>LFRF01000023.1:111478-309184 GCA_001189435.1 Tolypocladium ophioglossoides CBS 100239
CTGTTTTCAGCGACAATGCACAGCCCGGGGTTTGTCTCCGACCGGCTGGAATTGTGGCGGACGCTGGAAACCATGTTCCCGCTCAGACGTGCACTTGGCTGGGCTGGGTGCTAGGCCGGGTGCTAGGTCTTAGCACCGCAAGCAGCGGGTGGTCGAGCGGGGCGCTAACTGACAGCCTTCTATTAGTTAGCGCTCGTGGCCGGTTGGGAGCTGCATCAGAGCAGGCAACGGCACCCTTAGCAGGCGAGGCTTGGCCCAACTCCTCCACGGTTCGTTGTGAACGGACTTGGTGGTAGGGGGTGCACCAGTGCCTGTGGAGAAGGAATGCCTCGGGGTGGGTTGAATGATGCAGTGGATGGATGGATTGGGGCTGGTGCTTCGTTTCTGGTGGTGCTTTTTCTCTGCCCTGTGCAGCATCACGGACGATTGTGCGAGGTCTCTGCGTACGAGTTGCTTTGGGCTGTGCTCAGTCGCATTTATGATTCGCCCTACGTATTCGATAGTGCTTTGTATTACAAGTATGTGCGCTCTCGGCCATGTCGCCGCCGGCTGGGCAGCCGACACGGCCTGCCCATGAAAATCAGCGCAGGCCCCTTGCTGTTTGTCCCCTGGGCGCGTCCGGTCCCGTCTTGAGGCCCTGCCTGAAGCGCACGGGCACGGTTTAGAAGCAACGCCAGAAGACTTGGATCGACGTCCCCGAACAGAAGGAAAACAGAGGGACAGGGAACAGAAGACGTGGGCAGCGTGCACGTTGCACCGGGATTGTCGCTCTTGACAAGCATACCTGCAGTCCGTACCTTGCTCGTTTACAAAGCACGACAGTACACATCCTCCATTGGCAGCACGCGGGCGCCACGAGCGGTTAATCCAGGTCCCTCGGCCCTTCGAAACGTGTCCGCGTTTTGCTCTCCAATCACCACACTGAAGCCCCCTTTGTACACCGGGGGTACAAGTACGAGTGCTTCCCCTCGTCACGCCGACGAGAACCGAAGAAACGAAAGGGGGTGGTTCGTGCGCGCGACGGGTTGGCGTCTGAACAGGGAGGGACACGCCGCCAGACCCAACCCAGGTTCTTCAACGCCATTTCATTACCTTGCAACGGCTAATCCAGAGTCCATTCCACCTCGACCCGGCCTCGCCGCCGTCGGCAGGAGAATCGAGGGAGGGTGACCCTACGTGCTCGTACGTCCACGGAGCGTTGATCGGGAGGAACCACGTACCTCGTACGTCGCCTCTTCAACGCCACGCATCGTGGCCGCTGCCGGCGACTAACACCGCGACGAGGAGCGAAAGGGCCAGTTTGCCATGCAAAAAAAGATGGCGGCCAATAACCTCAACCGCCCCTGCAGCTGCTGTGCGTCCCCGTCTGCAGTCCCAGTCGCTTCCTCGCCCCTGGATATCCCACCCCTGCGTGGCGTGCGGCCTCGTGTTAGCCTCACCCAACTCGGCCCAGCCTCCCCATTCCCATCCACCACCACCTCACGTTTGAGGCATGCAAACCGCCGCCGGACGAAAACGGCCGTTGCCAACGCCGGCAATGACGATCGTCACGTCTCTGTCTGGCACGCCGCACCAACAGGAGACAACGTACGCGCCCACTTCTCCTTCATATCGACTCGACGAAGTAGCTGATACGCCGTATCGCCTACTTGAACCATGAGCCCTACCTAGATTGCCAGTTTCCATTTGTATACCACCAACACAGCAGTTGTTTCTTCAGCGCGCCATTCAGCCAAGACTACGCTGCTCTCACTGCGACTCACTGAGATCAAATGTCCCAAGCCCGAGCCATGTATCACAATCTCGGGCGATAACCAAATTGGATGCGAGATGTCGTTCCACGCGGCAAAAGGCCAAGACAAGGCCCCAGCCTGGCGCCCAAGGCCCTGGGCCTTCTAGAATGATGTCCACTTGAAGGAACCGCAACGCTCCCCTCAGCTCCTCCACCGCAGTCTCCACAGCCCATCTAACAAGCTCGCGGCGTCTCCCTAGTGCTTCGCAGTCTGCCCTTGTGCGCCAAGATGGGCTCGTCACCTCTCTGGTTTGCCGCGCCTCGCAATCACATCGCGACCTCATGCCATGCCATCGGCCGGCGATTACGGTCACGGCCGCTCCGATCAGCCGTGCTCAGATTCGCCATTATGCGAACTGGATCTCGGTGGTTCTCATCAAGCGTATTAGTTTCCGCGACGACCGCCACCATGTGAAGGCGACTGCAACCTCGACTGCCGCAGAACTGCGCCAGCTGTCTCCTTCACTGCAGGCCACATGTCGCCATCACCAACAGCGAGGCATTAACATCTACCGACCCTTTTGCCCGTTTGCCCGACCATCTCCTTCGCCCGGCCCTAATCACAGCTTTGAGGCATCACCTGTTGTCTAATGAAGCCGAAGGTCGTTCTCCGCGCGCACCAGCGCCCCCAAATGGGTGTCGATCGGCATGCTTGGGCGGTGGGGGCACTGACTGTCTCGAACGGGTCAGGCAAGGGGCCCTGGATGGCCCTCGGATGCCGGAATGAATGTGAATGCAGCAATTGCTTCTTTTGTCGATCTCTTACTTCGCCGTCCGTATCGTACGGAGTACTCCGCACATGTTTGACACGCGAGCGGTGGAGGGGCCGTGGTTTGCGCAGCCGCAATGTCCCGTCACAAACTGTGGCTATCAACCAGCACCAGCTGCACTCGAGCTGCGGTTCCATTCATGTCCCGTCATATCGTGAAGGGAGTAGTACGGACACGGAGCACGGAGCAGAACGCCCGGGATCACGTTCCTTATAAGAGGCGCAGTACATTGGACTGCTCGACGTTAATGCTTCGCGTATGAATGCATGAACGATCGGCAGCGTCGCCTTGGTCGCAGGGCCAGGTCGGAGCCGACTTGTGGGGATAAGTGGGAGCATTTCCACTGCCTCCAGCGCTACAGATGTTGGGCAGTGTAGATTGTCATCTGATTTGTTCAAGTTGGCCGATGCACCGGCTACGGCATGTCAACCCCGGCGACACGCGCCCATCCTTGAATCTAGATGCAATGCTATGTATGAGGCAGCGTAGTGATCTCAGGGTGGCGCTGCTGCAGCCCCACGCTGGATCTGGTCCTTCTCTTCCCTTCCGAGGATCCGAGCAAAGTGCCATGTCCTTATGCATCCTTGTCCGTCTCGTTGCCGGCCTCATCGTCCTCGCCCTCGGTTGTGACCCGCTTTCCCCGGGTGTTGCCCTCCACTTCGGCCACGAGGCTCTCCAGAAACGCCTGGTCTCTGCCATCACCATGTCAGCAGCCAGCAAAAGCAGGCCGTGCATTCCATGTTCTTGGGGCTCCTTACCTCCCAACGAGCGTGACCGTGTTTCGCGACTTGCCCCACCGCGGGTAGCTACCGACTTTGACGCCCTTGGGTTCGACTTTGGCTGCCAGCTCCGTGAGGTACGCCGCAACCTCGCTCTCGGCCATGGGCGTCGATATCAGAATCCTGGTGGCCCCTTTGCCTTCTGGGTCGACCAGCCTGGGTAGAACGTGCGGCTTCAGCCCGTCAAGGAGCCTCACAACTGCAGTATGCGGTCAGACCCCTCCACGGTTCTCATATATCCCAGGCGAACCACTTACAGAGTTTCGGCACCCCCGGCAGGATATGGACGTTGCCATTCACGACGGAGATGGGGACCCAGAGCTCCTCGTGGGGGAAGATGAACTGTTTGCTCAGATCCCGAGCTACGTCCGTGGGCAGCTCCACCATGCGCAGCTTGGCCTTCAGTGCGGGAGAGTCAGTGTCGTAGTTGAAGTTTGGCTGAGACGGGTGCGGCTTTGACAGCTTCTTCATCTTCTCGAATGCGTCCTTGTGTAGCTTCAGGGGTAGGTTGAACGCTTTGGCAATGGACTGATAGGTGATGTCGTCGTGCCTGAGGGGAGGTCAGAAGCAACGGCTTGCAAATTGGGTTCGTAGCAGACTCACGTTGGTCCTATGCCACCGCTGGGTCATGAGTTAACTTCTAGCAGCTTTTCGAACCGAGGTTGGTAATCACCTAGTGACGACAAAGTCGTAACGGTCACTCATGCGGCGCACAGCCTCTATGATCTCGCTCTCATCATCTTCAATGACCTCGATTCGCTTCAGGCTCTGTCGAAAAATAAGCATACGTCTGTGTTTTGGAGCTCCCTTTTTTCTTACAATTCCCAATGAAAAGCACCATTTTGCCAGGTATGCCGAGTTCGTCTGGCAACGTCAATACCAACAGCCTCAATCCTGCACCGACAGTCACGATAGATGGCTGGAGGCCATGGCACTCACATCAACAGTCTCCCACAAAGTTAGCGCCCACGTTGTCGAGCGGCCAGGGTGTCACGCAGCATGGATCTATATGTACCTTTCCGCCGAGCACCTCATCGCCTATGATCAAGCATGCTGCCGTGTGTATCGTGCGCGCACTGCGCTCATCCGCGAGCGCCATCCTCGCGAAAGACAACGGACGCCGACTGGCCTGAGCGAGTGAAGCAGACGGTGCTGAGAAATGCCTTGCTACTTGTGACAGCCGTGAGAACATCGAGGTTGCTACTTACACTTAGAGCCGTTGGACAAGGCTGTGCGTTGAGCAGATTCGGAATTTATGCCAGACAGTTTGCGGCTCATGACGCAATGAAGCCAAGGTGGGGGGGTTTCGTAATATTACTTCCAGACCCAGGCGTTTGGCGGGGCCGACGCTCGCGACAGCCACAGCCAAGCTACCCCAGGTCTCGGACAGCTTCGCCATTGACGACCTCTTACCAAAGCTCCAGCCGAAGCTCCGTTACATCGAAATCGATTTGGTCTGGCATCAGTTCCAGCGACGAAAACCAGTCGAAGATGGTGCGAGCACTGCCCGCCTCGCCAGCTGCAGATACCCCCGCTGACATGCTGCAGGCGTCCGAGTCGAGGCTATTCACATTCTCTGGGGAGACCAAAGAGCACCTCCGAAAGTTCCGCCTGACGACCTCGCGGGCCAAGGAACCCCAAGCAGTCATATGTGTGTTTGTCTCGCCGCTGCCCAACAGCGTTGCCCGAGCTGACGAGCCGTGGCCCGCGTCTAGACATGATCGACAAGACCACGCACGAGATCCGCCAGGACGAAGACAAGACAGTATACAAGTCCCTCGAGGAAGTTTCTTATGACCTGCCAGACCATACGCCGCGATATGTGCTGTTAAGCTACCCGCTCACACTGGTAGGGCTCCAGGGTCCGCTCTCCTGTGCCTGCGACTGACCATATGGGTTGCTAGCCTGATGGCCGGATGTCGGTGCCCTACGTGCTTCTCTACTACCTGCCGATAACATGCAACGCCGAGATGAGAATGCTATATGCCGGTGCCAAGGAACTGATGCGTAACACGAGCGAGGTCGGCAGGGTCATTGATGTAGAATCAGTGGAGGACCTGGAGGAGATTCCAGGCAGGCTGGGTTCGGAGTGATGCGAACGAGCGGGTCGTGGCGCGGCGTACTAGGATAAATCTACCGTAGGGGATTGGAGGCATTGTGTCCCAAGTATACGTGAACTTGATGAATCAATCGCTTTTGGCGTCAATCATGTCTATTCGTCTGGTAAAATGTTCTGGGCATCAAGTCCCAGCTGGTCCGCTACGGCCTTCACCACGTTCTTAAACGCCAAACATGCCGGGCTATCCGGGAACGAGTCGAAGAAGCTCTCCCCAAAGTCGCACGCCATCCGAATCCTCGGGTCCAGCGGCACGGCGCCCAGGAACGGGATCCCTATCTCCTCCGCCAGCGCCCTGCCTCCTCCGGTGCTGGGCCGGAAAATCTGGCTCTCGCCCTTGCAGTTGGGGCACACGAAGCCGCTCATGTTCTCGGCCAGCCCCAGCACCCTGATGCCTGCCTTGCGGCAAAAGTCGATTTCTTTGCGGACGTCCAGTAGGGATACCTCCTGGGGTGTGGTGACGACAACGGCGCCGTCTATGCCGCTCTCTTTCAGGAACGAGTTGACGCTCAGGTGCTCGTCGCTGGTACCCGGGGGCGTGTCCACCAGCAAAAAGTCGAGCTCACCCCATTCAACGTCTTTTAGGAATTGCTTGATCAGCCCATTTTTCTTGGGTCCGCGCCAGATGATCGCGTCATCCCGGTTCGGCAACATGAACTGGATGCTCATGACGCCGAGGTTATCCATGACCCAGACCGGCGACCACCCCGACGCGCTGACGTGGATCGTCTCGTCCTCGACGCCCATCATCTTGGGGATGCTCGGCCCGCAGATGTCCGTGTCCATGATGCCCACCGTGTTGTCCGGGTTCGTCGCAAAGGCGTGCGCCAGCAGCGACGTGAAGGTGCTTTTGCCCACGCCGCCCTTGCCGCTAAGTACAAGGATCTTGTGCTTGACGTTCTCCAGTCGTGCCGAGATGAGTGGGATGTCCGGGTCGGGGCCCTTAGGCGCGGACGCGCAGATGGCCTGGTTCGGGCACCCGGCGCACGAGTCTGCCTGTCCAGCCTGCTGCGACTCGGGCCCAGGACAGTGCTCCGGCTCCGGCGCGACCAGCTGCGGCTTCTGTTTGACGGGGTTTGCGAGGACCTCGTCCACCGGCTCTGGTTCCTCGAGAGAAGGTGCCATCGTCGCGGTCGATTCACGCTTTAGGCTTTTGTCGGGCTTCTATGCGAGAGGCTGGATGTCGGAGGAGGTGCAAGTTCTCAGTGGTGATGTGCTCGCGGACAAGAGGCTTAATAATGTCGTCACGCTGATTCATTCAACGTCCCACATCCATCCCACCAAGCCTAGCAACAAGCCATGCAACAGATTCATTCAACCATATTCAGTTCGAATTCCTCTTAGTTATCCAGGATAAGATTATCGCTTGCAACGAATTGCTTGCACGAAGTGGTACATAATGCAGTCTAGGGTAGGCAGCCCTCGTCGCCTGAGTCAAAGAACGCATTCTTTAGTCCGTACGGAGTGGCAGCATACGGTTAAAAGAGAGAACAATCCACGGCATTGTTCATTTGTCTAGAAAAGACCCCCTCTAAAAACACAAAGGGATTTATTCAGTCGTTACAAAAATACACCGCACAGCCGGAGCAAAGCGCTAGGAGTGCAAAAGTAAAGGTTCCAGGGGGAGTCGAACCCTCGCTGGCGGAATCAGAATCCGCAGTCATAACCGTTAGACCATGGAACCAATTGAAGCAGTGGGCTGCTTCCCATGGGTGGCTGTTAGAACCCTTCGCTACTTTGTATTATACATCAACATAAACAGGGAAGGTACGACCAAGCTCGTGGCGGGGCACTTTCTTATCGCATTTCGCCCCACCTAAATTTTCTCTCGTCGCCCCACGGAGTTACGACCGAGTGTGCGCCTGAGGCCCCAAGAGCTGGACTCTTGTCGCACCTCAATTCGTCGCTGCCCTTCCGGACGTGACTCGAAGCCATGGCGGACGCTACGATCAAGAGTCTGAGGGAGAGCCTCTGCTCCGAAGAGACACCCCTTGCTGTTCGATTCCGGGCTCTCTTCTCGCTGAAGCACCTCGCTACCACTTCCGAGGACAGCTCCGCTATCGCCGTCGAGGCTATCGCAGCTGGCTTTGCGTCGCCGTCGGCGTTGCTCAAGCATGAACTGGCCTATTGCCTGGGGCAGACGGGGAAGGATGCCGCTATAAAGCCATTGCGCGACGTCCTGTCTGATTTGCAGGAGGACCCTATGTGCAGGCACGAGGCCGCTGAGGCACTGGGCGCGCTCGGAAAGGCCGACAACCTGGATCTACTCAAGCACTTCCGAGACCGCGAGGGCGAGGAAGTTGTTGTGACGGAGACTTGCGAGATTGCCATCGACCGGATAGAGTGGGAGAACTCCAAGGAGAGACTACAAGAGAAGTTGCGACAAAGGTGAGGACAGTCTATTTCAGTCATCATCGCTCCCGCACGCCCGGCTAACACGAATTAGCGATTTCGCTTCCATCGATCCCGCACCTCCGATGCCCGAATCCGAAAAGACCGTTGACGACCTCGAGAAAACACTCATGGACGCCAAGCAGCCGCTCTTTATGCGGTACCGCGCCATGTTCGCTTTGCGCGATCTCGCGTCACCGCCAGACTGCCCCACTGCTGTCCCAGCAGTCCTTGCTCTTGCCAAGGGCTTCCAGGACGAGTCGGCGCTTTTCCGCCACGAGATTGCCTTCGTCTTCGGACAGCTGTCCCACCCTGCTTCTATTCCTGCCCTTACGGCTGCCCTGAGTGACGTGAAAGAGGCGAGCATGGTTCGACACGAGGCGGCGGAAGCCCTAGGGGGCTTGGGCGACGAGGAGGGCGTGGAGGATGTCCTGAAGCGTTTCCTGCAGGACAAGGAGAAGGTCGTCCGTGAGAGCGTTATCGTGGCATTGGATATGGCAGAATATGAAAAGAGTGGTGACGCCGAGTATGCTCTGATCCCGGAAGCTGTAAGCGATTCCAGATAACCAGAATAGTATAGATAAACTCCAAAGCAGCAATCTTTTCAATTGTTCTCGTGCCACCTAAAGGAAACGTTAGCCAGTATCACAGCGATAAACTGCACAGAAAACACATACGTGTTGCCGCATTGGCAGCTATAAATGACCGTTGAGCCTTCGTCGGCGCTTCGGAGCTGCACCGCAGTATATGTGACGTCTTCTCCGCCACACTTGCGGCATCGCTCCTGAGCGGCGGTCTCGGTCTGGATGTTGTGTCGTTCAACCGCCTGCACGTTGGACTGCAGCTTCTGTCGGAGGAAGGAAGGGAAATCGGATGGTTCTGATTTCGTCAAGATCGATTTTGAACCCGTGTCTGGCAGCGTCGAGGGTTAGCATCACTGCAATATCGGGACTAGCGGAGGCGAGCGTACCTCTGTTCCATGCGCCGCAGCATTCGCATTGCAGAATATTCTTCTCTGTTCCCTTAGTCGCAGGCAGGAGGTTTCCGCAGTCGGTGCAGAATACCATGGATCCGATTGCAGCCATCGTTTGTGCGTGAGTTTGATTCAAATGGTCTGGTTGTCAATAGTTGAGAAGCAAAATGCGCAAGTAAAGAAAATTGTCTGGGGAAGATTGGCTGGTTCCAAGGCACGGAAAAACTGATAAGGCAAGGCACGGATGTGCCATTTTCGGGAAAAGTCCTGATTGGCGGGAGACCTGACGCATGGACCCACTCTGGCCTTCGATTGTGCAAAGGTAGGTACCTGCACGCAAGGCTGTCGCCTGCCAGGTTCTTTGTTGAATCAACACCTGGCCAGGCAGACGATGCCTTGAGCAACATTCATTTCCAACGGCGCATCATTATTTCGACACAGACCCGGAGACGAGACCTCGATATTCGCTTCGACTGCGCCCGTGGCCCCGTGAGCTCGGCACCGACTAATCTGTTGTCCGAGCCTTCGATGCGACGAATCCGGCCAGTTCAGTCCCTGGCCATGCCTGAAGCGTTGCGCTATTGTGAGGAGCGACAATATGGCGAACATGCAGCCACACAATGCGAATGGCCCTAGAAATGGGTTTGGTGCCTTTGAGGGCTCGACGGAGGCCCATAATAACATCTCGCGACCCTTCACGCTGCAAGAATCCTTGCCATACTCGCCACAGACGTCGACCGTGCCTTTCCTCCCAGGTTAGTAGCCGCATCGCTTCGTGTTTGAATATCCAACTTCAAAACTGGTTGTGCTGAATAGGCGCGCCAGATATCATACCAGACCCGAGTCTGGGATCAGGCTCGCCGGCCTTGCCTATCTCAGACCTGTTTTCGCGTGACGAGTTCGACAAGGTGAACAACGAAGCAGCGAATCAACCGCAAGGGTCAAGAAGCCTTAAGCAGACGACGGACTATGTGTTGCACGATTTGAAGCCGGCGCAGAGAACACATTAGTTCGTGACACCTGCGCGCCAACTTAAAACGACACGGGCTGACCCTTCACAGCAAGTTTCCCGAGGTGCCCACGGGTCCTCCAAACTCGGCCTCCGGCAAAAGCCTTGCGCACGGCTTGTCTCCGTTGACTAGAAGTGTATATGATAGGGTAGGAAGCTTCTTCAAGTCGACGAAGGCTCATACCGCAAGCCCCAAGCTCGTGAATGGCGAGACGAACCGGTCTTTAAAAACGACTCGAGAATCTCCGTCGCACGGCTATAACGCTTCACCGCAGGCATACAAGGGTCGGCCAGAGAACTACGAGGCGAATAGGTCGCCCTCGGTTAGGATAGAGGTAGCCATCCCTTCGAAGAGAACATCCGACCTATCCACGTACCTCGACGCTGCAGGATTGGATCCGTTGCAACAGCCAAGTATTGCAACTCTCCAGCAACAGCCACCAACAGAAGCTCAGCAACAGCAACCAGCAGCAGCTCAGCTGCGGCTTTTACAGAGCGGTACCTCGACACCCGTGAAGCAGTTGTCCCCAACCGGCAAGAACGCAGGCTTTAGCATAGAGCTTCCCGAAGCAAACATCAAGAGGGACGAGTATCTTGAAATTGCGGACGCTCCAGATGAGCCGCACAGTCTGTCTGCTCGAAGAAAGGAACGTCAAAGCCTTACCGATAGCCAAGGTGTCACAATCACGAGTCTTGACCAGCGCCAGCGGGGCGAGGCGGCTTTAGACGCCCTTGATA
This sequence comes from Tolypocladium ophioglossoides CBS 100239, assembly GCA_001189435.1. NCBI lineage: Eukaryota > Fungi > Ascomycota > Sordariomycetes > Hypocreales > Ophiocordycipitaceae > Tolypocladium > Tolypocladium ophioglossoides. The sequence continues at coordinate 122,047 of LFRF01000023.1, forward strand.
CACTGATGCGAACCGTCTTCACAGCGGTGGGAAACGCTCTGGCAATGGAACCGGGATCTGATCATGTTGTGACTTTGACCACTGATCAGGAGCCAGCCATGACTGCTGCGACACAACAGAAGATGCACGGCGCGATTCAGAAAGTGATTGGGCTGAGATGCTTCCATAACGTTCCTTTGGAGAATCTCCTCCAAACCATGAAGCTAAGCGAAGCTAGTCTGAAGCAGGTGGATGGCTTAGAACTTCGTGCCGACGAGAGCTGGGACGAAGGCGCAGTTGAGTCCTGGAGTCAACAACTCTCCGAAATCGAGACCGCCCTCAAGGCCGCGCGCACTTGCCTGCGTATCCTCGCCGGCGGCCGCGAAGACAAGCAGCTCTACTCTGAAGCGATTATTCACAGATGTGTTGATCTTTTCAAAGGCGTGACCGAAGACTTGGTAATACCATTGGTGGAACTCCGCAACTCAGGCCCGACTGCGAGCCTTTTCAAGATGGTTCAGAAGCACAAGAAAGTCGTTTCGTCTGCTTTCGTTTGCTGCCAGAAACTGTTTGCACTGCTCGCCGAGCTAGTCACCAAAACCGAGCTGTCAGAAACGGTCATCAACACGCTTGAGTTCACTGCATCCAAGCTCATCTTCGTGGAGAACGCCTATTTCGAAAGGGACTCAGCCATTGGAGTGCAGAAATTCGATGGCATCCGCTCCGTTGCGATGGACATGCTCTGTCAGGTTTTCCTGATTAAGCCCGAGCAGAGACAAGGCATCTTTGACGACATTTTGACCTCCCTCGAGAAGCTCCCAGTCGGAAAGCAAAGCTCCAGGCAATTCAAGCGCTCCGATGGTGGCAGCATCCAACCTGTTTCTGCGCTGATCATGCGGTTGGTTCAAGCAAGCTCTGGCAGAGCCGATATAAACAACGGAAGCGGTCGGGCCGCCATCCTCAGAGGCATGGAGGACGACGAGGATGACGAAGAAGATGAGCTGGAGACGTCGAAAAGGAGCCAAGCCGTGTCTGCCATTACGAGCGAGGAACAGGGCGCCCAGCAACACACCGTTGCAATCCAAGAGCTGGAAGCGTCCGCCGCACCACTCAACGACTGGGCAAGTCGCAACGCGTCCTACGTTATCAACTTCATCGTCAAGCGGGCCATAGGCTCGACTAAGTCTGGAGACACGCCGTATCGCAACCTCTTGGATCTCTTTGTCGAAGATTTTACAACATGCCTCGACTCACCAGATTGGCCATCGGCTGAGCTCCTGCTTCGCCTCTTGATGGTCATGATGGTACAGCTATTTGAAGCGGGGAAAACTGCTGCGCCAGCGAAGAATATGGCCTTGGAGTTGCTGGGGACTATGAGTGCCGCAATTTCACGCCTTCGATCGCACGTGAAGAGGACGGCTAGTTCTTTTGAGGGGAGCGACGCTGGCGAACTGTCTCAGTACCTTTCTGACCTGGCGACTCACGTCCTCGAACAAAAGAGCCAGCTTGAGCATATCGTTGCTTGGTCGGGACCTTACCGCGCCACACTCGAATACCTGCAAGATCGCTGCTCCGAAGACCCGCATCTTTCGAGTGCAGTCTCGTTTCTGATCACGGATTGGGCGAGCAAGATCCACATCGGCTATGACAATATCCAAGAGGATGACAGTGACCGAGACCAGGAACTTGGTCGCTTGGCTTATCGCCTCAGGATGATGATTGACGACAGAAAATGGCTTTCCAACGAGTACACCTTCAAGGTAGTGACGGCAAGCCAAGCAAGATTTGCCTTTTCAATCATCCTATTGCGATCTCCACTCTGCGAATCATTCGGCAAGATCCTGAACATCCTATTGGGGTCCATGGCTAGCGACCAAGCAACGGTTCGAAGCAAGAGTTTGAAGAGCATTAACCAAGTCCTCGAAACAGATCCTTCAATCTTGGACGGCGATTCAACTGTGATTCAACTGATACTCGACTGCTCCAGCGACTCCTCGACGCAGGTGAGAGACTCGGCTCTCGGCCTCTTGGGCAACTGCATTGGGATGCGGCCAGCTCTGGAACCGCCTTTAACGCCGAGAATCATCGAACGATTCCAGGACGACGGCGTTGGAGTGCGGAAGAGGGCTATGAAACTTGCTCGCGACATTTATCTTCGCAATCGAAGCAAGCCGTTGCGAAGTGCTATAGCCAATGGATTGCTTCGTCGTGTCCAAGATCCAGACGGGGGAGTACGAGATCTTGCGAGGCAAATGATTGAGGAGGTTTGGTTTGCGCCGTTCTATTCCAACGAGAACACCGCCGCCTTTGAAACCTCTCTCACGGAACACGTGGCGCTCATCATCCAGACGGTGAAGACGGGGACCGTCACCGAAATTCTTGACAAAGTGTTCCAGACGATCCTCAGGCCTCATAACAGGTCTCTAGAAGGGCCATTCTCAGTTTGCTCAAGGCTGGTTGGGATCATGTTTGGGCTCATCGACAACCCTGATTCTGAAGACACGACAGTCCCTTCGGGGCGCGATGCATTGCAAGTGCTCACCATCTTCGCCAAGGCTGACCCGAAACTCTTCAATTTTGAGCAGATCCGGCTCCTTAAGCCACAGCTGGCAAGCTTCACCGGTCGCGACGAGCTGGCTGCGTTCCGAGCAGTGACTGTCATTTACAAACGAGTGCTCCCGCAGTTGCCAAGCGTCCATTCAGAATTCCTCGCCGAGATCCGCCTACAACTTCTCAAGGGCATCGGCAAAATCTCATCTCGCGGAGCGTTGGACGACTTGATCGCTTGCGCCCATGTTGTCTGCGAGCTCCTCAAGGATTTCAACCCGCTGGCCAATCTAGTGGCGTCGAGTCTCATGGGCATCCAGAAGCTGGGGAAAGCGCCACTGGACAACAAGAGACTGAACCATCTCTGTGCCTATGCGATCATAGTGGGCAGCGTCGGCAAGCACTGTGACCTGGACCAGCAGATACAAACTTTCAAAGACAGGTTTCCTCGTTGGCAAGGAGACTCGGTTCCTCGGCTGATAGTTGATATCCTGTCGCCATTCGCCTTGCCGCCGCAATCGCTGGAAGCTCGAAAGGCGGCCATCGAAGCGATTGGACTAGTTTGCCAGTCGTGGCCTCGAAACTACGTCCTAGCTAAAGTCTACACGGCCTTTCAGCAGGTGTTTCAGGACCGGGTGCCAATCCTGGAAACAATGATCCTCAGGTCGTTCAAAGAGTTTCTCATGAGAGAGGAAAAGCGTTCCGAGGCTGGGGCTGAGGCTGGCTCTACTGGGGACAAGAAGAAGGAGCTGACGGTCATGGGTGGAACAAACTTTGATGATGTCGCAAGCGCCACCACACAGCGATTCCTGAAAGACATCACGAGGATCGCGGTGGGGAGCCAAGACGAGCATGCCTTTTTGGCTATGGAAGTATTGGGCAGTATTAACCGACAAGGCCTGACCCATCCCAAGGAAACCGGGGTGACACTGATCACGCTGGAAACGTCGGCCAACCGGAAGATCGCGGAGCTCGCCTTTTTGGAACACAGAGCCCTTCACGAAAAACACGAGACGGTGCTAGAGAGAGAGTACGTCAAGGCTGTGCAGTCAGCGTACAACTACCAGCGCGATATTGTGAAGGATTCACACGGGGCAACGGTCGACCCATTCCTGCCCAAGCTGCATCTGTTGATGGAGGTGCTCAAGATCAGCAAGATGAAGAGCCGACAACGCTTCGTGGAGAAGCTGTGTGGCCAGGTGGACTTTGACCTAGGCAAGCTGGACGCCAAAGGAGAGATTCCGCCGCATGTTGACTTCTCACGGTTCATCATCGAGAACGTGGCTTTCTTCGAGTACCAGACGGTGGGCGAGCTGCAAAAAGCAGTGAACACCATGGAAAAGATCGTCGCAGGCACGGGGGCAACCGTTGCACAAGCCATTGAGTCGGAAGTGTTCAACGTTCGGATGGACGTTGACGAGCTAGATCACACCCAAGCGGCGGCGGCCGGAGAGCTGACGGTGGCAGTGGCCATGCAAGGGCTGGCTGCAGACGGGCAGCCTGGGCAGCCTGAGGCACCGCCTGCGATGACGCTGTCGGTTGAGCCACGACGACTGCGTCAGCTGACGGCAGCGTCGATAATCCTGCTCTCCTTGTGGGAGGCGCGAACTCATCTCCGAAAGTTGTACGGCATGGGAACGAGCCGGCACGACAGTAAAGCCAAGGCGCTGGCCAAGGATCTCAACAAGGTGCCGACGAAGGTACAAGGCGTGCACGGGGAAAAGTTCTGGGATGAGATGGCGGCCCACATGAGCGGGCTGGAGACGGAGGAGAGGATGGCGCAGAAGTGCAGGGCGTTTGTAGAGCTCATGAACGTCGACAAAGAGTTCAAGGTGGCCCACGATGACGACGAGACGGGCGTCGACGCGCCTGGCACGGCGAGCGAGGGAGATGACGACGACGGCGGGGACCGGGGCAGGAAGCGGAAAGGCGGTGCCACGCCAGGTGGTCGTAAGAAGCGTGCGCGGTCCAGCTCACAGCCGCGAAAACGGGGACGGTCACGCAAACAGAGCGCGGAGGCGAGTGAAGATGCGGAGCTGGACGGGGATTGGATCTAGATGTCAGGAGAACCTCGCGACATGGGTCAACAGCAGGGCATGGAATTACGAACGGGATGATGGGGCTCGGCACTCGGGTGAGGATGGGCATCGGAATCAGGCGTTTTGAGCTTTGTTTTGGGGAGACCAGGGGCGCATTCGATGATACCTGAGCTCTGGTGCTTGGCTTGGGAAGGACATGGGTACTCCGTACGAGGCGTCGCTAACCGCTGGCTAGAGAGATTCTAGACGTTTAATACAAATCATGGTATTCTGTGGTCCGCACGAAGTACGGAGGACGCGGAGCAAGGAAGTACTGTGAGATGTAGGCGCATTCGGCGGTGCACAGCCGGTGCATGCATGGCGGTGTGGCTTTGATCACGTCCGTCGTTGGGCAGAGAAGCAAACACGGTTCGGAGTACTCCCTACCCGGTCACATACGAAGTACCTTGGGTACAGATCTGACGTCGGGGCACCACTGCAGAGACGGCCCAGACGGGGGTACGGAGTGCGTACGAAGGAGGACCAGACAAGCAACCGCGGGGGAGGATGACGGGTGAAACTTGATTCCCTTTGTTTGCAGTGTGTTGCTGTTTGCTGGGGGCAGGTATTTGTTGGGCAGGCAGCGCGCAGCCTGATGGGCGTGGTTGATAGGAATGAGTGAATGGCCAGCGATGAGGTACGTGCGCTGTTCGATGAGTCGGCGACGGTAACCAGCCACGGTCCCGTCCTTGCTTTTTTCAAGTCGGGTGTCTGCTGCTCTTTTCCCTCCTTCACTCGAACGCTTTGCGAGCACTGGTAAATTTCATGCCATCTCTTGGACACGCTCTTTGTTCCTGGCACCGACTGCCTAACACCTGCAGCGACACATTGTCATTGGCTTCGGCTGGTTGTCTGTCTGTCGCCCAATCACCACCACACAAGCGCCGGCACAGCCAGCCGAGCGGACCGCCGACGTCTTCTACCAAGGTGCGTGACGTCTTATTACGAGTGTCTGCGCGGGCGTCAGGCATTTATTACCGCCTGGGCGCCTGCCTGCCTTCCCTGTCACTGCCACGAGAGCGAAACGCTTGGGGGGGCTGTGCTGGTGCTGCGCTGCGCTGCGCTGGGGACGATGCCTGCGGAGGCTAACTCAGCGCACGCGCACGGCTATGCGACGACACACCGGAGCCGAGTCGAGTCGTGTTGAGAGTCTGACGGCGAATCAGGAACTGGGGCGCGCGTGAGGCCGCCGGCGACGACGAGGAGCTGCACAAGGCCGTTTCGCTAGCGGATCGATACCCACACCTTGCGGAACCCTCCATATTTATAGGGGAGGCTTCGGCCACGAGTTTTGTCTTCGCGAGACTCGAGCCTCGAGGAGTCTTTCCATCTTGCCGAGAAGCACAGGCGCCGGGACCCGGACGCTTGACCCGCATCCGCCGTGTTACAGGTAGACTGTCGGCGAGAAAAGCGTCCATCGTCGAGCCGAACAAACCGCGCGCCACGGGCGAGACAACCTCGCGCCAACCAGCGAGGGCACACCACGGGACAGTGCGGTACCTGTCGCCATCATGTCTACCTGTGAGCCTCTGCTGCCTGTTTCTTCCCTTGTCGTCGCCASCGTGGCTTCGTGGCAGCTTGCTGCTCGGGTTGTGCCGTGTTTGCCAGCACCCCCATATGTCCGCACCACAGTCACGACAGCCTCAGGCTGGCACAGCCCCCATGACAAGCACCCTCCTCAACTACTGCGCTCCTTATCCTTATCCCTATTACCTCGTCGCTGGCTCCGTATATGCGGCGGCGGCTGTTGCTGCAACGGCTGCTGCAACGCTGGGCTCAACGGGTCCCTGAATTGGTCTCTTGCTCCTCCGTCGTCCGCTCCTCTCCACCAACTGATTCACGCACCTCGCTCTCCTCCGCTGTCGACGGCGACGACTACTAAACCGCGCTGCGGCTCCTCACGCTCCGCCCACGCCGAAAGGCGTTTATACCTGCATGTGCTAACATGACCCGCGATGCGATCGCAATGGCAGTCAACCACTTCAGAAACAAGCGCCAGGCGCACACAGTCAGCCGCTCTAGTTCCGACCAAGCATGGAATCCATTCCGACATGTCGCGTGGGGCAAGAAGAGGAGCGGCCGCGCAGAGACGTGGGACGGCGGTCGCCTGGAGGAGCAGCTTGAGCAGCGCGGCGAGCTGCTGACCCATTCTGTGACGGCGCCGACGACCAGGACCGGCATGCCTGGAGATCCCGTGGCCAGCGGCGCCCTGGGCAAGGACATTGGTGATGAGTCGACGAGGGCCGACAGCAAGGGCAACAGCAGCGAGGAGAAGACGGCCTCCCAGCGGTCCATCGATGGCGAGAGCGTCGGACTGCGCAACAGGAAGCCCGACGACGAGGCCGCGAGGCAAGACGCCGCCCGCGTCGCCGAGGCCGTAGACGACAAGAAGACCAAGAAGACCAACAACAGCACCTTCTTCCGCCATATTGAGCCCAAGGAGCCCTTCACCGTCGCCAACCAGCTGCAGAGGACCTTCCTCAACTCGTGGATCAACGTCCTCCTCCTCGCCGCCCCCGTCGGCTTCGTCCTCAACTACGCCTCGGTTAGCCGCGTCGCTGTCTTCGTCGTAAACTTCATCGCCATCATCCCCCTCGCCGCCATGCTAAGCTTCGCCACCGAGGAAATCGCCCTGCGCACGGGAGAGACGCTCGGTGGCCTGCTCAATGCCACCTTTGGCAACGCCGTTGAGCTCATTGTCGCTATCATTGCCCTGCTCGCCAACAAGGTCCCCATCGTCAAGACGTCCCTCATCGGCTCCATTCTGTCCAATCTGCTCCTCGTTATGGGCTGCTGCTTCTTCTTCGGCGGCCTGCGGCGCCAGGAGCAGTTTTTCAACACCACTGTCGCCCAGACCGCCGCGTCGCTGCTCGCCCTCGCTGCCGCCTCCGTCATTGTCCCTACAGTATTCGACACCGCCCAGGATACCGGCGCCGACAGGGTCGCCGCCCTGTCTCGCGGCACCGCCGTCGTTCTCCTGCTCGTCTACGCCGCGTACTTGTTCTTCCAGCTCAAGACTCACCAGACCTTCTTCAACGAGGAGAGCCAAAAGGTCCCCGCGAAGCCCTGGAACCACGGTGGCCTCGGTGCCGGCGCAATCAGGCAGGGACTGGCCATGCCCGGCTCCCTCATGAGCCACGGCATGCCCGACCAGAACGAGAACAAGCGCTTGTACGGGATGCTCATGAGCCCGCCACGCATCAACAAGGACGGCGAGGTCATCGACGGCGACGACGACGAGGAGGACCCGCAACTGCACTTCCTGGTCGCGTTGGGTACGCTGGCTGGATCCACCGTCATCATCGCCTTTCTCGCCGAGTTCATGGTCGACTCCATCGATGCGGTTACCAAGGGCGGGTACCTGTCCGTCGAATTTGTCGGCCTCATCCTCCTGCCCATTGTCGGAAACGCCGCCGAGCACGCCACCGCCGTCACCGTCGCCATCAAGGACAAGATGGACCTCGCCATCGGCGTCGCCGTGGGCTCCAGCATGCAGGTCGCCCTGTTCCTGATTCCGCTGCTCGTCGTCATCGGCTGGGGCAAGGGCATGGACGAGATGAACCTGAGCTTCGATCCCTTCCAGGTTGCCGTCATGTTTGTGGCGGTGCTGTTGACGAATTATCTCATTGGCGATGGCAAGAGTCACTGGCTCGAGGGCTTCTTGCTGATATGCCTCTACGCAATCATTGCGGTTTGCTCATTCTGTGCGTAATACTCTTGTGACATTCGTTTACTTCCCCCAACGATTGCTGACCGGTTTTGCAGACTATCCTGATTCTGCCACTGGCGAGAAGCAGAGCGGAGCGGCATAACGGCCTCGCTCATCCTCATTAACCAGAGGCCTCGGTCCTACGACATCTTGTCTTCTTTTCTTTGATACCACTTTCTACATCTATACGCATAGACGAGTTGCAATCTCCCATGTACATAGATGCCCCCTCTTCGGTTTTTCTTGCTGTAGTTAACCTTGCAGCCGCGGAACCGCGTGCCCTGTATCATACTTGCTCTCTTGCCTGGTTTTTTGTGCCAACTTTTTTCTGTTACCCTGTCATTTTTGGAGTTCTTGGGGTTACTGGCAAAAGGGGGGGCAACTTGTGGTAGTGACCCGGATTGTTTTAGCATACTGCAGATAAGGAAAGCTCGCGCTCGCGCCGTCTTGGTCGTTTTCCATTGCGTTTTAGGCACGATATAGGCTTTCCCTCTAGAAATCATGGGGGGTCACTCGACATGTTCCATGCCATGAGCTTTGCTATTTTCTGAACTGTGACTTTTGTGTGACATCCGGTAACTTCGATTACATCGTAGCGTAATTAGAGCCTGACCAACACCCACTGGACACCTCATATTGTCATGCGCGTCCTGAACAATGCGCGTCCTGAACATCCGTATCAAACGGTCCATCACCCCAGCGCATCGAGCCAGAAGGGCTTAATATCAAATTAACCGGCCGCTCCCTCACTTTCCAGTGCCCTTTGAGCCCAACCCCATGCCATCAAACTGCACGCTCCCCCTCCGCAGGAACCCCATCGGGCTGCCCATACGGATGCTCGCCGCCGCGGCCGCGTTGACGGCCCCGCCGCCCTCGCTGACCAGCACGCCCGGTGGGAGGCCCAGCGACGGGATGCTCGCCTCGGGGACGGCCTCGAGCGCGGACGGCGCAGCGGCAGCGATCGACAAGGGCGTGTCGTGGGGGCGCTGGCCCTTTTCGAGCGTCTCCTTGTAAAACGCCTCGAGGGCAAACGCGTCGTGGCAAAAGGCCTCGAGCTCGTTCTTGATGGCCTCCTCCTCGGCGGGTTGCGCTTTGGCGACAGAATTAGCGACGGCGTCCATGGGCCGCAGTGCAGGGGAAAAGTGGTGGAAAGTCGGCCGGACCATGGGTGAGGCATTGGGCGCAGGCTCCGGCAGGCTGTACGTGCTGTATGCGCCGCCGCCGATACCCATCATGCGCCCGGCGCGGTCGAGGTGCGGCTGGTCGGCGGCACCTTGGACGCGCAGCTCCCTGTCCCGAGCAGCAATACCGCTTTTACTATACAGCCGGTTCGCTAGGGCGAGGAAGTTGCCGTCATCAGTGATCTGGGCAATGAGCGCGCCAGAGCGGTGGATGTACTGCGTGTACTGGAAGTCGGGTTTGCCCCAGGAGTAGCGGACGTCGACGTCGCTCGGGAAGTTGGACGCTGCCTCTATGTCGAGGACAAAGTCGAAGTTCTTGAGTAGGGCCGTCTGGTAAAAGTGCCTACTAGGCCCTGCCTGCGGCCCCAGCGAGTTCGGATCGTAGTACGCTTCTGGCTTCTCATCTGGTGGGCGGGCGGCGAGCTTGATGGGGAACGGCTTTCGGAATGGGTTGGACTCGGTGATCATGCACGCCTCGTTGATGGGCACCTCGACAAGACGTAGGCCGTACTGGCTGGCCTCTCGCTCCCATCCTTCAATAACATCCTGGACGAGTTTGGACGTTGCATTCATCCAGTCTACCCGTATGTGGAAGCAATTGTCCGGATTGTGAAGGCGGTCGTAGTGCAAGTCTATCCGCTCGGGACGGTACGACCTCTTGCGAGGATCCACGTCGTACTTGATCATCTTGCTAAGAACCACCTTGGGACGATTCTTGCCTCCATACGCCGCGGACGGCGTGGGTATAAGTGCTGGAGAGTGTCCGTCGTTGGAGCCTGTTGGCCGCGGCAAGCCAACGTGCGGCGAGTCTCGACCCCCGGTCTCCGATATGGGGGTCGGCGGCACCGATGTGTCTCGTCGCCTCGAGCTGAACCAGCCGGGCTGCATCTTCGCAAACTCGGGAGCGATTTGGTAAAAGTAGTTGCCGCCTCGGAACCTATGCCGCTTCTCGACGTGGACAAACAGTACCTTGTCCTTGTCGCCCTTGGACTCTGAGCCGTCCCTGTCCTTGTCCTTGCTCTTCGGTTCCTCCTGAACCATAAGAACATTGCCGAGCTGTTCGGCCTCTTCACGGTCCTCCAAGTCTTCGACGTTGTCCAGAAGCCAGGTGGTCATGTCCGATCCAATAAATGCGGCGCGGTGCAGGCGGAGATGCCACCGTCGATTTCGCAGAGGCACGCCTCCGTTCTCAACCGGCTGCTGCATCGCCTCTGCCAGTGCTGCCATGTTCAGATGTGTCTTCTGAAAGCGCTCCTTCCTCGTCACGAGCTTGCCCTTGCGGTGAGTGATTTCCAGGCTCTCCAGTATCGGCAGTGTCTCGAGCTCAGCTGCAATGACGACGGATGGATCTTCCGTCTTATAAACAATGTCCAACGGATTTCGACGGGTGTCGCGGGGCTGGAACCGTTTCTCAGACGGAGGAAAGTAACGGTTCTTCTGCCAAAGCTGGGCCAGCCGTTTGATGCCTTCAATCCGGAGTTCTTCGGGGTTGTCGCCGGTTTGCGTTCGCGGAATGGACGGGTGCTTGGGGTTTAGGGGAATGAGAACGAACCTCGCTCGCCAAAACTGCAAGCTTTCCATCATTTCATCGTGGTGACCGGCAAGAAACGAGTCGATGGTATTCCAGCTTCGGTCCGGTTTTGGTGTGAAGATATCAACGTGGCGAGTCTCGTAGTCCTCATCCAGCAGTGTCCGAATCGCAGGCTTGTATATCGGGGAGAAGCCCTGGGATGATGGCCAAGTCTCGGTTGGTTTGCGAACATAAATGTTCACCTCGACCTCCGTCCCATTCACGCAAGAGAGCTGATGTATGGTGTTGCCTACCGACATGAATACGCTGGTGCCGTCATCGAGAAGCTGATCTCGAGAAAAGACATCGGCAACCTTGATGAGCTTCTGGCCAAACGCCCGTGCCACTGCTGGCCCGACGATCACCTGGAAGCCCTGCGAGAAGCGCATGCTGATGAGCTCCTTCATGAACTCCTTGCGTGTTTTTGGTTCCTCGGCCAGTTCATCGTCGGCATTCTGATCGATATTGTATGGGTGCCTCTGGTATTCTGCGTCAAATTGAGCCTTGGGAGGAAAGTACTCTGTCGTAAGAGGCACTGCGGCAGGACAGCAGAGGGTCTTCCACTTTTGCACTTTCATGTCTGATGTTCTCGGGAAAACGTGTTGCCATCGGCTGTACAGGACTGTATCATCTACGCGGTGATTGTCGGGATTGGATGGGTTCAGCAGGCTCAACCATGGAGTAATGGCCGTGGTCGGGGACAGTGTCGACGGCAGCTCAGGCAGTATGCCTGCGCGCAGCTTGCTAGTATACACCTTCTGCGCATCTTCCGCCCGTAGTGCGTTGGAGTAGCGAACGTCGTTGTCGTCGTCTTGCATCTCTCGCCGAGCACTGGACGGCGGCCGCCCTGAGACAGAAGGTGGCTTGAGATGATGACCAGGTGTCGGGTCCAGCCGGGTCGGGCCGTCTCGTTTGGAAATGGGAATACTTGGAGTTGAAGGAATTCCATCCACCGTGGACTCTGTCAAGTCTGATTTAAATCTTTGCGCCGACACGGAAGACGACTGACTGGCGATGGTCCGTGGAGTGGACGGTCTCAAGTCCGAGAGCGACCGAGGCATTGAAGGAGGCCGCAGCTCCCCGGCGGATACGACGGATGCACTCACCGTCTCCGTCTTGACTTCAGCTGCTGCTGCTTTGGGGGCAGCAACGCCAAAGCCGCGCTGCCCGAGGCTGATGTGTCTCATGAGCTTTGGCGGCTTGGCGGCTGTTTTGCAAATAGCGGCTGGCGGATTGTGCGGCTTTCTTTTGGACGATATGTTCGGCCTCTCTGCTTCTGCTGTGGTCAAGGAGAATTTCCTAGAAGCCTGCGTGTGACCGACGGGCTTTCGCTCTGGAAGTGATGTCCCAAGGGCATTGGAGTCTTCAGCCGCCTGCTTCCGAGACACGTCGTCGAGCTCAGCCCTATTCCTTGAGGAATAATGTTGGTGCCGGCTTGTGGGCAGGCGGCTCCTCGAGTCGTCAAACTCTTGCAATCGTTTCCAGATAGACTTCTCTCCTGGTCGGACTAGCCTGTCCGGTGCAAATTTCTGGAACCCAATGACGTTATCCACTAGGGCTTCGGGAACACGGCGGTTTGGTGTATAGAGGGTATCGCCTATTCGATCCTGGCGTCGTTTGCTGCCGACACTGCCATCCATGGCATGGGTTGGATAGTGCGCGTCCGACTGCAATGGGGCGGCTTCGATCTCATTTGCGTCCAGCACGCTTCTCATTTGCAAGTCATACATCCGGCACCGAATTCTAAACTCGTCCTCGTCGTCCTGCTCGACCCTGTTCGACACAGTGAGCGCGATGCCCGCATAAGACAGTGCCTCGTCAGATGCACCCGTCCAGAAAGACACGTGGAGCCACTGGGGCAGCGCATAGCACCACTCCTCATTCGATGCCATCGAGGTCAACGATTCGATGCGACGGACAGCGTTGGAAGTCTTGGTGGGAGAGAATGATCCTACCAGAGACTGATAGCTTCCAACAACCGGGGTTGGTTGATTCGGGGTGCTGTCGCGACTCTGGAATGAGCGAGACAAGACAGCTCCGTGGCCCAGAGCATTGTCATCGGAATACTGGGGGTTCCGGTATTTGAAGAGAGGTACGGAGTGCAGTGGCATCCTGGGCATGCAAATCAAGTCGATGCCGATGCCATTGCCAACCAACGCCTCTGTAGTCCTTCGCAAAGTCTCGTAGTCCACTTCGAAGATGCCTGGTCCTGGGGTGATGACCGTGATTGAAATACCAGTACGCGTTAGATCTCTGTCAATATAGTCGTGGGCGAATTGAGATGCCGCCAGATTGATGGCCTCGAGCACATTCCCATGTATAGACAAGGAAGATTCGGCCTTGATCCTGTCCAATGGCCCGTCCTTGGCCCCTTGGTCGTCAGAGTACGCATCAGAAAAGGCGCCGACCGTTTGGTGATGTTGACTGATGTCTCGCCGGAAGAAGTTTAACTCCCTTTTCAGCTGGTAGAGAATCTTTGTCCACTCTCCACTGGCCATTTGGCTCACCACCACGCGGTAAAAGTCCTTGTATGGCCGGCGATTGCCCGACGGTTGGATGCCGGTGTAGTAATCGCTGTACGACGCAGTGCCGGCGAGCTCGCTTGAAAGGCCCGTGTCGTACTCGACGCGGGCAAAGAGCACGATGCTGACGAGGTGCTTCACCTTCAACAGTGCCCAGCGCTTGAACATGGCGGGCAGGAAGCCGTTGACAACCTTGGTGAACATGATTTCACCAGAGCTTTCGGAGTCAAAGTCCTACATTTCTCGCGACATCTGGATGAAGAGCACATATCTCGCGGATTCGCTGCGAAATATAGGCCGGGTATCCCTGACGAAGAAAGCGGAGCGCACGTTTTGGCCGTCGACATACACGGCGGTGATCTGAGCCTTGATAGTGCCCATGAATAAGATGGACTGGCCCTTGTAGACGGTTCTCTGGGTTAGCTCGCCGACAGTTAACCTCCACATGTCTGCTCTCGAGAGATATTGATCTTTGAAGGACATCTCGACGTGCGTCGCCTCGATAGCGGGATGATCCCTGTCCACCTTTGGACCCCGTTAGCACAGCACAGCAAGGGGATGGCAAGCACAAGCCCGCAACGTACAGGTGCCAGTAGCGCTTGAGATCCCTTCTTCATGCCGAAAGCATCGGCAATGTGCTTGACAACATAGACTTCCACGTCAGGCTGGCGAGCCTTCATCTCCTTGGGCATGTCCTTTGCGACAAAGATGTATCTGTTGTGCTGACAGTCGTGGTCGGCATGGAAGCCAGACGCAGCCTTTGAGCTGTCGCAATACTCCGGGGGCTGCCTGCTCATGCTGCCATATGCACCAGAGGTGGTCCTCGTCGCGTCGGCTTTGACGGGCGTGATGGACATGAGCAAGCCGGGCTTGACATCGCCCCCGAGGAGGTCGAGGTTCAGCAAGACCTCATCTCGCGCGTAGCCCTCGTTGACAGCGACATGGCAGTATCGCTCGGCGCGACGGCGCCTGTCCTCCTTTGTCGTAGAGTGCGTCGACACGCTCCTCGGAGAGCCTGGCGAGTCGGCGGGTGCGCGGTCGTAGCCCGTGCCGCTCGACTGGCGAAGGTGGGACCATCGCGGTCCCTTGCGCGGACCGGAAGGGGTGGCACCAGCATTTCGAGACATGGAGGCGGCTCGTCTCTCATCGCAGTGGCAAGGTGATGCGGCGCGGGCGCAATGGCATGGCGGAGCGGCAATGGTACCTGCGAGCGCGTCGTCGGTCGAGGTTTGCCAGCAGCGAGGAGGTTGTCAATGCAATGCATGTTGTCGGTTGACGTCGCGGCAGAATCGAGCTACAGCTGCTGGTGGGGGCAGACCGCCTGCCGCTTTGAGCACGGTGCCGGACACCACCCACGATCCCGTATGCTTCCTCTTTGGAGCTTGGTGCTCGCATCACAACTCTCAAACAGCCTTAGTTGGACGCTGTCGAGACGCAAGCCATCCAGCCCAAGGTGTCCAGAAATGCTGGTCACCGCCACGTCACCCTGAGCTCTGTGCAAGGCCCGCCTCCTCATGCCGTGTTTGCTGCCCCCCCGAGGCACGGCAAACATGAGCAGGCAAGGGCGGGAACATGGCCATTTCTCCAGCGCGGCATCCACAGACAGGCGCAAAGCTTGCTTATCTGCAGCTTGGCGGCCATGGCACAGCCCAGCCACCGGTCACTCTGGCTGTGGCGGGTGGCTGTCGCCGACCGAGCAGCGAGTACCGTCGCTGCTCCATGGCCCCGGCTTGCTGCTCCCGGATCGGCTCTTCAACTGTGACCAGAGCGAGTCATCTCCCTTGGGACGCCTCCTCTGCCATGCTCACACATTCATATTGCAGAGCCGTGATGGTCCACAGCCAAGGCGGCAGACCACATCCCGCGGAGGGGCGCTGTATCACCACAATCCCCCAGCGCCCAATGCTGGAATGCACCCGTTACGCAGCATCTCCACGCCGCCACCACCGTAATTTGCTGTCGCCGAGGCCTTGTTTGCGACTTGTCCAAACAAATGACAGCATCAGTGACGAGCCCCGGCCATCGCCTGTCACTGATTGGGTGACGACCACCAGTCGTGCCAGCCGTCTGGAAGACGATTAGTACCGCATATATTACCCCATGCCGCCGCCGGCGGTACGCGCATTTACTCCATGACGTTGACTGTGAAACCGGGCGACAGTGGACTTCAACACTGCCCATCTTGCGATATTCATAAACGCCAACTGCCGAGTCCAGGAGCGTCTTGTCTCCGTTGCCTGTCGACAACCATGGCGTTTGTCAAAGTCACCCGCAAGCAGCGCTTGATCGCCACCATCGTCATTTCATTCTCATTCTTCGTCGCCGAGCTTGTCGGTGAGTAGGCCAGCGTGGCCTCTTGCGTCCAACTGCCAAGCCCAGCGATCCTAACACCAAGACTCAGCCGGATTCTACACCCATTCCCTTGCTCTGGTGGCAGATGCATTCCACTACGTAAGGGCACACACGAACGCCTGAGCCAGATTGCATTCTGATATGTGAGGATTAGTTGAGTGACCTGGTTGGGTTTGTGGTGGCTCTCGTTGCACTCTTGGTTCGTATAGTATCCGCCCTGCAGCTGCCAGACCTCGTGCTGAACAGCCCTCAGATTTCAGAGCGCCCGCGGCCTCCGCCGAAGGAGTACACATTCGGATGGCAACGAGCCACTCTCCTCGGTGCCTTCTTCAATGGCGTGTTTCTTCTCGCTCTCGGCGTGAGCATTCTCGTCCAAGCCATTGAAAGGCTCACACACATCAGGCGTAAGTAGGACAAGGCCCAAAGTGAGGACTTGTTCAACTAACGACAGATGATGATAGCCATCGAAAATCCAAAGGTGGTCCTAATTATAGGATGTGTTGGCCTAGGCTTGAACGTCTTGGTCATGTCCTTTCTTCACGGTGAGTGCGAGCCCACCAAGCGACCTGCTGATCAGAGCTGATGACAAAGGAAGAACACGACCACGGCCACGGTCACAGCCACGAGCATAAACACAGCCACGAGACGGATAGTGAGGAGGAATCCGCGATTGAGATGGACGGCAGAAAGGCGGAGGCACGGCCTGCAGCTGTAAGTCGGATGACCGCCACCGGGCTCGGCATCCTCTCGGAGCAATGACCACTGACACCATACCTAGAGCCACCACGAACACAAGCACACCGCCACTACGCCATCGCACCCGGGCCGAGACTTGGGGATGCTGGGAGTCCTCGTTCACGTCATCGGTGATGCCATCAACAACGTCGGCGTGATCGTCGCGGCACTCGTCATCTGGAAGGCGGAAGGCGAAGCGCGATACTATGTCGACCCGGCTATTGGCGTGTTCATTGCCATCATGATCTTCCTGACGGCAATCCCCTTGACGAAGAGCAGCGGAGGGATCCTCTTGCAAGTTGCTCCTGGTGGGATCGACCTCGAAGATGTCAAGCACGACATCGAATCGGTACGTTGTGGCTTCCGCCGCGCGCAAAATGACGAAATCGCAAATTAACACCAAGCACAGATACCCGGCGTCGAGTCTGTCCACGAGCTGCACATCTGGCGCCTCGACCAGCACAAGTCCGTCGCCTCTGCCCACATCGTTGTCGACAGTAGAACCGTCAAGAGTTTCGCGGACAAGGCAAGGATCATCATGGAGTGCCTGCACGCCTACGGAATCCACTCGGCAACGCTCCAACCCGAGATCCTGCCTCCGTACGAAACCCACAACTCGTCGGCACAGCCGGAGGGAGAGTCTGCGACGCCTAGGAGGCGGCGAGATGGGCCTCACTGCCAGCTCATCTGCGGAAACCTGTGCGGGGGGTTGCGATGCTGCACACCGGTGCAGATGGAGTGATGGAAGCCTTTGCAGTGCCGGGGTTCGAGCTTGGCGTCTGGAGCATGGCAAGAATATGGGCTGTGAGCCGTTGGCATTGGGCGTCTACGACGGCAAAAGTTGCCATCTCATTGAAGGATCTGGATGCGCCAAAATGCCATTTTGTCTCACGTGTAGCAACATGATGCCGTTAGGCATGGGGTTTGGCGCAGTCGCTTGTAAAGATCGAGTCAATTCATAAGTGATGCCATACAACAAAGCAGGCCCTTTCAGTGTGCATGGCATGGATCAACCTCCCACTCGATACACAGCTCAATAGGCATACCTCGTGGCCTCAATATTCCCCTCCGCATCGAGCCGCTTGTTCGTTCGGATAAGCCAAATCCTCAGCACCCAGCTCGAAGCAATGCACACGACAGCAAACGCAGCGTTGCTCGACATGCCAATGAGGTAGCGAGGGCCGTCCGACGCCGGGTACAAATACGCCGTGTACACGTACGAGGCATTCGCCACGACATTTACAATGGACACGCTGACGGCCTTCTTCTCGGGCGTGGAGCCCAGCGTGGCAGATACCCAGCCGAGGATCATAGAGTTGACGGAGTAGGCGCCGCTCGCAAACATGAAGCACGAGATGTACCGAGCGGCCCTGTTGAGCGTGGCGGCCGAGATGATGAAGCCGACGAGTGCGAGTCCCATGCCTCCGGTGATGTGCCACGTCCGCTCGTTGTATCTCCCCGAGGACAGCCCCATGAGGTATCCGAAGAAGCCGGAGACCAGATAGGGGGGGCAGGTGAGCACGAGGGTCAGCGTGTTGTTGAAGCCCAGAGATCCAACGACTGTCGGGAAGAAGTTGTTGAACGAGCAGGCAGAGAGGTGCATGTTCTGCATAAAGCACAGCAGCCAGAGGCGAGGGTCACGAATAGCCTGGGCGAATCCCGCCTTTGCCCCTCTGCTCTCCTCAAGCCCAACTGTGTCGCGGAGCATCCGGTCATGGGCGAGCTGTCGCTCCTCCGGCGTCAGCCATCGAGTCGTCAGCGGAGCGTCAGCCAGCGTGAACATGGCGATGCCTGCGACGCCAAACGTCACGGCGCCCTCGATTATAAACAGCCACTGCCAGCCCGTGAGTCCACGTACGCCGTCAAGAGTGTTGAAGGTTGCCGCGGAGATGAGACCAGAGAACGAGGTCGAAAAGATGTTCCCCGAGTACAATATCGATATGCGGGTGGCGATTTCTCTGCGGGTGTAAAAGGTGGCGAGCAGATAGATCGCGCCTGGATAGAAGGGCGCTTCCGCTACGCCGAGGAAGAAGCGCACGAGGACTAGGCCAGTATAGTTCCGTGCGAGAGCCGTGCAGGCAGACACGACAGCCCATGCCATCATGCACACGGCCATGTAGATGGAAGGCCTGACGCGTGTTGACGMCATCAACATGTTGGACGGGACCTGCATGAGCAGATAACTACGCGGGCTTGGGGTCAGCTTCAAAGCCCATGAGCTTCACGCCATGAGGGGCAAGACACATACCCAATGAACAAGATCGAGATGCAAGTGTTGTATTCCGTTCCTTTGAGCCCGAGGTGCTTTTCGAGCCCGTTGAGACGTGCATGCGCAATGGCATTTCGATCAAGCTAGAACTTGGAGTTGGCAGATGCGCAGCGGGGATTAGAGTGAGGGGATCGAGGACACGTACATAGTTGAGGAAATACATGGCCCATACCGTGGGCATGAGCCGGTAGTCAATCTTTCGGACCAGAAGGATCTCCTCTTCGGACGTCTTCTTGGCAGCGCCGGAATAGTCGACAGCGCCGCCGAGGACGCCCTTCTCGCCTGGCAGGGACTCGGCAGCCAATGCCTCGACACAGTTGACATTTGGCTTGGACTCAACCGTCTCCATCGGTGTACGTGCCAGCGGCATGCTGGAGTAGGAGTTTTGGTGATAGTAAAACCGATATTTAGTTGAGGCTGAACGACCTGTGTCCTCGTCMTCGTCCTCAACTTAGAAACCAGGAGCGACAACTGAGGAGACTACCCATGGCGTCTTATACTTTTCCTCGCATCACCGCCGCAGTCCTGCAGCCCTTGAAGCTACCTTCGTGACCGGTTTGTATCGTTCCGGTTCCTTGGACCTACCCCAGACCAGGTGTGCGGGGGATTTGTGACCGGGGGGGCGGCCAGGCAACGTGTTGCTGCGGCGGCTAAGGATTGAACCGCAAGCATGGCCATGTACCAAAGCACCCAGCCTCGCGGTTAAATCGTACATATGTGTCACTATTTTCCGCAATAAACTTGCGGAAGAATACTGCCCTGCTCTTGGCGGTAGAAACCTTCGGTTTCTCTCCGACGACATTGTTCGGAGGGTATTGATATCAATATCAAAGACACTGAGATTTGGCTAATGAGACATCCGAGCTCGGCAAGCCTAAAATAGCTACAATGTTTCTATAGAGATCACTTTCCTCTGACCATCGAGTATCACTTTCACATGCTTCTTCAGACCGACCAAGGCCTCGTCTTGTTCAAAAAGCCTCTCCTCTTGCAGGCGTTCCAAGTACAGCTCATACGCCGGCATATACCCCTTGACGAAACCAAAAACCTCGCCATCAGACATTCCTGGCCGTCCCTGTGCTTTTAGAGCCGCCTCCTGATCCAGCCTCCAATCGTAAACACGGCGCAGGTCGTCGGTGCTCAGGTGTATGAAGGAGTTAAATCTCCATGGACCGGTGAAGGTGTCGCAGTACCGCCGCAGATTGTCGTTAATGAGAAGCAGGTCGTCCAGTTCGTGGTTCCCCAATGTCGTGATAGGCCTGTCGGCTTGTTCCTCGCCTCTGTTCGTGGTGTTAGGTTTTGGCCCTTGCGTGTGTTCAAGATCCAAGGCCCTTGCCTGGCGCCACTTCTCGGCGACTTGCGTTTCACTTAGGGGCTGGAATCCTAGACACCATCCCTCGAAGATGAGAACATCCAGACGCTCAGACGCCGATACACGCTCCCAGTGTTCTTTTGGGACTCGCCCCCCTTGACCTTGGTGGAGGCTTTTGTCGTACGCAGGCCATGCTACGAACTCGCCAGTGAGGTAGTTGGCCGACCCGGTAGCGAGAACCTGCGTGAAAAACCGCTGAGCAAGTGCCTCGTCGTGGGTTCCTGGCTGACCCCGAGTATGGAACAGTTTGTTCTCTGGGTGGGATTCCCGCAGAGCGGCCAGATCGTCGTGATCAAGATAGAGATCGTCCAGCGAGATTGTTCTTGTGATGAGCTGGTGGCGCGCCGTCAGGTGGCGAGCGATGGCTGCGGCCCAAGTCGACTTCCCGCTGCCCTGCAGCCCTGACAAACCCAAGATAAAGGGCTGTTCAGCTCCTCGGCGATGAGACTCGATGCTGGGTAGAATGGCAGCCACAGCTACCTCAATGGATTCGACGTCTATCATCTTGGGTTGGTGAAATTGGATGGGCGGCGACGGCAAGCAGCACACCCCGGCTTTTGCCTTTTACGTATACAGAAACGCCCGAGTTAATGGATCAAGCGGCTTGTGCCATTTCCTTCCTTCCGTGCTGACTCACCATGAGGGGCGGAGCGGACGTGCAAACTCCCGGGTTTGATCGGCCAAAGAAACAACCGCGGGTGTTTCTTAGTCCGAGTTGGCCGATTCAATCCGTGGGGGCGTGTAAGTCACGTCTCCATCCTATTTCGGCGCAATTATTTGTTGACAGGAAGACGCAAAACATTCTGTACTTCCGCCGACTTGACTTTCTTCTCGCTCCTGGTCCTCATCGTACTGCTCGGATCTGATCGTTCATCGCCGCTTCAAGTCAACGTCGTCGCCATGGCGCCGGCCGCATTACTCCCATCGTCAAAGACGCACCGCATCGCCGCCATCCCGGCGGATGGAATTGGCCCCGAGGTCATCGATGCCGGCATCGAGGTGCTCATTGCGCTTGCGGACATGCTCAAGTCCTTTAAGCTCGAGTTCACCCACTACGACTGGAGCTCCGAGACGTACAAGAAGACGGGCAGGTACATCCCCGACGACGGGCTGGAGCAGCTCAAGAAGCACGACGCCATTTTCTTTGGCGCTGTAGGGGCTCCTGGTAAGACTCTTTCGACTGCATCCTGGCTCTGGGGCAAGACTTACAGCAGACCTGTAGATGTCCCCGATCACATCTCTCTATGGGGTCTGCGTCTCGCCATCTGCCAGCCATTTCAGCAGTATGCCAACGTCCGCCCTACCCGTGTGCTGCCCGGTGTCCAGTCTCCCCTGCGCAACTGCAAGCCAGGGGACCTGGACTGGGTCATCATTCGAGAAAACAGCGAGGGAGAGTACGCCGGCCAGGGCGGCCGCTCGCATCGCGGGTGCGCCTGGGAGACGGCCACCGAGGTCGCCATCTTCACCCGCCATGGCGTCGCAAGGATCATGCGGTTTGCCTTTGAGACTGCGCAGAAGCGGCCCCGGAAGCTGCTGACGGTCGTGACCAAGAGCAATGCTCAACGGAACGGCATGGTACTCTGGGACGAGGTAGCCGCTGAAGTCTCCAGGGAGTTTCCTGACGTGGCCATGGACAAGATGCTTGTGGATGCCATGACGGTCAGGATGGTGGAAAAGCCAGAGAGCCTGGATACCATTGTCGCCACAAACCTGGTGAGCAGAGGCCGCGCCCAAACAAATACTCTCGGAAACGAAACTGACCGCCACCAACATCAGCATGCCGATATCCTCTCCGATCTGGCTGCTGCCCTCGCCGGCTCCATCGGCATCGCCCCAACGAGCAACATCGACCCGACGCGCCAGAACCCGTCCATGTTCGAGCCCATCCACGGCTCGGCCTTTGACATTACGGGCAAGGGCGTCGCCAACCCGGTGGCCACATTCTGGACCGCAGCGGAAATGCTCGCGTGGCTAGGAGAGGAAGAGGCATCAACCCTGCTGATGGAGTCGGTGGAGGCAATTTGCGCACGAGGAATTGTGACTCCGGACCTTGGCGGCAGCGCAACGACAAAGGAGGTGACTGCTGCGATTGTTGCCGACCTGGGGGTTCTCTCGGCGAAATAGCCTCGGTATACGTTGAGGGACTGTTGTTGGACGTCTCTCTGTTAGATGCCCAAGTTGGGGCGAATTGCCATTCATAGATTACTTTGGTTCGACCCACGCAGAGTCCTTGCGGCAACAGGCGAAGTGGAAGTGCTGAATGCTGTTCGGTTGGTCGTGCTTGTTCCAAGCAGCGGCGAATGTTCAACCGTGGGCGGCAGTCGCTATTAATACCTGTAACTGCCTCTAKGTAGGTAGGTACCTAAGCAGGGAACTTGGGCGATGATGCGGGTCGGAGGCTCGGCAGCGTTCCAGATGTTCAGGCTGATGTGCAGGATGCTGTGCGCAGTTGAGGAATAAATCTATGTTACTCCGTATGCAGTATGATAAATATAGATTTTCTTGTTCAGCCGCGAATCCCGTCGTCTGAGAAGCTGAAGAGCTGCATTACTTTATGCGGGTTGCCAGCACGTAACTCCGAGGAACTCGGGGCGCTCTCAGGATCGAGTGGAAATAGAGGGAAAAAGTGGGAATATGAGCGAGCGATGAGAAGAGATGGACGAGTGGCAATACTTTAGGAACAGATGGACAGATGAGCGAGCCAACAGGAGTACTCTAGGTAATTACCGCTACACGGAGTACCTAGGGGGGTGCCTTTCCAGAAGCAAATAGCCCGAAGTCACCGCGGGATAATTCGGAGAACCAGATCAACTCAAGCATCAACATCATCCAGAACAAGAATACTGATTACAAGGAGGGTGTATTTTTGTCAGCCGTGTGTTGACGCCAAGGGAACAAGCCCACGAAAAGCCTTCTAGAAGCGTGGTGCTGATTCTCCACGCAGCTGAGCAAAAAGCAACCATGATTGGAGCCGGCGGGGCTGGCAATGTCGGCCATTGGCAACTTGCCGAAGTCAACAGCGGCTCTGCGGCTGCACTGCGGCGAATTCTATGGTATCAATTACGTACTCCGTCTTCTGGCAGTTGCGCATGCAGGACAGCCTGTTGCGGGTCGGCTGAGCGTGTTGTCATTCGAAAGCAAAGCAAAAGCATGCCGCCAGCAAGACGCGCGTGGCAGGTGAGACGAGGCCAAAACAGACATGCTGTAGTCAACATTCCGGTGTGTGCTGTCCGTGCTGGCGACCAACTTGAATCGGTGAATCGGCCAAGACTGGCCCCTGCGGTCGACCTGCCGCTGAGGGCATTCATTGACACGGAGTGACGATCGATTGTTACGCGTAGATGATGGTGCGAGCGGTCGAATCACTGTCCAAGACCAGCATCAAACAGGGCATCGTAGGGCAACGAGAGTAAAGCCGGGCCGTTGAAGACTGGCGCAGGGCTGGAACAGGCCGGCAAGCTGTGTAACCGTCAATCGCGGCATCGATACCTCCTCCGTCCTCTCCGTGCGCAGGGAAGCAACGGCCTGGGACCGAGGCGCAGATCTGATGGAGCCTTGCAGTTTTGTCCGCCGTCCCGACAGCCCGAGTCGAGCGCTGGTGGGGCCATCCAAGGCCAATGTCTGTTGGTGCTTGTCCGAGGCACCAGCCTGTTAGACAGGCCGCTCAGAGGCGAGATATCACGGCCGGAAGCTGCGCTTTGGGCCTGTCTGTGACGTGCCTGGTCAGGGTTCCCCGCGACCCGGCGCCTCTCCYTGCATTACCAGAGACGTGTTGTACATAGTACATAATGACCTTCACAACGTATGGAGTACTCGTATGCAGTCGGTTGGTCGGTTGATGGAGCGCCGTGGGCGGTGGATAGTGGATCCGTGGATGCGAATAGCTGAACGTGCCATTGGGCCAGCGCCGGCCAGAAATGCCGCTGCCCCCGTTGACCAGCTTCTGGTGGCTTGCATACGGTTTGCGTTGGTGATTGACGACGGCTGGCGAGGCCGTCGTGCGTTGGGGCTTGAGTTCCTCTATCGAGTGGCCATGAGTTTACCGTGCTCCATGCGCAGTTAACATGACACTGCCAAACGTACATATGTACGATGGACGTGACGCTGGGGGCAAATACTGGGGAAAGACTCCGAGAAGAGGAGATTCGTCGGGCTCCAGTCCTCGATGGTCGATGCTGGAGCTCAATGAGCGGCATCAAGAGGTTGGAGGTTGGGTTCGAGCCGAGACCCGCTGGGAAGACCCTGGTTTTTAGCGGCGGGGCAGTGGGTGCTGCATGTACGGAACTCGTAGTAGGTATTGGTGGTACGTCTTGGTGGTAGGCGCAGCCGACAGGCCCGCGGGCTGCGCACGCGAGGTTGCGCCGGCAGTGAAGGCGGCTGCGGGAGGGACGGACGCAGGGAGGGCGAGGGAGGAGGCTCTTGCCGTTCGGGAAAAGGCCAAGAGGAGCTGCATGCAGCCTCTCACCGCATTTTCGCTGGCGAGGCGAAGCGCGTCATGGCTGAGGTACGAGGACGCACCTGCCATGCGATGCGCAACCGCCAAGGCATCAACGAGGGCTCGTGGACGAATCAGCGGTGCGTGGATGGGTGACTCGTCTCTCCGCCCCCCATTGGCGACATTGTCTCTCCAGGTCAAGGAGCTGCACGATGTATCGATTACCTGCATGCGCCGATGAAGTGGGCGTTGCAGACGTCGGCAGCTGTGTGAATGAAAAATGTTGAATGGATAATGGCGCCATGAATGCGGTGCCCTGCGCTCTACTCCGTATAGGGAGGTCCCTTGCTATTTGACGGTACCTCGCCAGGCGGCCGACAGCCAGCTGCTGCACTGCTCGCATGCACTCGCCGTTTTCTGTCGACCACAGGAAGCGAGCGTCGCCAACGATGCGCGGCCCCAAGACCCGGAAGCGGGGCCATTTGTCGGGACCGGACGTTGCCCGGGCAAGGGACTGCTTCTTACCTGGCCATGTGACAACGCGATCCATGGATGTTGATACGGCCCCTGCTCTCGGCGACTGACTGCGCCTGGTCGCGTACTCCGTACGAGTGCTCCGGACAGAGCCCGCACGCCAAGGACGAATACAGCAGAGGTGAGACGTGGATAACATGAGCCCGCCAAGTAATCGTGGGCGTCCTCATGTCCCCATCTGCTCGGCCACCAAGACAGGATCGGAGCCGCAGCAGCCACGCCCTCGTATCGTCCACCAACCCACATGGAAGTTGGAACCTTGATAAAGGACGGCCCACGAATGAGTCGTCCACGACGAATCCGTCGACCTGATTAGCTCCGAGCCAAGGAGGCCCGGCGCACCCTGACGCCCCCCGGCCGCCCCCGCCGATGCCCATTCGCTGCCCCGGCACGCCTGGGAGACCCGGCTTTCTGGTTCTGTCGTTTTTGGGGCCACGATCTCCCGAGTCCACCCTCCCTCCATCCACCATCACCATCATATCCATCCCGTCGCCGTCAACCTCACATCCGTCGCCCCCTCCTCCCCTTCGCCTCTCTCGACAACTCACGAGCAGCATCGGCGGCAGATGTCCGCGGCGGCAGCAGCAACAGCGGCAGTGTCCTGGCCCTGCTGCGTGGTATAAGTCGGCCCGTCGGAGCACCAGGCGCAATCACCCCAAGCATCCCGTTCCCGAACTCACCGCTTCGCGCTCGTGTCCGCTGCTCGGAGCCTTGCGCGCCCTTTTCTTGCGACGACGAAGCACGTGCTGAAGCTCGACTGAACTGCCGTCGCCTGCACGTCCAGCAGCCGGCTGTGGCCAAACGCCGACGAGCATCCTGTTGCCGCTCGGCACCGGGACGAATCGCGCCTCGTTCACTGACCGCCGTCTCCTTCGTTGTTTGCTCGCCGTGCCTCACCCCGTCACCGACACCCTCGCCCGCACCCGCACCCTCACCCTCACCAACCGCGCATCACGCAGCACGCAGCACGCAGCACGCGCAGTCTGTGCGCGACATCGGCCTGGCCACCTCGCACGCTGTTGTATTCGCATCCTCGACTTCTAGTTTCATTGTCCCGCCGTCAACTCGCCGCTTCGCTTCGCACCCGCACCCGCACCCGCACCCGCACCCGCACCCGCACCCTCGTCCCGTCTCTCATGCGGCTAGGCGTCTCCTCTGCCCCGGTTCGGATCGACTATGCATGCCGCGCGAGAGTCTCTGGTCCTGCAGCCGCTGATGATGGCGACCCGGCTGACCTGACTTCGCTATACGTGACCCATCTCCGCTGATTCGAATCCAACTCGAGCCGTTCCACGCCTTGTTCCCTGTGACCCACGACTCTCGCCCTCTCCCGCGCCTTGACCTCCTCGCCTCACCTCGCTCCGCTGGCGACATGCTTGGCCGACTTCTCCATCTTGGGTCAGGAGGCTCGGCCACCCCGCCAGCCCAACCCGCCAACAGCATCGCCTCTCGCCCCATCCTCTCCCTCGAGTCTGTCCAAGAGGACATTCACACGCGGAATCTCCTCTTCCCAGACGCGCAGGCTCTCTACCAACACCGCAATGACCAGGTATTCCCTCTGTCATCGGCTCCTGCCACCCCATCCGCTGCCGCCGCGAATGCTTTCGACTACAGCGAAGACGTTGAGCTCGACGTCCGTGACGTCCGCGTCATCGTTCTGCAGGACGCCCTGGGCCCCGCGAATGCGTCTCTCCTTTTCGACAGCCACCCTCTACCCGACTCCTCATCCGAACCTTCGCCCSCCCGCCAGGACCCGAGGAAAGCCCCCTTGTCTCCACGCAAGGGCAGCCAAGGTCAAGCCTCACGACCGCTCGTCATCCAGTCCGACAGCCCTCAACCTCGTCAGGGCGCCTTTGATCGCCGAGCTTCCGTGCACAGCAGAAGCCAGAGTTACGCCGAGACAGATGCCCAACGGGCAGCTCGCGAGTACCGGGAGGAACTGGCAACATTTTCAAGCTGCATTTTTGGCAACTCAGAGTTGATGGCCTACAAAGGCACCTCAACAAAGGTCCATGTCGTGCCGAGCGATTCCCGCCCGGCCGACCATTCATCATCTGTTTTTGGAGACGGCCGGAGCTCCATTGGTCGTTCGAGCGGGCGCTCGAGCAAACTGTCGCAGTCATTTTCGTCCCAGACGGTTTCTCCGATCATTGGCCTGCCGCTCTCATCTACCGGTACTCCGTCGCGCCAGAGTGACAAGAAGAAGGTTCTCATCACGAGGCTCTTCCCAGTCAACCTCTCCGCCGAGGATGCCGATGCCAACGTTACACCCCAGAGCCGCTTTTCGGACGACAACAGCGGATTCCCGTTCCCCGCCGCGGGCGACGACCCGACGCCGCCCWAGAAGAAGAAGCCACAGCCCAAGCAGCGACGTACGCCCATGTACGCCGTCGTCCTGGTGGTGCAGTTGCCTCGCGGCCCTTCGCGAATGTCCTCTGCCGTGCCGCCAAAGTCGGTTTTCCGCGAGTCCGGCTCGTATAATGATCAAGACTTCTTCTCTTCTTCCTACAACTCGACCAAAGCCGGCTGGAACATGTCTGGATCCGGCGTCTATGGAGACGTGACGGATTCGTCATACTCCATCGATATCGAGGACCGCATCGATTCGTTGACGCAGCACTGGGATATTATCATGCGGACTTTGACCCACCTCCAGTCACTCGTTTCCACGACAATCCATGGAATGCTTAGGCAAGCCGACATTGCGTCTCCCGGCCCTTATTCTTCGTCCGCTGCAACTAATTTCGTGTCTCGGACACCTTCGTGGACAGAGAGGCGTGGCAATGAGATGCACCGCGCGAAGCCTCCCAAGAGCACAACCAAACTCGTCTCCTCGTGGCCGAACTGCCTTGCAGATAACATCAACATCGCGTCAGAAGTCGGGCTTGCGAGGAGCAGGGTAGTGATGGGCCTCAGCGCGGCCAGGGTTGTCACTGGGCAAGGACGCTGGGGCATCTGGCGCGACGAGGCGATATGGACGTCCAGGTGGGCGACGTCCGTGGACCGAGGACATTTCTTTTACAACCTACTCACAGGCTTCCTGGCCACCCATACCGACTGGCTACAGGCTCTTTGCGGCCCCTCCTACCGCAAGCGCGCCGCGGTTGCTCGGCGTAATAGAAACGAGGAGGACCTGTCGTTGCCTGCTCGAACCATTATCGTGTCCGACGACAAAATGGCGGCTCGACGGTTGATATTTCTTCTCTCAGCCTTCCTGCCTGCAAACCAACAGGTCGCCACCGCGAGAGCACATCGATCGAGCACGTCAGCTTCGATAGGCGGCTATTCCAACTCGCCGCCGACTTTTATTGTTCCGATCCTTCGCGAGGAGTCCCTTCGCCGCAAGATCAACCGCCGCAGTGGCCTTCGGCGGGCGTCTCATTCGAGAGCAGCAAGCCAGAGTGCAAAGAACCCGGGGGTCCCCACCCAACTGGCTCAGCTAGGTGTGGATCGGAGTCAACACCAGCGGCGAGCGTCTGATGCTGCGTCCATTCGCACTACTAACCTGGCCATGCCCGGGCAGGATTTCCTGAGCCGCAAAAGTAGCGCTGCGACGACAACGACCGTAATGCCGGAAACGACGACTCCTCACTTTTCCATCGCTCAACAACAACGCGACAGCCATAGGAGGCGGCGCCCGGGGAGCAGTGGAAGTGTGGCTGCCGATGATCTCAAGCGATCCCTGAAGCGCGGCGAGAGCAGCGGGCAGGTTGCCACCACCACTTCACGTCCGCTAAGCCAAGGGCTGAAATGGGGCAGCCTCATGAGCGGCCTATGGAGCCCCCGCCGGAGGGATTCCATTGAGAACGGTTCGAATTACAGCCAAGGCAGCGACCTGAGATCGCCAGTCAAAGCCAGCTTTGGTCGCTCCGACAAGCTGTCGGAGATGGTTCGAGAGGTTTCGCTTGCCGAGGAGGCCGGCGAAACCGAGTCCGGGCGCATATCTCCCACGTCGGATACCCGGAATGTCGATGCCCCTAGAGACGATTCCGCTCGCGGCCGGGGATCGTTTACGCAGATAGACCGAACGCCCGACCCCACCGGTGCCTTCGAGTCTCCTGTGAAGACATCCATCAATGCCGAAGACGGCGTCATTGACGTCGACGTTCCCTTCCCGGACTATATTGCGTCCTTTGAGTCGGCCATCAGCTCGCCATCCAGCAGTGGATACTTGTCCACGCCCGGCATCCCCAGCGGTCTAGAGTCGTTTGAGCAGTCGGCCCGCTTCGCCGTTGATGGGGATCTCCCCCTGAATGCCGCCGGGTGGCTCAATCGCTTCCACCCGGATTTTACCCTGCAGGCGCTACCCCCGCAAGACAACTTGCTAGAGAAAGTCAAGGCATCTCTTCAAGCGGAACCAACTCCTGCTCCGGATTCTCCTATGGGAAACGACCTCTCCGAACGCTGGGTCGACGTCAGCTCTGTCGTCATCGCGGACACGATATCGAACACGATAACCCGTTATGTCTATCGTCGACTGGTCAAGCCAAAGGCCCCGGCTGACAAACTAGGCTCGGCGAGTTCAGGGGCGCCTAACTTCAACGGAAATGTGCTTTTGACGCCGTCCGTGTTACCCTATGAGCACCAACTGGAGGACGAGTGGGTTCAGGAAGACATTTCCAGCTCCGACGATGCCTTGAGGGAGGCCATAGAGAAAGTGGTTCACTTCACTCCAGAGGCTAGCAAGGACAGCTCGACGACGTCTTCGCAGACGCCCAGTGACTTCCGAGGGAGCACCGACAGCGGTAGCACCATGCCGGACACGCTTTCAGAGGTCACGCAGCTGGCGGACCCGCCTCTCGACATCCCCAGAGTCCAGTGCAAGACTGTTATACTGTCCACACTAGAAGAGATGATTCGCGATGCCATCGAGAATGGCGATTTGAATGGCGAGGCCCGCGGCGGCAGCTATAGGCATGACCGTTCGCGTCAGAATATGCTGCGCGAAGCTGTTCGTCAATGGGTGACGAACCTGGATTCTGTGGAGTGACGAGTCACGACTTTTGGCGCCCGATCTTCGGTATGATTCTCACGATTGCTTCACGTCACTGTCTCGCTTTGATGGAGACTGAGACCTTTTGCTATGAGTTGTGTACTACCACCATCGATTTGATTTTTGATTTTTCTGCAAGCAACAAACGATACCCCCACAAGCCCAGCGATTTAACTGCGCAGCGCTTGTCGATGTGTGGGATGTTAGCCTTCCTGCACATCGCTTTCTCAATTTTTCCGTCATGCTTTTCACGTTTCTGGGGGCTAGCATATCGTGGCTGGCTGTTAGGCCTGCCTCCTGGATATGCGTGGCTGAATGTTGGGAATTGGCAGATGGGCACCAGATATCCGAGATACTACTTGAGATAGCGCAATGCCGTACCGAACACAAGCGAGTTTGCAGCTGTTCAATGATGTTCAATGATGTGGGTGGCATGGCTCTCTCTGCATTGACCGTATTGAATTGATCGCTGGGGGGTGTGAATTACTTCTTCTTCGACGGCCTGGCATTCTTGGCCCTCTTGCGCTCCGCCTCCTCTCGCCCCTTTCTGATGTCGTGCATGCCCTTGAGCTCTTTCTTGCTGCCCATACCGTCCCTGAACCGCCCGATGCGCTTCTCCCGCGCCTCGTCGACCCTCTTCTTGCGCACCTGGAAGTCGTCGCGGAACTTATCGGCCTCGCGGGGCGCCTTCTCCTGCTTGTGCTTGAAGCGCTTGCCCGAGGGGATGCCCCGGTCGGCGCCGGGCCGCTCCGCCTCGCCGACCTGCGGCGCGCGGCCCATGCGCTGCGCGCGCTTCCACTTGTCGAAGCGGCCGCTCTGGAAGCTGGCCGCGATCTTGACGCCGCTCTCGCCGACGATCATCTTGGCGCCCTTGGAGCCATCCTCGTCGTTGTCGCGCGACACGTAGTTCTTGGACTTGGCGTCCCAGCGCATCTTCTGCCGGCTGGGCGCGCCAAAGGCCTTGGCCGACTCGTCGTTGCCTAGGTCCATGGTCGCGTCGCGCGCGGCCTCGACGAAGCTGGAGCTCTGGCCGCCCGAGTGCACGCCGTAGCCGCGCTCCTCGGCGGCATTGACGGTCCGTGGCGTGTACGACATGAACATGTCCGAGTCTCGCCAGTCTATCTTGCCCTTCTTTTTGCTGTTCGTGTTGGAGATTGTCACCTCCATGTCGTCGTCTTCGTCTTCCTTCAGGCCCATCTCATTGGGCACCTCCACCTCCACCTCCACATCAGAGTCAACATCCATCTGAAGTGCACTATCAACACCTTCAAACTCGTCCTTCTCGTCCACTTCTTTCTCCACAGCCACAGCCTGCCTATTTCTGGGCGTGATCCTCTTCCGTATTTGCTTCATGACCTCTGCTGCCTCAGACGTCGACTTATCTGCGTGACCAACCTCGAATATCGTTTCTTGGGGCTTGAAGCCGCTAACCCTCGCCAGCATAGCTACCCGCGCCTGCTCTTCGCTGTCGACATCGTCGCCAAAGAGGCAGTGCAACTCCATCCATGGATTAGAGGCAACAACCTCTCGCGCTCGCTTGGCGCTTTGGCTGGACGCCGAGTGGCGAGTCTTCATGTAGAGCTTCTCGGCCTTTCCAGCGACAATGCGTAGGGCGTTGATATCCTCGCTCTCGAGTAGCGTCTTGTTCATCCACTCCACATGTGCCTCCATGGAGTCTCGCTTCAGAGCTCCTACAACTACATCGTCGGAGAATGAGGGCTTGCTGCCCTCTTGACCGATAACCAGCTTCTTCCCCAGGAATAGTTGGAGGTCAAGAAGGTATGGAGCGTCAATGTCTCTGACGAGACTGTAACTCCAACCCCTTTTCCCCGCTCGGGCTGTTCGACCAACTCGATGGACAAAGACCTTGGGCTGTGGAGGGAAGTCAAAGTTGATGACGTTGGCCAAGATGGGAATATCGATACCTCTCGCGGCAACATCCGTAACAACCAAGATATTAGTCTTGCCGTGTCGAAAGTCTTCAACCTGAATTCGTCGAGCAGTCTGGTCAAGAGAGCCGTAGACGTGAGACACCGCAAACCCCGCATACTGTAACAGGTTGGCAAGGTACTCCACATGGTGCTTCGTAGCCGTGAAAACGATGGTTGAATGCTCCGTGGGCTTGCCTGGACCCTCAGGTCCACGTTTTCGCTTCTTGGACGCCTTCTCATTATCTTGCGCCCCCTCGGGAGGTCCAACGGGTACTTTTATCACATCGTGCAGGATATGTAGCAGAGAGCCCKCCTTCTCGGCGCCCTTTACTGAGAAGAAGGCGCTCTCCAGGTCGGGGGACACCTTGGTCTCGGCGTCGAGTCGAACAAGGCTGGGGTCCTGGAGACCTGCACGGGCAAACTCAACCAAGGAGGAGGGTAGAGTAGCGGAGAAGAGCAGAGTTTGCCGCGACGGCGGCAAGGCGTGAAGAATCTCGGTCAACTGGGCCGCGAAACCCATCTCGAAAAGGCGATCCGCCTCGTCAAAAACGACGTACTGGATTGACGACAGATCCAGGCCCATCTCGACCTTCAGATGCAGAAATCGGCCCGGAGTGGCGATGACAATATCCGGGTTCGCAGTCATGAAACCAAACTGCTCCTCCAAGCTGTCACCGCCGACTAGAAGCACGGACTTGAGATCTGTGCCTCGGGAGAACTCCTTGACAACCTTGAGAGTCTGGATGGCCAGTTCTCGAGAGGGCGAAAGAATCAGGGCTCGGCTGCCGAATCGTGCGCTGTGTGCGCGAAGTCTCTCGATCATGGGTATCACGAATGCTGCCGTCTTTCCGGAACCCGTCCTTGCCATGCCGACCACGTCTCTCCTGTCGAGGACCAATGGTATCGTTTTCCTTTGAATGGGTGTAGGTACCGAAAAGCCTTTCCTCGTGATGGACTTGAGCAGGTTGGCACTGAGACCTGGGCGGCGCATTAGTGTTATTCGACGGCGTCCAGACATGGTAGGGTGGTAGCAGTCTCTTACCCATTGCCTGGAAGCCTCCGCCCTTCTTCACCGTCCGTCCCTTCAGGTTGGAAGCCTTGCGGTACGAGGCCGCCTGTTGCAGCGCAATGAACGCCTCATCGTCTCCATCGTCGGTCGCGTGAGGAACATCCAAGATGCTATCGATATCCAGCTCGTTGCCCGCCGCCGCACCGTGGGCTCCATGCTCGTCGTCTCCAGGGTACAGCGACCCCAGGATATCGAGCTCGGGCTCGGATTGGGCTGGCGAGACTGCGCGTCGAGGCATCGTGGCTGCTGTGCGGCTGCTGTGCGGCTGCTGTGCGGCTGCTTTGCGCAAGAAGTGGAAAATGCCTGAAGTCTGGGACCTGGGAATCTCATGCTGAAGGCGGAGAGGGATGAATCCAGGGCCGACTTTTTTTGGGTGGGGCCAGATCGGAAATTCTTATCTTATCGCGGCGGGGCCGGCTTGTGGCTTGTGTAGGCCTGTACTCCGTAATACGAGATAGGCCTCCCTCCCAACCACCTCGAGCTTCTTGAACTTGACAAACCACTCCCTCCT
This sequence comes from Tolypocladium ophioglossoides CBS 100239, assembly GCA_001189435.1. Taxonomy (NCBI): domain Eukaryota; kingdom Fungi; phylum Ascomycota; class Sordariomycetes; order Hypocreales; family Ophiocordycipitaceae; genus Tolypocladium; species Tolypocladium ophioglossoides. The sequence goes on from LFRF01000023.1 coordinate 155,834, forward strand.
AGCCTTTCTCGGCTTCGGAAGCACCCTCTCCTTCCCCTCTCCTACAACGACGCGAATCACGAGCCTGAAGAGCCAGCGAGATATCCTGGCTCCCGACGAGATGGCTCACGACGACGCCACTGCTGGTCTCGATATCGGCGAGGAGGACGATGTTCTGGTGGCCGCAGAGAAGGAGGCCAAGAAGGTACGTCGGCACAGCCAGAGCGCGTCCTTCGCACTCATCACTGACCGTCACTTCTAGGATCAAGAGATCAAACGAATCATCGGAGCGTTCCGCCTGGATGCGTACGCCGTGCTCGACCTACAGCCCGGCGTCACTGAGGCGGATATCAAAGCCACGTACCGTAAAAAGTCGCTGTTGATACATCCAGATAAGACGAAGAATGAGGAGGCTCCTGACGCCTTTGACCGTCTTAAGAAAGCTCAAATGGAGCTCCTGGATGAGAAGAAACGTGCCTTGCTGGACGAAGCCATTGCCGACGCCCGCATGCTTCTCCTCCGCGAGAATAACTGGACCGTTGACAGCGAGGAACTCAAGACAAAGGATTTCCTCCAGATGTGGCGCACAAAGACTACGCATGTTCTCGTCGACAACGAGCACCGTCGCCGCCGCCAGCTCAAAGGCCAGATGCAGGAGGAGGGTCGAGAGCAGCGCCGGGTAGAGGAGGAGTTGGAGGAACGCAAACGGAAGCGGCAGCACGATGAAGACTGGGAGGCCACCCGAGACCAGCGTATCGACAACTGGAGAGTGTTTCAGAAGGGCAAGTCTGGCTCCAACCCAGACAAGAAGAAAAAGAAGAAGATGAAGCCAATTGGCTGAGGCTTTTCCCTGGCACTGCAAGACGGAGATGAGAGGAAACCGACACGAACAAATTTGCTAAATTTGGCTGCACACCACTTACTGGCTTGTAAGTCGATTATTCTCTGTGGCGCGTACGGAATCTGACCAGAATAGTGGGAACGCGAAGCGTGAGATACCCCGACCGAAATTGGAACGAGGAGTCTAGGGCTATTTGATAGATCTCCGCAATCGAGAATAATGACAACCATGACACTATATGAGTGGCTCGCGGGGTGATGTGAGGAGATTTGCCTCTCTGGGAGAATCTGCTGCGATCTCCCAAGCTCTCTACTGTACTAATACCATACAAGAAAGATCCAACGTAGCTGCAAATCTGCGCAGTGAGCTTGGGTCGCTGCCTCACCCTCCAGAAACGCCATCAACATAATGTCAACCAATTTTTTAAACACCACCGGATGCCGTCAGTCTCCTTCTATACGTACGCTTCACCCTCCATGCTTTATGATTACATATTACTCGTAAGAGGAAGAAACTCGGCCGGGCCATCAGCCAGACCCAGAGTCGGAGGACTTCTTGGGCGCCTCATCCGGCTTATTCTGCTTCTTGTCTTCTTTGTTCGTCGCACTGGGCTGACCTCCTTCGCCTTCTTTTTGATGAGCGGGGTGGTTCGTCAATGTGTGCCACATGGACTTTAGAAACCCTTCGTTCTTGTGCGCCTCTGGATCGGACGGATCGACTTGGGAGCTGGACACAAAGGTCAGCACCACGGAGAGGTAGCCTTATCCAGTCTTCACTCACCTTAGCGACGAGACATTCATGACCCTTCTGGCGGTCTTGTCACCCATCTCATCGGCCAGCATCTCCACAATCGTCCGCTGGTTCGCACTGAGATACTTGGGCATATTGACCCGAAACTCCACCTTCAGATCGCCAGAACCGCCTCTCCGTGCACCGAGGCGCTTCATGCCCATGCCCGAGAGCGTCATCTTATCGCCGGTGTTGGTACCGGTCGCGACCTTGACATTGACGGCACCGTCCAGAGTCGGGATAGACACTTGGCCACCGAGCAAGGCGGTAGTCAGCGGAACGTTGGCCGTATACAGAATGTTGGAGCCTTCTCTGCTGAACTTTGGGTCCTTGGCAACGCGAACGAAGACGTAGAGATCGCCGCGCTGGCTCCTGGTGTTGGGGTCTGCGGATCGCCCGGTGGCGGGGGCATCGCCGGCGCCGTCGACTCTGAGCCTCATGCCGTCCTCGATACCAGCAGGGATGTCAACGGTAATCGTCTTCCGCTCCCTGACCACGCCGTTTCCAGAACAGGTTCGGCATTCCGAGCCCTTGGGAATAGACGAGCCAGTGCCGTCGCAGGTTCCGCAGGTAGATGCCATTTGGAAGCCACCCTGCATGAAGTGCAAGCGGGTTCCTGTCCCGTTGCAGGCTTTGCAGGGAGACCTTTGCGTGCCAGCCTTCAAGCCGCTGCCTGTACATGTCCCGCAAGCAACCTGAGGGGTAATGTTGATCGTCTTGCTTGTTCCCTTGGCTGCCTCCATGAACGTTATGCTGGATTGAACTTCGATGTTGTCGCCTACGAGTATCTCTTGTTGGAAAGGGTTCCCACGAGCGCCTCGGCGGCCGCCGAAAGGTCCCTGTTGTCCAGTGAAGGCGGAGAAGATGTCCTCGAAGTTGAAGCCTCCGCCGAAGCCTCCCTGTCCGCCAAATCCGGAAAATGGGTTACCTGCACCACCGAATGGATCGCCGCCGGGTGCGCCACCTCCGCTGGGATCAAACCCGGCGGCGCCAAACTGATCATACTGCTCCTTCTTCTTCGGGTCGGACAGGATCTCGTATGCGGACTGGACATCGGCGAAACGGTCCTTGGCGGTTGCGTCCTTGTTCGTGTCGGGGTGGTATTTCTTGGCCAGGCCGTAGTATGCCTTTTTGATCTCGGCGGCCGTTGCGCCCTTGCCCACGCCGAGGGCCTTGTATGGGTCTTTTTGAGCCTGGGGATCCGTAGCATGGAATGACTGGGACGACAGTTAGTGGATGGAGTCATACCGGGCTTCAGGGACGTCAGGCTTACCCGGCGCGAAGAGGGAAGCTTGTGCTGTCTGAGGCTCGTCGATCTATCCCGCGAACAGACGCGAAATGCAGTTGTATGGATGCGCGCTCCTTTGCTGATGCATTCTCGGAGCTTGGGTCGGCCGGCAAATTGGCTTTGCGCCAGGACCCGCGCGGGCGCAGCGGCCTTGGTGAGGAGGCTGGCGTTCATACTGAACCGCAGCAGTTCATCTGAGGAAGTCCAAGCCCTAAATATGACGACGCAGTCTGTGCTCGTCTCTCCAACGTCCAGGGTGACGGTGATGTGGACGGTTCGCGATCGCTGCCCCAACTTTTTCAGCCGGTCTTAAGCCGAGGGTGGCTGCCTCAGGCGAACATGCCGTCATAACCCGTCCTCGCTGTCGAAACTGGCCAATGGCAGAGCTCTAGTTTCCCAATTTCAAGCAACGGCTTCATGTTGCCGCATCCATCTGCTGGAATCCATCAGCATCAAATTCATCACAGCTACTTCGTATCATGGTTTCCCCAGCAGAGGATCTAGCCAACGATGCACACGCTACCCCGAGTCACATTCAATGATTCTTACGGATTCGCCACTGCGGTGTAAGAGAGTCTCAAGAGGGGAGACGAGTGTGGGAGGATTTAGAAGAGCAAGTCTGTATCACAACTTTGCTTGGAGAATCGGCTGTAGATTCATCGCGCTACCGATCTATCTTATACATGCCTTACACGGATACAAAACATAATTCGAAGCACGTACCCGCACTAAAGGTCAGAGCTCAGCATTTGACTGCCAGTCCAGTTGTTCTTCAACTCCACAAGCGCGCAGGCAGTGGTCCAAGCACTTGTGCATCCGCCTTTGAAGTCCCCCAGTTCATTGGTCACTTGACTTGTAAGTAAACATTTCTCACCCAAAAATGCCAGTGATAGGGATACTTTATGGAGTCCTGAGGCATGGCAAGCTGGCACTTGAGAAAGAGGCGCTGCCTTGATTACCATAGTTACCCTAAGAGGGGGGACTAGTATTATAAGCTCGGCCGGCCTCGGCATGAGGGGGTCGCTATACTTCAACGTTGTAAGCGGCCAGCGCCTACTGCGTAGATTGTCATCAAGTTCAAGCGCTTTGAAGGGGATATCCTTCCATTCTACTCGTTGCGCAATCTCGAGTCTCCTTATTACGCTTCGTCTCGCGGTATGCAGCACCAACTATAAACGGCCGCCCAAGGCTATATAGGCAGACGGGCACACGCAACCATTGAAGAGCTATCGAGAGTTGAAGTGTATATTGTGTTCGCACTCGTCTGTAAGAGAAAATCACGAAGGCAATCCGTGCCACATGCTGAATATCGCCTGACATATCCTGAATGCTGTTCGCTGTCCATCAATGCTCGTGCCTATCGCGCCGAACGCCGCCCAATGCCAAAGACAACCCCCCCCCCCTAAGTCCATCTATTTCGTAGCAACCATGCCGTGCTTCCTGGGACCGTTCGCTTTCGAGGCCTTGTCGCTATGGACCTTGTAGAGGAAATCGACAATGACGTCATTCTCCTGGATGCCCATTCCGTTAAAGTGCTTCCGCACGGCCATGGCCAAGTGCTCCTTGTTCTGCCGCCGAGCCTGCCTCTTGCACACCATTGTCGGAGAGTAGATGCCGATGCTGCCGGGGTGCGACAGCACCCATTCGTGGTATGTGCTCGAAAAGGAGGTCGGGGTGTTCAGCTGGTGTTCGCGGCGGTACGCGTGGAGGGTGTCGCGATGGAAGGAGGACCAATTGAGCTACAACACGGAAGCATGTCAGCGAAGCCGCGGAGACGGAAGAGATGTGTTTGCGCGAAACGAACCGCCGGGGCTGTGGACTCGGCAGCGCCCTGCGCTGGAGCAGACGTTGGCGCGTTGGAGACCTTTGCAGCGTGCGAGGCGCTCGTCTGGCTGGCTCCGCGGCGCATTTTGGTGGACGTCTGGCCGCCGCCGCTCTTGTCCTTGGGGCCGCCGCCGTCCGGCTTGTGGTCGTCGGTATTGCGGGCAGATTTCGCAGGGGCCATGGCGCTGGAACCGGCGTGTGCCTGCGTCGAGAGTCGTGACGGTAATTTTGGGATGAGCTTGATGATGGTGAGTCGCAACAGCAAAATGGAGAAATGCGGAGGCGGTGGGGGCGGTGGGGGTGGTTTGTCTGTGCCTGGCAGGTCCTCGCGCTGCGCCACTGCACTGGCGTAAAGTGGCTGCATGAAACGAAGTTACTTCGTTGCCGACCCTGGAACCCTGGACTTCGAGTTTCCTCCATCATCTCCGACTACCATCTAGTCACGAACTAAGCCTGCCGCAATCCAGAAGGCACACAGGCCACCTTCTCGAGATGTATTCATGAACCCGATGAATTCGATCACTTGCCACGAAGCCGCCAATGAAAGCTGAACAATGTGACTCTCATCTGCTGACTGGTGACGCACATCGTCATGCACCCTCACGAACGATGTGTTGTCTCTGCACATCTACCCAAATGGGCCACCTTTGTCTCCCAACAACGCCACCAACTATGGGTATCTTGGAAGCCATGGTACATATCTTACTAGTCCGTCTACATGTCCAACCGCTTCGCGTCTTGAAGAATGACGTCGCTCGCCTTCTCGCTGACCATAAACACGGCAATGAGCGGAAACGTTCCGGGAACCACAGGGAAAATGGACGCATCTACAACCCGCAGGCCCTTGACTCCTCGAACACGGAAGCTCGAATCTAGGACAGCGAGAGGGTCCTCATCTCCTCCGATCGAAGCAGTGCCTGTGGGGTGGTGTCCATAGGCCTCGTCCTTGACATACTCCCTGACGCTCTCCTGGGAGCTGATATCCCGGCCGGGATAGTACTCTCCCGTAGTTGCATTGCGTTCCAGCGCCGAGTCGAAGATCTTGCGCGCGAATGCCACGCCATCGGCCAGGCCCTGGATGTCCTCGTCGCCACCGTTGGCAAAGTACTCAAAGTTGATGTCAGGCATCTCGCGAGGATCCGCAGACGTGAGCGTGATGGCGCCGGCACGGTTGCGGGAGTGCGACTCGGAAATGGTGAATGTAAACTTGTTGGATCCGGTCTTGAAGCGGGTGAAGTTTGTATACGGCGGCAAGTGGCCGCGGATGGCGTCCGGTGAGCCATATAGGATCAAGTCACGCTCCCCTCGAGGCGCGACGCTCGAAGTGAACAGGGCGACTTGGGTAAAGCCGAGAGTGGTATATGGGCCTGTCCCCTTCTTCCACTCCTCGTAGCAGGGAGACACGCCGTCCACTAGGTCGCAGCCGTCGAACAGAGTGAAGTTGTTGGGGAACTCCTGGATGACGGGAACTTCATAATGGTCCTGGAGGTTCTTTCCCACACCTGGCAAGTCAACAACAACGGGAATGTTGAACTTATTCAGTTCCTCTGCCGGGCCAATGCCGCTGAGCATGAGAATCTGCGGGGTGTTGAACGTACCGCCCGCGACAATAATCTCGCGAGTAGCGGTTACGGATCGGGGGACACCAGTGTTGCTCTTGGCCGCCTTTTGAACACGCGGATCGGCCTTGTACAATTGCGTTCCCTCCAGATATTCAACGCCCGTCGCCTTCAAGTCTTCGTCGACAACAACTTTGGTGACAAGGCTGTCAAAACGTACCGTCAAAGGTAGTCTCTTGGCAATGGCGTCGCTCACACGATTCGCTGCGCTGTAACGCCGGCCGCGCTCATCCTTTTTAAAGGAGATTTGGTAAGCATCATTATGAAAGTCCCGATCCTCAACGATACCGTTGGAATCCTTCTTCAGAATGACATCCCAGTTGTTGCTCTTGCTCCTTTCCGTAAAGCCAAAAGCTGCGGCAGAGCCCTGGGCCACGGCAACAATCTGGGGATCCTTTTCAAAGTTCTCCTTGCCGCCGACTCCAATGGGTTGGTATCCAGAAAATCCGTGGCCTGGCGCCCGGGGGGCGACGACGAGGTTTCGCTCGAGCTTCTCAAAGTATCTGCGCATTTGATCGTGGCCCCAGCTCGCGTCAGTGGTTATGTTGGCGATGTTGTCCCAGTCAAACTCTGACGGATACACCGTGACGCCTCCGTTGTGCGTATCGCAGCCTCCGAATGTGCCCGCTCGGGGGTACCAGAGTCCAAGCTGAGTCGAGCCCCCAGGAGGGTCGTTTCCGACCCAGTACTCTCCATCTGGCTTGAGCCATACCATCTTACTGTCCTTGGCTGCCTGAGTCTGGTTGCTGAAGTGCTTCACATAGAAGAACCATCCTTGCTCTTCATCGAACTGCGCCTCTCCGAAGAAGGCCAGGATCTGTTGGCTGGTCTTGTCGGTGTGGTTCTGGCCAGCTTCCAGGAGCAGCACGGCATATCCGGCCTCTGCGAGGTTCACTGCTAAGGGACCGCCGCCAGGACCGGACCCGACAACGACGTAGTCGAAGCTATTGGCGTCATGCTTTCCAGGCGCCGATGAGTTCGAAGTTGGGAACGCGAGTGACGCACGGGCAAGGAAAGGCACCAAGAGTGCGTGCTTGGAGAACAGCATGGCGACGACAAGACGGTGGTCCGGGTATGACTCCCGAGACGGATATAGCCAAGAGCGAGACTAGCTTCGAGTTGCTTAACCGCTGGAGAGTTAGGGCTTCCAGGGGGATTATATCTCAGCCAAAACGCTCGGACTCCGCACCAGTCTCGGCACGCAGGCATTGCGCGGGAATATTCCTCATAGTCTCCATCATATGGCAATAAGCGGTTCCTTTCGTCGTCGTCCTCCACCTGCTGGAGTTCGGCCCGTAGCAGGCTGCATGAAAGTGGAGAGCTGCAGACTTGCAATGCTCCGCAACACGGCCGGGATGCAGTCACAGACTCACAATCACCCCTTGCACGCCGCTTCATACTCCGCAGGCTGAATTCTCATCAGGTAATCTTATCTGATTGCCGAATACTACTTCGTACATGTACGCAGTTCCGCCGCCGGGGGAGCTCTCCTAGGGCGCTTGCGGACAAGGATTCCGATCCTATCGCCGGCCATTCGGGCAGTGCGTGTTGGCTTTCTGGAAGACTTTCAACTAAATGAGGCAGAACTGAAGGTGAAGAGCATTAGCATTACACGAACAACTAAGAAAGCAAGCAGACTTTGGCGCCGGCAGCGATTGGGTTTTTATAACCGCGAGTGCCAACTTCGTATCACAAGAGGCCCCTGGCCCCACGCCCGTTTGACGCACTACGCAGTACCGAAACATGTGCCGCTCGTCTCCTACTGAGAAATACGAAGTACAACACAGCAATTTGAAAGCCTGCCATTTCCCCAGTTATGTATGCATAGGGTAACAGTCGCATAAATACATGTAACTAGGGTACGGATGAATCTTCATGCCGTTGAGACTCTCCCAGCTCATAGGTGCCTTTGAGGTCTACTTGTTTGGGGTCTACGGCATACATGTAGAATGGAGGGCAATGTATGGATGTAGGTACGGACTTGGATTCGTCCGGGAAAGGTAAAGTGCTCGGCAACGAGTTCATGCACGAAGTAGACGGCGTTCGTTCGCAAGCACTGCCCATGCCGTGGACGCATTTCTGGCATGTCACACGTGGCCTGCAGCATGGGCCATGGCTAACCGCAGGCCGTCGCACCCCACGCAGCCACGCGGCACATAAACGGCAAGGATCAATGTAGCGCGACCTTGTGGGCTCCGGAAAGAGAGCTCGCTTGTAATGTGAGAGTTGAACGGCATACCTGGTATGAGTTTGGGCTGTTGTTCCGCTCGGACGAGATCAAACTAGCGGCCTCGGTGACTTTCCGCATCACGCAAAACCGGTTGTTACAGGCGGTCACCTCTGGTCGCTTGTTGCGCGACGGAGGATTTTACGTGTCGTGGCGCGACGGCGATGGGCTCCCGCGACATGCTTAAAAGCGCAGGCCAACCATCTAATCTAATCTGATCCTCCACATTAATACTTCGGAGCCATTAACGACCACAAGCATGTACTCCGTACCGATATCGGATGGGCTTTGCAAGCTGAGGGCTGCTGAAACCGGACAGCCGAAATTTGGCCTCCCTGGCTCTCAACGATTTGCTCGCCTTGCCAGGGAGATGAGACGGCTGATGACGCCTCTGGTGACGGCGAATGTGCGGCGACCCCCACGAGCAAACGCAGCATCGCTCGGGTACCCGTTTTACTTTATCAAATAGACATGCCGGCCCACCGCTACTCCTTGTTCATACTCGCCGACAACGAATCGCTCCGACTCTTCGAGACCGTCCAACGCAAACCGCCCAGACGATGATCTGCTTGTGACATGTCTTGCTGGGTCTCAGGCTGGTTGCAGGACAGAATCCTCTCCATCGTCTGCATGCTGCTGAACTGCGCAAGGACAGATCCCGGATCCCCAAGGCTGTTTTCGCACTCCGTACTCGTAGGTAGGGGGAAACACCACCTCCACACGGGCCCGACAGGGAATGTCCCTTGACGGGATTTTGAAAACGGTCTGAGCTCCTGTTACTTACGCATTCACGATCCTCCAGGGACACTGCCATCGGATATCGGGCTGCGAACCCGGAACGGATGTATCAGACGCTTGGACGGGGTGGGGAGAGCGGGACAAACCTCTGTGGACCGACACTGGAGGCTGGGAGGCCCTGGGCTTTATTCCTTGAGACATGGAGTCCGGACGACGTTGAATGGCGCAGAGGGCGCAAATGCCCGGTAGCCTTGTAGTCAACACAGTCATCAATTCTACAGCCGGCGACGGCGTCTGGCACTGTTGTTGCGGCAAACTCGTTGCCACAACCACAGACTCCGTGTTCATGCTGGAAACTCGATGCGGCGATGTGCTCGGTGAGAGGCCGGTTCGGCCTTGGTATCTCGTTCTCCGAGGCAACACGACCAACAAGAGAAAAGGGCGAGTTGTTGCCCTGGACTGCGACGGCTCCCGAGTGGCATCCTGGAGGGACGCACCAATCACTTGGGCATGCTGGCCGACACTGGAGACCCCAAGTATGCATGTGGTTCAACGGTACTCCACCATAAGTCTCTATCAGATTATCAGATCATTTGATCAAGGACAATTTGCCTTGCGCGTCCCTGCTCGCCGTGCACCGCCTCGAGCGACTCTTCCGTGCTGTCCTCGCTATCCCACTTGTGCGGCCAATGATTCCCCGGCTAGCCTCGGGTGCTTTTTGCCTCTCGAGTGATCTGCTTGGCATTAGGTATGGGTTCCGCAGCATGTTAATGTTGGGTCGCAGTTGGGCGGCCTGGTGCAGCGGTGCCGCTGCGAGTGCGACATGGGGCGGCCTCGTGGGCAGTGCCGTAGCAGAGAATGCGACGTCGCGCGGTCGGTATAAGTAGAGGCCTCCCGCGTGCTCCTGTTAGGGACTTGCTTCTCTGTCCCGTATCCTGACCCGTTCCTCGCGGAGTGCCCTTTGCCCTGTGCTGCCATACCGGGTCGGCTTCATGATGGCCGTCACTAGCAACCCGTCGCCTCATGATATTGAGAGCGACGCCATTAGGAGCGGCTCGCAAGAGAAGGAGGCCGCCAATCGTTTCGCCGCCAAGGGGGAGGATTCCGACGACAGCTCGCAGTTGAAGCAGGATGGCGTCAAGCAGGTCGAGGCCGTGACCCAGGTGTGGTCCAAGAAGACGATGTGGACCGTCTTTGTCTTGTGTGTCTCCGTGGACCATGACTCAGATGCTCGCAAGGGAAGCAAGTAGGCTCACTGCTCGTATCTAGGCTCTATATGGTCAACTTTGTCGACACCCTTCTCCAGTCCGTCCACTCGGGACTCATAGCGTACGTCACGTCGTCGTTCCGCCAGCACGGTCTCCTGGCTGTCACGGGCATCTTCGCTTCCGTCATCGGCGGCGTCGGCAAGCTGGCCATCGCCAAGATCATTGATATCCGGGGTCGCTGCGAGGGCTTCCTGGTTATGATTCTCCTCATCGTCGTCGGTATGATCATGAAGGCCCTCTGCCAAAACGTTGAGACATATGCTGCGGGCCACACCTTCTACTGGGTCGGGCATACTGGCCTCGGATACATCATCGACGTGGTCCTTTCCGACATGACGACTCTTCGCAACCGAATGATCATGTGGGGTCTCTACATGAGCCCTCGAATCGCCGCCACCTTTGGTGGTCCTCGCATCGCCGAGCTCTTCTACGAGAACTCGACCTACCGATGGGCCTTTGGCTCCTTTTGCATTCTTCTCGTCGCCTTCTCCATTCCTGTCGCCGCCATCTTCATCTACCACGAGCGCGAGGCCAAGAAGTTGAGTATCCTGCCAGAGAAGAGTCCCCGGACGGCCTGGGAGGCGACCAAATTTTACTTTGTCGAGTTCGATGGTGCGTATCTAGTCCGCTTGTAGTAGAGGCCGCTCGATTGGCATCCAGACACTGACCCGTGTTATGCAGCGGTTGGCATGTTCTTTACCATTGCTGGCTTTTCACTGATCCTCATCCCCCTGAATATTGCCACCCGGGCCCCGAACGGTTGGGAGACTGGCTACATCATTGCCATGATTATCCTCGGCTTCGTGTGCCTCATCGCATTCGCCGTGTGGGAGAAGTGGTTCGCCAAGGTGCCCTACTTTCCGTTTGCGTATCTCAGGAACAAGACGATTCTTGGCGCGTGTCTGCTCGACGGCTTCCTGTTCATGTCTGTGTTGTGGGTACCCCTTCAACCTAGACACAGGCCAAGCAAGAAGGGCTGCTGACCGTAATGCATAGCTGTTGGGACACCTACTATTTCTCGTACTTGCAGGTTGTCCACGATCTCAGCATCTCCGTCGCGGGCTACACCCTCAACGCCTATGCGCTTACCTCAACCATCCTGGCCCCCTTTATCGGAATGTAAGTTTCTTGTGTCTCGCAACTCCAGGGCGACCTCGCGAGGTCTGACGTTGAAATAGCGGTCTCCGTTATTACGGCCGATACTACTGGGTCGCCGTCTCTGGCATCCCCTTCTGCGTCCTCGGCACCGCGCTGCTCTACCACTTCCGTCAGCCTGGCGAGCATCTCGGATACCTCGTCATGTGCCAGGTCTTCCATGGCATCTCCGGTGGCATCTGGGCAATGACCGGCCCGCTCGCGCTCATGGCCTCGGTCGGCCACCAGGACATTGCCGTCGTGCTCGCCCTGCACGGCATGTTCGCGTCCATCGGCCGGGCGATTGGCCTCGGCATCTCGGGCGCCATCTGGACCAACGACCTCCCCAAGGAGCTCAACCAGGCGCTGCCGGGCTACGTCAAGAACCAGAGCGCCGCCATTTACGGCGATATTAAGAAGCAGCTTGCTTACCCCATCGGCCACCCCATCCGTGACGCCGTCATTGTTGCCTACGGCGTGGTCCAGCGACAGATGGTCATTGCCGGTTGCGCCATCTTGCCCTTGATTATCATTTGCGTGCTGGTCTGGCGCAATCTGCCGATTGACAGGAAGCAGACGAAGGGCAACGTTTTCTAAGCGAAGGCGACGGCGTTGTGGGAGGGATGCTGGGGTGTTGTGTGTCTGGTGGATGTGTCTTGTGGACAATAAGTGGGAGAGTGGGAGCACTGATGGTGCCATGCGCAAAGATATACTATCTCTTCCCACTGTCAAAACCTTGCAGAGATGCGTTGCAACGATCCGTTCTTGGCTATTTCCCTGTGACTGTGAGCTGCAATACGATGCCGCAGTACGGGCCCTAGAATGGGGATGAAGGTATCTCGAAGCTCCATCCGACCCCTTCAAGTGGAATTCTATAGCGGGCTTCACACAGCAAGTCAAGTCCAGCAACCCGTCGAAGTCGCCAAAGTAGGAAATCCCGGACATGTACGGAGTGCGTACTCGTACGCCGTTGGCAGGCGGGGAGAGGCCGCGCTGCGACCACTCGTTGCCTCAGCCTCACTTGGCCAGCTGGGCCCAGTTGCGCTGCTGCGATGACATGGCTGCATGGGATACACGTCGGGGGCCGATGCAATTACCAATTGGCCCAAGAGGCGCACCGGCACCAGCGGCTGGCCTGCCCATTGGAGGCATTGAAGATGTTGGGGAGCGCCCGCGGTGGTTACAGGACGCATCGAGGTGGAGCCTGCGCCGGGCCCCCACGGGGCATGGCCAGCCTGGAGCAATTTAGAGCCCCCCCCCCCACGTCGGTCCCTTAGCACGCAGCGCACCGCATCAGATCGCGGTCGCAGGATCTCGACTTCATCACCTGCAGCCGCCGTTGGATGCGCCGCCGTTGGATGCGCCGCCGTTGGATGCGCCGCCGTTGGATGCTGGACGAGCACCGAGCCAGGCGCACCCGAAGTAGCAGCTTGCTTACCTGGTAGGTCCCGACTCCCTCCCGACCAGCACCGGCGTGCGAATTGCCTCTACCCCGGCCTCTGGCCCCAGCCTCTGCCTCTGCCTCTGCCTCTGCCTCTTTCTTCCTTCCGCCTGCTTAATCTCGCTTCCACTTGACAATGTCTTCTTCCAGTCCTATCTTTGTCATCGGANACCGCAGTTCCCCGGCCGTGGAATCGCATCGCGACGCAGCCGACAGAGGGAGCTCGTGCCACGGTTTCGGGACGCCACAGCGAGTCGCCGAAGCCGCGAATGGTGGGCAATGCAGATGCTGGTCGAGCCAGATGGCTCTGACCGCAGCGGCTGCCTTGCACGGGCACCGCAGCAGCCGGTGCGCCATGCGAGAAGCAGCGCCTTGAGTCAGCGGTTCCCGTCCTTGGGTCTCCATAACCGCTGTCGATGAGACACGGTTCACGGCGGTTCAGCTGGGCTCCAAGTCTCTCTCGAGCTCCCGTCAATGGCCGGCCGTGGGTCGAAGCGGCATCTCCATGCCATCTCCATGTCCAATCTGGCGGCCCATCGCATCGTCGCCCCGAGTCCCTGGCAGCAGGACCTTTGCATGTGGTGTGCTGAGCTGTGCAACCATGTGCTCTCGTCGCCTCCTCTCGTCGCCTCCTCTCGTCAAGGCCAGATCAGCCCTCAATACATCAGTCTCACCCTCTTGGCATCCCATCCTGTCCCTCCCCCTGCACCGTGTCACACACCACAAGCCTTGCGCCACAGGTTGCTTCGTTCTGTGCTAACCACCCCTACAGCACGCGCCGCGCTATATCTTCAGGCCGGCTTCACTGCTTTGAGCGGCAGACCCGGCACGCCTAATCTCAGGCTCCGGGCTCCGCCTCGCAACGCATATACCGCGTCTTTGGGCAGCATGCTTCGGGGCTTTGGCCCCGGCTAGTCCCGAGTGACGGATTGACAGTTCGACAGTTCGCGGCGGCCCCCCTCGCCACCGCCGGAGCCACCAGCCACCATCTCTGGCATCCCTTGCGAGCCGCCCGCCAGACTCGGCGTCGGCTGCGTGCGACGCTACTACTGAGACTCCCCGGCTGGCTTGGAGCTCGTGGTGATCGCCGCTTCGCGAAGCTCAGTGGAGACCTCCCTCGGACGTTGTCGGCGTCGCGCTGATCGACCTGCCTGCGTGCTTTCCAGGGACGGGCCGAGCCCTCATCTACCCGTTGTCAGGCCTTGTACCATGTCTTCTGCCGCGACCCCTCGCCTCGGAGACGGCAAGGCCGCCTTTCCCATCTCTCCAGCCGGCTCTATCACGATGCGGCATGCTCCTGATGACTACGACCACTCGCCAGCGCAGTTTGCAGGCCACGCCACAACCGGCCCCCATCCACAAATCCCTTCAACAGACAATGCCGCGGCGGAAAGGCACGATGATTTCGACAGCCCGGGCCAAGAGCAAAACGATGCTTCGTCCAACTCGGATGAGCCTGCCAAGAAGAGGCGACGTAGCCGCAAAGGCCTGGGAAAGAGGTTTGAATGTCCAGCCGAAGGCTGTGGCAAGAGCTATTCGAGAGCAGAGCACCTGTAAGTCGCTATAGCCATCTCGAACGGCGTGGCCAACGCTTCCTTGTAACAAGACTAACAGCATGCAGCTATCGCCACCAGCTAAATCACAACTCGAAGCAAGTCTTTCGCTGCGAGTACCCTGACTGCCCTCGCACGTTTGTTCGCGGCGACCTATTAAAACGGCACATGGACCGGCATGCCGTGAAAGGGCCTCAGCTCGGCCGAAGGGATTCCATAGCTGGCCATCTAGCACAAACTGCTGCCCCCGACGCAATGGCCCCGGAGGTCCATCGCCCTGACACTACCTTCGGAACAGTGCACCAACCGCCCCTGCAATACCAGTCACCTCAAGACCAATCAGGCAGCCCATATACACCTCTCAGCAGCACGCCACCCGCAGGACACCCAAATGGGACGCCATCTGCCAGTGCTGCGGAAGGCTATGGACACGAAGCCGCCTTCGAGCACCACGGGCCGCATAGTCTTCCGCATAGGTCTTCGGCTGGGCCACCTCGCCCGTCAATCCAAACCGCCTTCAGCCCCTACGGCTCATTTCCACAGCAAGGGGCCAGCCAACCGGGTTTTCCTCACGGCCACCCGAACATCACCTCACACCCCCCGGCGCCTTTTGTGGCCCAGCAGAACGTGATGCCGATACACTTGCCGCCTGCCCAGTACTCTCATGCCCAGAGCGAGGAGGCGCCGAGCGACCCGATTCAGGCGTATGCTGCGACCACTTCGGCAGAGTATTCGGACCCGACGCACCGCCAGTCCGCCGAGATGATGGTTCTCGACCAGATGGCCATGTCAGGGACGGGGCCAGTGTTCGGAGGCGACGGCGCACTCAACAAGTCACCGTACGTCGGCATGCCCGAAGATTTCATGGCATACTTGTTCAATTCGCTGCCGAACACAGGCTCCCCTGCCGGCCAGACACTGCCAGCTCCAAGTTCCAAGTACGCCGTCGCCGGCGACGCGCTTGATAAATACTCGACTTTGGCTAACAGTATATATAGCTACGGAGATTTGCAGGGTCATCAATACCCTGCCGCGTATCTCGGCAGCGAAAACACATCCATGGGGTACTTTCCGGCGGCGCCACAGCAAATCATGGCAGTCAACAATCTGCTCGACCAGGATGCCCCCGAAGCCAGCATCTCGGAAGAGAAGAGCGAGGAACTCTTCGATCTAATCAAGGACCGGTTCCACGAAAACGACCTGTCGCCCATCGAGCGCCAGAGAGACAGCATCGTTGGCGGCGACCGCGCACATGGCAATCATATGCTGAGCCGACGAATGATGCAAGCGTACATTTCTTCTTACTGGTACCACTTCAGTGATCAGATGCCGATCCTGCACAAACCTACCTTTTGCTCTGACAAGACGCCAAACCTGCTTCTTCTTGCCATGATGACCATTGGAGCGACGTGCCTGGACAGGACCCATGGCCAGCAGGTCATGAAGGCCGGTGCCAAGATCTCAAACTTTCTTGCCCGGCATCTGCGTTGGGAGATATTCATGGACTGGAACTTCCGGCCGCCGGCCAAGCTGTGGGTATTCCAAGCTCTCATTCTCCTGGAGTTGTACGAGAAGATGTACTCGACGCGAGAGCTGCACGAGCGAGCTCATATTCACCACGCGACTACGATTACGCTGATGCGGCGGGGGCGGTCTCTGATCGGGAAGTCCTCCTTGGACTCTCCACCCAGCAACTCTCGGGATGGCCAAAACGGATCACATCACTCCTTGGCTGGCGGTGCAACTCAGACGCCAGACGAATGGTGGAGTCACTGGATCACAAGTGAGGCGACGCGACGAGCAGCGTTTGCGGCGTTTATAGTCGACACGACTCACGCCACCATGTTTGGACACTCTGGGGTGATGGTTGCCTACGAAATGAGATTGGCGTTGCCTTGCGACGAGTCGCTGTGGCGGGCCACGAGCAGTGCCGAGGTGGCTAGAGTCGAGTCCCACCTCAGTTCCCAGGGCATCAAGCCCATGTCGTTTCTCATGGGTCTGAAACGCACATTGAGCCATCAGGAGATGCGGACAACATCCTTTGGAAGAACGGTTCTCATGGCAGGGCTGCTTAGCGTGACGTACCACATGCACCAAAGGGACCTCCAGGTTAACATATTGGGCGGCGGTGTTATACACGCTCTGGGTGGTCGTGACAAGTGGCGAGCGACTTTGACGCGGGCATATGATTCCTGGAAGGCCGACTTTGACCAGGCGCTGTCGCAGAGCGAGCCGTCTAGCGATCCTTACCGACACGATGCGGCGAAGCACGAGTTTAACATTGTTTTTGCGAGCCGTACGGTCTTGCATCACCTGGCGCACATGGCGATGCATGCGGACATTGTGGACTGCCAGATCTTTGCCCGCGCCAAACGGCTGCTTGGGCGTAGCATCGGGCCGCAGGAGCTCCAAGGTGCTGAGCGCAGAATCCAGGATTTCTGGGCACATACGGCGCGCGCCCGAGACGCCACGTACTATGCTCTCAAGTTTCAATGCTCGGTACTGTTGCCCGGCGCGGACGGAGCACCGCACGTGCAAGGGCACTACCCTAACAAGCCGTACGAGGCGCGGTACGACGTACTCATGAACCGGCCATGGGTGCTTTACTTTGCGGCGCTCGTCGTCTGGTGCTACGGCTTCGCTTTGGAGGGACCATGCACGGAAACGGTGCACGCCACGACGCCGCCTGAGGCTCAGCACGAGATGCGAAACTACCTGCTCAGGTACGGCAGCATCGCGGACCCCAACGAACTGCACTCGATGAGGGGCGTCAACAACAACACGGCGCTGTTGATGGTGCTCAAGGACTCGTTTGAGAAGACGCGGTGGGACCTGCTACACGAGGCGGCGAACCTGTTGCGAAACTGCATCATGCTCAACGCCGGTGGCACCATTGTGTAGGAAATGGATATGTCAGGCTTGCTGGGTGAGGGTCAGGAATGACAGGGCTAGTATACATGCGGCAGGCTATTCATTGGGATGGGAGTCATTTCTGTCTGGTCATCTGGTCATGACGGGACATTGGGAGAGGTTGTGTCTTTATATACCCCGAGGGCAGTAGGGTGGTAGGAGGTAGACGTAGCGTTGGAGAGCTACAAAAGCCTCTTACATGTACTATGCAGCCGTACCTTGAACAACGCCTGAGACATGCTGCTGCGCTCCAGTGAGTACTTGGTATGGAGAGCGTCCAAGATCCAAGACAACCCAACGTGATGGTCCCATCCCGCGCACCAAGACCAGCCAGGATACAAGCAACAGAGACATATTCTCAACGAAATGGACTAAAAATTGCTGTCTTGCAATAAGAATATCTTGGGTTGTCAACGTCGGCTGCCTGCGGTACGATGAGGCCCACTGTTAACCGCTGCACGAGTACCCCCCTCCGTGACGAAGTAAATTACCCAGCCATGGTGGCCCCCCACAGCAGCAGTTCACGACTCACGACTCACGACGGCGACCGGAGCGGAGAAACTCCATTAACTCCGACATACATCATGCTCTTTCTTGCTCCTCCAACCTCGTTATATCTCTGCCATTTACCTCGCTCAAGACTCTACCTTGGATTCCTCCACTCTCAGCTCAAAGATACCAAGACCAACGCTCGACTAGAGTCTAGACACCGAGCAGACGGGCACGAGAGCACAGAGCGAACCGGACCCGCCGTTCGAGATGACGCTCTTGTCGTCGCTGCCCCCCGAGATTCTTCACAACATCTTCCAGTGGCTCTGTCCGGAGGATCTGTTGCTGCTTCCCCGCGTCTGCCGCCTGTTTCATAGATACGTAAAGGGCAACTGGAAGCTGTGCCGCGATGTGTACATGCGTACGCTGGTGCGTTTCTGCCTCCCTCGCCATGGCCCCCACACCTGTGTCTGGATGCGTGCGACAAGCGTGAATGCTAACCCATTGCAGGACACGCCCGAGGACAAAGACCTGGACTGGGAAACTGAGCTGCATGACCTGTTGAAACTCGAGTCCATTTGTCGGCGTGAGACTGTTGCAGACAAGGTGAGGCTCCTAGGGCGTCCAGTCTCCGCCCGCGCCGGACTAACTCATTCGAAACAGGAGCACGAACTGGAGTTTGTCTCCCGAACCGTGGAACGACTACTCAAGCACGCCTCCTCGCAGGGCCAGACGATTGACAACTCCCATACCCACTGCGCATCGCGAAACGCCGATTTCCTCGCAGAGCTATTCAAGGACCAGTCGAATCGCGGGGCGTTCCTCCAACGATCGTTCCTCTTTGACAGGGTTCGAAACGAGCAACAGCACCCGGTACGCCGCCGCAGCCTGTTGCCCAAGCCAGAGTACCAACAGAGCGCGAAGCTTCACTGCTTGTACGGCAAGCCCATCCTCAATGTTGGCAGGCTCAGGTCGACCAGGACGTTTCCGTTTGCCGTCTCCAAGGTCTACGACCTGCGCCAGTACACCGACCTGACGAAATGGGGCCCCTTCATGAATGACACGACCGGTCGAGTGGACTGGGAGAAGGTGGAGGCCATTCTCATCGTCTTGGGCTACAACATCACCATGAGACGCGTGTCCAAGCTCTTCAGTGATGTATGGGACACTCCTTTCTCCGGATCCTGGCCTAAGAGCTACATGCCCTCTTCGAAGGCTGAGGTTACGCCTCTGGACGGTAGTGATCCGTATGGTGTGACTGGCACTTGGTATCGTGTCCGTAACCCACATACATGAACGGCATCACGCCATGACCAGAGCTGACAAGCCATCTTCAGATTGTGTGTTTTCTCGACTACAACGACTTCTTCAACTACAACTTCCCCGTCGGACGTGACGTCCCTGCTGATTTCCCCCGGCCAGCCCTCAATGTTGGCGAGGCTACCCGTCTGATCATCATGAGGAACTATGTCACTGCTGTAGAGCCCCCTGGTCCAGACGACGGCCAGGCTCTGCCGGTGGTGCACTTCAGAGGGGTGTCCCGATCGCTAGATGATTCATGGGATAACAATGCCAACTCTGATCTCCGAGGTAGGTGGTCCAACATCCGGCATTCCAGCTCCACTCTCGAAGTTGCAGCTGAACTAAAGCGGAAGCTTTCACGTCGAAAGGCACCGTGCGCCTGACAAAAGAAGGCGAAGTTCGATGGACGACCATTTCTATCTTCCACGGCGAGGAGCGCTGGCGAAGCGAAGGTATCCAGGTTGGCGGCGTAGGATCAGCTCGCGGTGTCGTGGGGAACTGGTTTGACAAGTGAGTTGGAACAAATCCTCAGCCAGGGCGGCGGATCCAAAAGCTGATGTCGATCTAGGGACTTTGACATACAAGGACCGGCCGGCCCGACGGCCTTTTGGAAGGCCAGCGATACGGCGGGAACAGTCGACACAATCCACGATTTGCTTACCAACGACTCTTTGCTCACGTACAGCACCATCGCTTACATGGATGATTCTGACCCCGAGGCAGAGATGGACTACGAAGACGAAGGCGACGACGAGGAGCTGGACGAGGACATGGATGCTGAGCCCGTTTCGAATGAGCTCCCGGGCCTTCTGCTGGACGCACAGCTCGAGGTGGCGGACATTGTGCAGCAGGGCGGGCAGACGGAGCAAGCTTGACGAGGTTGGACTTGTTGATGTTCAGTATGGATGTCTATTTGTGATGCGTATAAAAATATGACTCTGGGCTGTTGCGAAATTGTACAAAGTATTGATCCTTCTCTATGATCCTTCTCTATGATGCTCTTAGCCCTGCTAGTCGAGCCACACGCCGTGTTACTGCCCCGTCATCCTCGTCCTCACAGGTTCGCTTCGGGATCGATATTCGCCTTGCCGTGATCACACATGCACAGAAGCTGGCCGTCGCTCTTACGCTTCATGACGCCGCGCAGGGAGGTGAGGCGCTTGCCGACCTGGACGATGTGGCACTCGATGGTGACCTCCTCGCCAGAGCGGGCGGGCCGCATGTAGGTGACGTTGAGGGTGCGGGTGACGCCGAGGTACTGCCAGAAGCCGGGGCGGTTGACGAGGGTGAGGGGCATGGTGGTGCAGAAGTCGAAGAGGGTGGCTGCGGCGCCGCCGTGGAGGTTCTGCAGGCGGTTGCAGTGGTCGGGCTGGACGGTGTAGGTGAAGGTGACGGAGGGGTGGGGGAGGGCGGAGGAGGTGGATTGGACGGCGAGGTAGGGGACGAGGGCGGTCATCCAGTCCTGGGAGGTGGGTTGTGAGTTTCATGCAGATAGACAACGAGGCCGGAGAGTCTGGGCGCATGGGCTTACACCGGCCTTGAGGTGGCCATGCTCGTTCTTGGTGGGCTTGAGCCAGGCGTTGATTCTCTCTTCGGGGGTGCCGTGGAGCACGTGGTCATGCCCGTTGGGCTTCTGGCTGTCGCCCATGGCTGCGGTTGGGCTTATAACTCATATACAGACGTGTGTTGATCTGGTGGAGTGAGATCCGGGGAGAGCGGGTGCGATGAGAGCGATGGCCAGGGTGCGCGCTGGGATCCAACAATTATTGTACAAGATGAAGCTGCACTTTGCGGCCAGAATTTAATAAAACCGAAACTGATGATTGGGTGTGCGGTTGTGAGAATGAGACTGCTGCTGAAGGGTCGTTCGTCGCACGGAGCATGAGATGAAGACTCGAGCTGGAGAGGCGGGGACGCTCCGGCCCGCCGGCTACCGCTACGGGGAAACTTGGGGTTGGCCACCAAATTGCCGAGGCTCGTCAATGGGGGTCACATCACATGGGGGTCATATGGGGCACATGGGGGTCGCGCTTCCACATCGCCCGATTCCGTCACCCGCGGCCCTT
The DNA here is from genome assembly GCA_001189435.1 of Tolypocladium ophioglossoides CBS 100239. NCBI lineage: Eukaryota > Fungi > Ascomycota > Sordariomycetes > Hypocreales > Ophiocordycipitaceae > Tolypocladium > Tolypocladium ophioglossoides. The sequence continues at coordinate 177,302 of LFRF01000023.1, forward strand.
CCAGGTTCAGTTCTCCAACTCCCGACCTCGGCTTCATCGCAGCATCTAGCTCGTCCAGATGCCGAATCGAAGCTGCGTGAGGTGACTGCGCACACGCACACGCACACACATCACAGATACCCCTCCCGCTCCATACCCGACATGGAGTTCGTCACGGCCCTCCGGGGCACCTTTGACGACAACAAGCCGTCCTTGTTCGAGGTCCTCTCCGAGCAGCAGCTCAACAGCCTCCTCCCCCCGACCCTGCGCTATCTCCTCACCGTCGCCACCCAGCGCCACCCGCGGTACCTACTGCGCATCCTCAACTCCTTCGATGAGCTCTACGCAGGCTCCATGCTGATCGTCGAGCGGCACTACCTGCGCACCCGCGGCGGCTCCTTCACCGAAAACTTTTACGGGCTCAAGCGCGAAAAGGCACTGCGAGGAGAGATTCCGCGCGCGAGCCTAGCGGCGCCGCATTTGGTGCGCGACACACTCCAGCTGACGACGGCCGACGTGTGGAAGAACCTCGCCGTGCTGGTCGGGGTGCCGTACCTGAAGAGGAAGCTGGATGAGAGCTACGAGGTGAATGCGCCGAGGGCGCTGCTCGGCGCGGCGTATACGCGCATGCCCGACAACCCGACTCTCCGCGACCGACTCCTGCATTACTACAGATGGTTCCTGCGCAACGTATACCCCAGCGTCAATGCCGGCTATTACTTTGCGATATTGGCGTTTAACCTGGCGTATCTCTTCGACCGGGCGAAATACCACAACCCGCTGATGTGGCTGATTGGCGCGAGGCTGCGGAGGATGACAATGGCAGACCATCAGGCTATTGAGGCTCTAGCCGTCAAGTCCAAGCCCGGCGCGAGGGCTGGCCCACGATCAATCTTCTCCCCGAGCGAGTTGGGGTCCAAGGTGCTGTCGAGCTTGTCGCTGCTCCTGCCGATGAGCATATTCGCCCTCAAGTTCTTGGAATGGTGGTATCAGTCAGATTTTGCGAAGCAGCTCTCGCGAAAAGCGACCGAGCACATCGATCTGCCTCCACCCGTCATCTCGGGAACCCAGAAGAAACCCACATCCAAAAAGAACGCGCAAGACGTCGACGAGAAAGATTCCCACGCGCCAGCGGACGAGGCGCCAATTGCGACGCCGTCGATGCTACCGATTTACGTTGTCCGAGCGCCGGAASACACGTCGGCGTGTCCGATATGCCAAGACGACATCGTTACCCCAACAGCCTGCCAGACGGGCGTCGTATACTGTTACACTTGCATCCACAAGTGGATCGAGGGTACGCACGACAGGCAGGAGAGCTTCATGGAAGAGCGCGCCGGCAAATGGGAGAGTGGCCAGGGGCGGTGCGCAGTCACTGGGAGACGCGTCCTTGGCGGGACCGAGGGCCTGAGACGAATCATGGTCTAGACGGTCGACGGCAGTGCTCGGCAGGGAAGAAAGCGAAGGTGGACCGCGTCATGGCGAGTGAAAAGGTTGGATCTGCATATCTCCGGCGTTTGGGGCAAATACCCGGCCTGGGTTGGAGAGCGCTGTTCCAGCCATGGAGAGGCATGTAGATGAGGTCTGGGCCAGCAGGAGGCGACCGTTGGACCGGTTCTGGAATGAGGACTCTCGCGCACCCATGTCTCAGACGGCATGCTGGATGGCTGGGCGACCGACGACGAGTCTCCCAGAGGCGCAACACGGTTTCTTCGCCGGCATGTCTTGGATAGACTTCCAACTTCGTCATCCCGGGTGCCGGAGGCCGTGAGCCACCCAGGAACTACGCTCGGCTGATCGGCCGTCTGGAATTGAACACACGCGCCTAGAGCGTAAGAGAAGACCATTGTCGAAGAGGCTCAGCAAGGTAAATATATGACAATGGCATCTCTTCGCCGAGGCGCCAAGGCTGTGCCTGGGGACTGGAATGCTTCAACGACCAACCTCGTGGTCGGCGCTGCCATGGGCATCCCGAGCCACGCTATCGCGCGTTCCGTCAAGTCGTCCAGCCTTGAGCCCATTCCATGAATCCTGCCACTTGATTTAGCGGCTTATCTATATATGTCATCGAGTTGTCGCCATGGCTGCTTTGCTCTTGCTCTTCTTTTTCCCGTCCAGAGCTTCTGCTTTCACTCAAACGAGTCTCTCTTGAACCTTTGGACCACTCTTTGCCAATTCTCGAACACTGGTAATTGCTGAAGATGGCTTATTCTCTGGTAACGTCCTACGCGGGAGAGTCGTTGCTGTCGGGCTTCAACTGGTTCGACGGCCGTGATCCTTCCAACGGCTATGTCGCCTACCAAAGCAGGGTCAATGCCGAGGCGAAGGGATTGTTCTCCGTCGACGAGAACACCGGGGTGGTGAGGCTGGGTGTTGATCACACGAATACCTACGGCCTGGATGAGGGACGGCCGAGTATCCGGCTCGAGAGCAAGGAGGCGTACAACGAGGGCCTGTTCATCGCCGACTTTCTGCACATGCCACCCTCGCAATGTGGTCTCTGGCCAGCATGTAAGCCACACTCCCACTGTACTTGAAGCCCAGGGAAGATGGATGCTAAGCAAGACACAGTCTGGTCATACGGCATCAACTGGCCCGACGGCGGCGAAGTCGACATCATCGAAGGCGCCGACACGGCGCACCAGAACGTCATCTCGGCACACACGGCCAACGGCTGCACGCAGAGCCCCGAGCTGGAAGGCCTATCCTCCGGCAAGCAGCTCAACGTAGACTGCGCCGTGGGGAACATGAACATCGGCTGCGGCTTCAGCCCGCCGGCCAACGACACATCGTCGTACGGCGACGGCTTCAACGCCGTCAACGGCGGCGTGTACGCGATGCAGTGGGACTCAGAGCACATCAAGATCTGGCACTTTGCGCGTGAGGAGATCCCCCGCGACATTCAGCGCAAGAGGCCTGATCCCAGAGGGTGGAAGCTGCCGGAGGCGGCGTTTGGCGGGTCGAGCTGCGATGTGAACTCGTTCTTCAAGGACATGAGTCTTGTCATCAATATTGTAAGTCATGACACTGTGAAAGATTGTTTGGAAACTAACCGTGAGGGAGAACTTTTGCGGAGATTATGGCAACGCCGTCTGGGGCAAGACGGATGAGTGCAACAACTACGCGCCGACGTGCGGCGAGTACGTCGCCAACAACCCGCAGGCCTTTGCCAACGCCTACTGGGACGTGCGATACATAGACGCGTACCGGCCGTCCAACAACGCCTCGGCGCCAACCGCCGAGCCCACGACGACSACGATCATGACTTCGTTTTCCACGGCCACCGTGACCGTTGGCGGCGGCAGCCCCAACACCGATATCATGGCCTCGTCGTCCCTCCCCAAGAAGCCGTCGGCCGCCGAGGCGCCCGTCGACCCGGCCAAGGTCGGCAGGTTTGCGTACCTGGGCTGCTTCGGCTCCAGCACCGGCTTCCCGACGTTCCGCAAGGCCAAGGACAGCACCGACATGACGCTCGAGCTGTGCGTCGGCGCCTGCTCTGGCAGTACCTTTGCCGGCGTCTTCGAGAGCAAGTGCTACTGCGCGAGCGCCCTTGACGCCGGCACGCGCGCCACGAGCGCCCAGGAGGGCGGCGTGTGCGACCACACGTGCCCCGGCGACCGCGGCGAGTTCTGCGGCGGCCTCGTCGAGCGGCCCGCGGGCAGCAACGGCGACGACGACGGCGACGACGACGACAACCCGGCGAAGCAGCAGCACTTCGGTAATGCGACGCGCCGCGCCGTGCCACGCGCGCGGTGGCGGCGCGTCATGCACCGAGGCATCCCCAACACGTGGCTGCTGACCGTGTACGGCGCGGTGGGTGGCGGCGACAACGGCTCTGCGCCGCCGCCGSCGCCCATGGCGCCCGGATCCAACATGACGTGCCCGAATGCGGTGGCCACGGCGACGGCGTACCGCACCGTGTATCCGCTGCAGTCGGTGCCGTCGGCCAAGGACAAGTTCGTCGCGGGCGGGGGCCCGAAGAAGCTGTCCAGGACGCACAAGGCGACGGATATGCCGGCTGCGACTGTGAGCGGCAGTAGGACTGTGAGCGGCAGTAGGACTGTGAACGGCAGTAGGGTTGCTGGGACCACCTCGATGCCCGTTCCGCCTCCTCCCGCCCCCAAGCCTGCCGACCAAGAGACCCCTGCCAGACAGCCACCGAGACTCACCGGACTGAGCACGATGTCCAACAGCACCACTCTCGTCGGCCCGCCAGTGGTCACCGCAGCAGCACCACTCATCCGCAGCGAGATCAAGCTTGCTGCAGCGCTCGGCGTGGCGGTACTGGCGTTGGCGATGGCTTTGTAAGAGCACGACTAGGGACAAAGGGCAAGGGGCGAAAATAGAAATTGGACATTGGCAAAGGGATGCCAATAACGACGATGACTGATTTTCAACTAATATACCCCAAGCGTAAGGATTTTACGTACGACATCTGTTGGATTCTCGGTCTATAGATAGAACGCGCAAATTGATAAACAAATATGAAGATTATCACATGACGCTACGTGTTGACTGAAGTGATGCGAATTGATATATTTTGACGCTATTGGCTGTTCATTCTAACTAATGGATGAGGAGGTCGTTACTCAAGGGAGGCGGGAGAAGGGGGCACATGTCAAATGTCCACCACAATGGCCCGGCTTTTAGCCCTTCCCGTGTTCTTGTACATCTGCGCCGCATTCACCATCAAGCTGCCCTGGTTGCTGCCCGGCCCGCCCATGAGCCACTTCCACAGGACGCTGTGCACGCCGTGGAGGAGCACCTGCAGCATGTCGACCCATGCCTGGTTAGGCACGAGGTCCCAGACGAGTCCGCGGCGCGGGCGTGAGAGCAGGCGCTCGTAGGCGACCTGCATGTCGTCGAAGTAGACGGACTCCTTGCCGTAGGCGCAGTGGGTGTGGCCGAAGACGTGCAGCCGGGGCTTGACGCGCCAGACCTCGCGGAGGAGGTGAGGGCAGCCGACGCCGAGGTCGCGGTGGTGTTTCTAGGAGCGCGTCAGCGTATACGGACTACACCCACGCAACACAGAGACAGAAAGGTCTGGGCTAGGCGGCTGCATACTGGGGGGCCGTGGGTCACGAGGATGTCCGTCTGGGGAGGCACTTTGCTCAGCCAGGGCTGTCTGGCGGGCGAATACTGGAAACTGGTGAAAGAAACGAGATCCGAGTCAGTCTCACGGCGCGAGACAAAAGGCACGTCTCAGACCTGAGCCACTGCCACTCACGCAAAGCTCTTGGGGCCACACTCTGGAATGTCAGGGGCGCCAAAGATGGCGACGCTGCGGCCCTTGATGTCCTGGACCGTCAGCTCGCCCTCGAGGTACACCAGCCCATCGAGGTCGAGCTTGGCGCCGCTGCGGACGTCGTCCTCCGACCGGCTGCGCGGGTCAAAGTAGCTATCGTGGTTCCCCGCAACGACGACCTTGAGGCTGTGCGGCAGGCCCTTGAGCCAGTCGAGCTGCCGCTGGACGTGCGCCGCGCTGCCGTCGTTGGTGAGGTCGCCGGCGTGGATGAGGACGTCGCCGGGGGGCACGTCGACGACAGCGTCGTGGGTGTCGGAGATGCAGACGACGCGGATCGGGGGCCGGCCGCGCGGCGGGTGGAAGGGCGCGCCGCGGAGGAGCAGCATGAGGTGGTAGAGCTGGGTGGTGAGGAATGTGAGCGGCGAGGCGAGCAGGTGGTCGAGGAGGGTGAGGCTCTCCCACTGGTTGCGCCGGCGGAGGCCGAGCCAGGCGAGGAGGCCCATGTGGGGAAGGGGGGGATGCGGCGAGGGTGCTGATGACGAGCTGTGGTGTTGAGGGCGAAGGAATGGTATGGCGATGTGAGGTTGCCGTGGATGAGGCTCCCGTCACCAGAGGACCACTGATGCAATTGTGACAGGGGGCAGCTCCCTGGCCGTTGGCGCTCGATGATCCCTGGAGCCGCTGAGGGGCCGCCACGCACGGGACGTGCACTAGGTCACAATGAGCAGACACAGCTCCACAGCACTGATGAGATGTTGCATGGAGTACGAGCACACGTCCGAGCATCTCCATACAATCTCAGGCCGGCATGACCATGCAAGATGTGCAGCGGCCATTGTACCAAGTACAGAGTACTCCGTCCGCATGCATCAATTGCTTCGTCTTGGGCAGAAATGTCTTCCCTCCCATTGGACAGCTGCGGCAGCTGAGACGTGGACCCATCGCTAATCTATCTAAGAGCCATCATCGCCAGCTGAAGCTAGTGTTGGAGCTGCACCTTGCCGAGGCTTGATTGAGCCATGGCGTCTTGCTCTCCGCCTTTTAACCGACCCAAGCGCTTACACCTCGACGTCTACAATCTCTCCTTATTCCTCCCTCAACCCAGCGTCGCCGACGAATTGTACGCGCCTGGCCCGATCTCCTCACGGGCGACGCAGAATGTCGAGCCTGAGGGGCCTGTACGGCAAGAAAGGCGATGGCCGCAGCCAGGGCAACTTCGGGTACGCTCCAGGCGTTGCTATTCCTCGAGCGACATGCCAGATACTGACTAGCCGTAACCTTGCAGCGTCGACTACGTTATTTGCTACAAGGTGCCGCTAAAGGGTATGCTCTCCCTCGAATCCAATCTGAGAGAAGCCGCGCTCATCCTTCACCAGAGCGCGCCGAAGCTGAAGCGAGCTTCGTCCAGCTCGTCCAAGCCCTGACGCACGTCGGCCTCGCTACTGAGGTCCGCAACGGCGAGGAGAACTCGCTCCTCATCTTCGTCAAGATTGTATCGCAAGACCTCCTTGCCCGGCAAGTCTATCGCGCCCGCCTGCAGGACTGGCTCCACGGTGTTCGCACCTCCGAGCCTGAGACGGACATCTCGCAGTCTCTCAAAGATGAGCCCGTCACCGAAGCTGAGCACCTGCGACTCGTCTATCAGATGATCGCCCGGCCCGAGAATGAAGGAGGCGCAGGAATCACCGAGACCAGGTGGAAGTACGTCGACGGCGTGTTCCCGGTGCACGATCAGGCCTTCAACAAGGCCTGGATCCAGAAGTGGAGCCAGAAGTACCTGCTTGATCAAGCCGACATTGACGAGATCCGCAACAAGTTTGGAGAGAATGTCGCCTTTTACTTTGCCTTCCTGCGCAGCTACTTTTGCTTCCTCGTCTTCCCGTCTATATTCGGCTTTACGGCCTGGCTTCTGATGGGCCAATTCGCCTACCTCTACGCCCTCGGCTGTGGCCTCTGGTCGGTGGTCTTCTTCGAATACTGGAAGCAAAAGGAAGTCGACTTGAGCGTCCAGTGGGGTGTACGCGGCGTCTCTTCTATTCAATACCCGCGGCCCGAATTCAAGTGGGAGTTTGAGACAGAAGATGCCGTAACGGGTGAGCCGAAGAGGGTGTACCCTCAAATCAAGCGGATACAGACCCAACTGCTGCAGATTCCCTTTGCATTTGCCTGTGTGTTGGTGCTCGGCGGGCTCGTTGTCATTTGCAACTCGCTCGAGATTTTTATCAACGAGGTCTACGACGGCCCATTCAAGCAGTACTTGGTGAGTGAGAGGCACTGACGGCGGTGCAAGACGGGATGCTAACGGCGATACCTAGGCATTTGTGCCCACGGTCCTCTTGGTCGTGTTCACACCAACATTCTCGGCCGTCTTAATGAGCGCTGCCAATGCATTGACTGAAAGAGAAAACTACGAGACCATGGACTGTGAGTTGTGCTCGCGCCGACGTGATTAACGGATCGAGCCTGACAGAGTTACAGCCTACAACGCTGCCCTCATCCAGAAGCAGTTTGTGCTCAACTTCATGACGTCTTACATGGCTCTGCTGTTCACGGCCTTTGTCTACATCCCGTTCGGCAACATCCTCGTCCCAATCCTCGACTTCTGGAGGACGACGGCCCAAACAATCACGTTCAGCCAAAGGCCCTTGCCAACCCAGAAATTTCAGATCAACCCTCAGCGAATCAGCAGCCAGATGTTCTACTTCACGGTCACAGCTCAGATTGTCAACTTTGCTACGGAAGTGGTTGTCCCCTACGTGATTCACAAGGCGTTTGCCAAGGCCAAGGAGTTCCAAGGCAAGGGAGCCGCGCAAACGCAGGATCATGCCGAGGAAGCCGAGTTCTTGAAGCGAGTACGGGACGAGTGTCGGCTCGAGGTCTACGACGTAACTGGAGACTATCGAGAGATGGTGATGCAATACGGTGAGTAGAGGATACCGAATGTGCTCGGAGAGGGAGGCACAAACCGCTGACATGGCGCAGGATACCTTTCACTCTTTTCCGTGGCCTGGCCCCTGGCGGCTTGCTGCTTTCTCGTCAACAACTGCGTTGAACTGCGGTCAGACGCGTTGAAGATTGCCATCAGCTGCAAGCGTCCCATCCCGTGGCGATCGGACTCGATTGGACCTTGGCTGACGGCTATTGGCTTCCTCTCATGGCTCGGTAGTATCACGAGTGCCGCCATCGTGTATCTTTGCAGCGGCACTCGAAATGGCGCCAGAGGGCTGGCTTCTCCGGTCACGGCATGGGGCGGCCTTCTCAGCGTGCTTTTGGCAGAGCACTTCTACCTGCTTGTGCAGCTAGCAGTGCGATATGTCATGAGCAGGTTCGAGAGTCCCGGGCTTCAGCAGGAACGCAAGGACCGATACTTGATGAAGAAGAGGATGCTGCAGGAGAATCTGGGGCAGGATGTTTCAGAGAAGGCGTCGGCCCCAGGCGTCGCCGCCACGGAGAAGATTTCAAGGGCGGCGCTTGAAGAGGAAGCTCGTGCAGCGTCCATTCGCAGCCAGGGGTCGCCAGAGGAGATGTAGGTGGAGCGGCACAGCGCGCATGAAAAAGTTGGAGACTGACGACTTGGCAGGTTCTGGCAGCGCCAGCGAGGCATGGATGAGACGATTCAGGTTGGGCGAAGGTTGATTGAAGAGGTGAGTCTGTCCTGATTCCCACAGCCCGTCGCAGAGATGCACACGTGAACGGGACGCTGATGCCGAGAGGCTTAGGGTGCGGCTGAAGGCAAGATGACGCGGTCTGGTCCAGAGCCGAGTCCCAGGGCGTAATTCAAGCCGTCAGGTACGGGTACTGCGGCAGCCGGCACAAGTGCTGAGGCAGAAGAACGGGCGGACATGTTCTCAACTATTGGATACGCAAAGCATAGTCCGGTTGACCTGCTGAAGCCCCATGCTCTGTTCGTGCTCGACCTCATGCATGGGGTCCGGGCATGCGTCGGCAGCACATATATTATCAGTATTATTCATACGCAAGTGACCTCTGCAGGTTCCTAGTTGCTCCATAATATATAGAGTACTCGTAATCCGTGCAGGAACGGGGGTTCCTGCAGGCCAAAAGCCCTTCAACAGCCGGGCCCTCTGTGTGGCCCGAGACCCCCCGGAGTCTGCGTGCATGCTGCGCGTGTCAAATAAGTAAGCACCTGCCTTGAAGACAGCCTCGGACCGTTCCACGCAGTAATTAATAACCGCTGTCGAGATTGGCCCTTCCTGGCTGCTCACTCAGCCAATAGGGGTATTGCAAAAATATTACTGTCGCAAGACGTCAGCGGTTCAAGGTGGTGCAGCCGTGGACGGGACGAGGGACGGGATCATGGATGGATTGTTCGTCTGCGCCACCGGGGTCACGATGCGTGAGCCATGAATGCGGGGTTTGTTGGCTCTGGCGATCATCCGCTGCTGAGTTGTGACGGAAGAGTGGCCACATCTCGTACGTCGATCGCTTCTAGTGTATCCAACTTTATTTATTTCGCCATATTTCCGCTGTTCCTTGCAGTTCCGCTGTTCCTGTCGTTCATCGCCGCCCCTCTCCCTTGCCTACATACCTCTACCGATATGCAACCAAGGCCAATGCATTCCAAGGTGCCCCGCAGAACGCGATTTCTTTGGTAGGTACAGAGTAGGTTGTTTGCTGCAGTACTTCGTACATTGTACCCCTTTAGGCACAAAGCTGAAGCCTTCGCACACCGGAGGAGAATGCATGGTCCTCGGCCGGTCACCAAGAGGGCAAGTGGAGAAAGGGTTTGTTGCGCAGGCACAGGATACCAGTCGAGACAGTGGACAACGTAGGCACACGTGCGAGGTTGACTTGGGAGCCAGGGCTTGAACTTGGTTCTCGTAGCCAATGCCGGCAGGGCTCCCAGCAGACCGACGCGTCACCCGGGGCACCCGAGGCACCCGAGGCACCCGTAAGAGCCCGAGAACGGCGCAAATCGTTGCGCGCGTCCGTTGTGGCTGTGGTTGCGAAGCTGAGCGAGCAGTGCTGCAATGTAAGCTCGTGCTACGTGCTACGACGTACGAAGCACAAGCACACACCTCTGAAGTACTCGTACACTTTTAGTCTGCACGAATGTCTGTGCGGCCGGGCGAGGCAACCGTGTTCCGGGGCAGCTGCGAGCTTCAGCAGGTAGCCGCATCCCAGATACCCCGAATAGAGCGGAGGGTTCGTTCATCCCCACGAAGTCCACAGTCCCCGTCCAGAGACACGGACACTCGGATACCATGCCGACATTGCCCGCGCTTTACACTTCACGAATACTCGAGCGTCTCCTCGTGCAGCAGCTATCGACGAACCAACGGGTGGAGCTGCCTCCTCGGTGAATCTAAGCGGTGCAAGCGGCCGATTGATGCTCGGAGATATTCACGATGATGTAGTTCAGGGGTCAGACAGCCCCAAGCGGGTCAATGTCCCGCATGAAGCCGGTCAGGTTCGGGTTGCGAAGATGGCCGCGCCAAGGTGTCTTCACGGGGGCTGGAGCTCAAAGCGCAATGTCTCATTACCAACCTTGTTGCAGAACTTCCAACCACGCGGCCATGCCGCGGTCGAGAGAGGTGAGACACCTGTCCGGGTGCAATTGATAACGGCTTTGCAGGCATTGGTCCGTACATGTACGAAGTACATATCGACAAATTGCAGCCCGAACCGGGCGTCTTCGAGACTCGGGCCGGCGCACATGGACGGTGACGGGGATCGAAAGCCTCACCGAGTTGTCAGGCAATGAGAGAGCCTCGACTGCGCCATCAACCCGCTTCCGTTCACAAAGAGCAGCACCGAAGTTCTTCAAAACTAGTTCAGCTGTCCGGGCCTCCTCCGTACTACGAGTATATCCACAGATGGCGGCACCAATCGAGCCTGAGCTTGGGATCAACGTGGGCGACCGGGGAGGGATCATGGAGTCGTCCTGGGCGTCCTAGGCCCGGCTCATTGGCTGGCCTGTGCTATTGAGACTTCTGACGCTCCACCTGAACAGGCATCGCGACCCCAGTGGACCCTTATCGTCCCATCAACCCCATGCAACGACATGCAACGAGGGGCAGCCACTGCGGAGTACGCCGTCATGGCGTGCCTCAAGTCTGTTCCGCTTTGCCGCCCTGGTGTCTGGCAGCCTTGCTCCTCTCCTGGCGATGGGCATCCAGCCCGAGCTGACCGAGGGGCAGGGCTACAGACGGCTTGGATGGCTGCACGACAACCCCATCACAAATCGATGGAACCCCAGGGCGTCCCTGGCGTGGCATCCATGGCTGCGGCTTAGTCCTTTCCCGGCTCTCGCTCGCCTGACCTCTTTTTTTTCCTTCCTTTCCTCGGCACTTTTCCTTCCTTCCTTTCTGCATCACGTCAGATCCTCGCCAGGTGTTTGCTGACCCCCCATAGGCCTGGCGTCTACTCTTCAACTTTCCCAGATGGCTGTGGGATGAATGCTTGCTACGAGTATTGTTGACCCCTCACAACTGCGAACCAACAGCCAACCACCAACCGCGCAAAGCAGCGCACAGATGAGCGTGTGCTCTTGACGCAGCATCCACTTCCTGGCGTTCACGCCTCCCTCGCGAACCTCGCCGTGTTCCAAGCACTGTCGGCTGAGCCCTCGAGCAGAGATGGATGTTGTCACCGAGCTCGTCATCGCTCCCTTCCGGGACATTGTGGACAAGGGCAAGACTGCCGTGGACAATGCGGGCGACTCGCAGCACATGCTCCAGGCGGCACGGGCCCTCGTCAAGGAGGGTGAGCGAGCCTTGAAGCGCATTGAACCGCTCTGCAAGAAGCATCTTGACGAGTACGGGTCAAGTTTCGTGGACGCGCTCAAGGAGAACGGTGAGTGTCATGTCTCGATGCTGGGGAGCCATCATCCAGCCCTCTCGAGTCGCCTGCACGGCTTGTCTTCTGACGTCTTAGGGCCGCAGATGACATTAGCACTTACCGGTCGGAGCTGACGGACCTCCTCTGGGAGTTTGACGACTACATCGAGGCTGACGGTTTTGATTCCGACAAGTACGCCCAAGTACAAGGCCTGTCCCGAAAGGCCGCGCCAAGGATCTACGATATCCTCATGAGGATGAAGCTCGAGGCCCGGCCCAGAGACAATACCCAGTTCTTCCTGTCCCAATTGTCGCCGCCGTCTTCACCACTTCCCCTACCGGCATCTCTCCAGCCACCGCCACTGCACCCAGCAACTGGGCTACACTACCCTCAAGCCATCCTACCTCCACCTACTCGCGGGTCCCTGAGCAGCGCTCAGGCCGGGTCGCCGGCGGACTTCAACACGGTGGCGGACGCTACATCCCAGCTGCAGAGGCTGATATACAGTCGAGATTCCAGCAGCCTAGATGACGTGCCAGAGGTTCTCCGTCCAGCCCGCGCCCCGAAGCCGGAGCCGGAGCCCGCGCCCGTGGAGCAACCGCCACGGCCGCCGTCGACGAACCCGTGGGACCCACAAGTTGCGCCGCTATTCGATGATGGACGGTCCGGAGAGTACAGCCCCATCGAGAGAAGGCCAGTGGTTTACAGGCCCGAATCACCTGTCGATCCGGCCATCTCGCCGTTGAGCCCTCAGCGGGAGAGGAAGGCTTCGTCGGTTGGCCGCCGACCCGTCACCAGCCTTAGCGGAGGATCTGACTACGACAGCGATGATCGGCGGCAGTCATCGAGCAGTGCATACTCCTCCAACTCGGCCCCTTATTCGTCTCGGACGAGGGCCTCGAATCTCACCACACCCATACCAGAAGAGGAGCTGGTAGAGCGGGCCACGAAACCCTTGCCTCAGCTGCCTCCACCCCGTTACTCGCCCGTGCTGTCATACTCCCAACGCTCCTCTATCATGCCCCACTGGATGACTGGCGAGTCTACAGCCGGTTCAGGGGATGTCGGGGGGCACCACCAGCTCATCGTCGTGAGGAACGGGCCAGCTTCTGAGAACCCCCCGCCCGTGCCCCCTATCCCCAGGAACTTCGCCTTGCAGAATAACGAGCCGCGACCCCCAACTTCTGCCCCACAGGATCAGCCAGGGCTCGAGATCCCTCCGCCGATCATGCCAACGACAGAGATTGACACCGGGCTGATTCCGGTGGAGCCTGAGACCACCAACAGCGCGAGCCCGGAATCACACGGTCGCTTGAATGATTGCAATATCACCTCGGCCAGCTCCTTTTATCATCACAAGGGGTTTTGCGAAGGCGCCAAGGAGGTTATAAGGGGCGACATCGGAATTAAAAAGACGCAGAAGCCCGTCCGCCGAACCTTGTCTCGAGTTGTCGCTAGGTGCACAGGCTGCCTTTACGAGCTTGACTTTGGCCAGATTGAGATCGATGTGAATAAGCAGGGTGGGTTGGCATTCCGCCGTCGAGAGAGAAATCGCTCCGCCGCTAACCTGAACTTTTTGATAAGACGACGGCAACTTTACCAAGAACAACGTTGGATATCGTCTTCGTTTTCTGCAAAAGAGCCACCTCCCCGCGAAGCGAGTCGACGACGTCTTGTACGCCTGCGTCTTCTGCGTGCACCAGGGGCGTACCTTGGACGAAAGCGACGCGACCGTCTTCTTCACAACAAAGGCGCTATTCAGTCACCTGGCCCGACACCCGCGGCCGCTGCCCGACGTTCCAGGGATTTGCGTCGTGGACCAAGTTGAAGTGCCAGACCACTTGCGCAACGATTACGATCTTCACTTTACACACCCGCCCACGGCGCACCCAGCGCAGGAGAACGGTGCAGAGGTAGCCGGTCACCCCACAGGGGTTGCCAAGGAGCAGGCCAGACGGATATACGGACAACGGCTGCTGTATGATCGCACCGTCGCGTTGGAACTGGCTCAGGGGGCGAGGATCACGGGGATCAAGTGGCCGCCCAAGTATAACGGAGAGTGGATATTCGCATGGCACGACGGTGTCTTCGCATCGGTGCCGGCGGACGTCATCAAGTTGAATCTGCCGCCCGCCGCCGAAATCAAGTTGGGCGGGACGAGCCACATCCGCGCCAGGTCGAAGTGGAAGTTTGCGCCCAAGGACAAGGAAAAGGAAAACTGGCTCAAGTTTGACAAGAACGAGCTCATCACCAACATAAGCTGTAAGTTCTTTTCTCCCTAGCCAGCCGCGGAGGAGGAGAACTGACATGGTCCAGGGGCGCATCCCGAGCACTGGTGCTGGTCGGGCACGAACGCCAAGGGCAAATGGGGCATCTTCCCCCAGGCCTTTATCGACCCCAACACGGTGCAGGAGCTCACCGCCGATTCCTTTTCCGACCGCGCGAGCAGCCTGTCCCACGAGAAGACCAAGTCATCGTCGTCGATGCTGTCCAAGTTTTCAGTGCGGCGGCCATCGGGGCGACCGCCCAGCATCGCCGAGTCGACGAGCAGTCGGGAGACGGGACATCCCAGCTTGCGCCTGAATTCAAGGGGCAGCAGGTGACACAACTGATACTTGTTGACGACGGTTATGCGTTGCTAGTTATGGGAGGGAAACGGCAAAGCGATGGATGTCGGACGTGTGAGCGCATGACCTGTTGATAGGACAAGCTGGCGTTGGGTGGGGTTTGGAAACCAGGGATATACCCATTCTTGCTGTAGATGTTCCCCCGGCCTATAGAAGTGCCTCGTTCGAAATGCAACACAGAGGTGCCTGCATGGCACGGTCCCACGATGGTGTTGCGCATGCGGCTGGCTTGTACAGCGCACCAGCACGAAAAGTCACGATGTCGGGCTCTGGAGACACGTCACGGGTAGGACAGGATGTTGTATCTGCCGGACAACGTGTTTGCGCGACGGGCCACGAACTTTGGTCTGTTCCTTGTTTTCTGTTTCTCGGCATCTGCCGTGGCAGCGCCTGATGCTGATGGCCATGGCGGGGAGTGACGAGGATGCGATGGGCCGTGGTGATGGCACGACAGGGGCGACGGCGGGTTTTGATGCTGCCACATGACACGCGTGGCTGGCCATGTTTCGATGGGGGGTTGCAGCTGAAGATGAAGTCGTATCCGTGATGGGCGATGAGGGATTGAACTCGCAGGTTACACTTTGGATGGTGGTATAAGCAGTCCGTACCGCCAACAATCACTTACAGGTGGCTAGCCGGCCGTGATGAAGCTCAAGGCTGCACGCGCCGTGTTGCTGCGACAGCTGGCCATGACCTTGCTCGCTTTCGTTGCCTTTGAAGACAGCCACGAACCTCGGTGCTCGTATTCATTCATATGGCAGCCCGATTGGGGAGGATGAGATCATCGGCTGCCCCCAACCGAGACATGGCGCACGGGAGCGCCAGGGGTTCGGCGCAGGGACCACGAGCCAGGTTCCAGCACGTTGCCGAGTTTGCCAGGGTGTCGGGGAATAACAATCGGGGCTGTGCGTTTCTAGGTATTTTGCTGTTTTCTCTCCTCACGAGGGACATGTACGAGTACATACTCGTACGTGGTTGGATCGCCACGGGCTGCGGGGTCCCGGACGGATATTGCGATCTGACGGCCTGTGCCGCCTTTGTTATTGCGCGTTGTTGCGACTCGCATCGGCCCTTGGGTAGAAGGGCATGGGCACGACGGCACCGTGCTCGTTGATGCATGTAAAAGGCGCCTCGTCCACTGGCACGGCATGAAACGCCGATGGGGGTCGGCTGAGACCGAGGCCGGGGTGCGGAAGCGCCAGGGCTGCGAGAGGGCTGCGAGAGGGCTGCGAGAGGGCGCGGGGCATCCCACGGGCGAGACGCCGAGTGTTGTATTCGCAGAATGCGTACTCCGTACAAAGACGGAGTAGTCCGTAGGAGTACGGGGTACGGAGTGTTACGAGGACATGGCAGGAAGAGCCGCTCCGTTGCCCATTTGTAGCAACCAGGGTGGTACTAGAATCCTGTTGCCGCTGTCTGTTGCTCTCTTGGTGCCTACCTGGGCTTGCACAGCTGCTGTCGCAACTCCAAGAGACAAAGAGCGCGCCCACTCGTACAGCACGACGACGGCCCCACGAGGCGGCCGCGGACGGAGATGACACGGGGATCAACGCGGCGACGCAGATTAATGCCGAGCGAGGCGTGTTTTAAGGTGCCGAACCCTGCGCGTGTCTGTGCGGCGGTGCAGCGGGCCTGAGCCCTGTGACCCCGGCCGATTGCCGTGGAGCCCTGGATCCGATGCGCCTGACAGTGGTGGAGGGATTCACCCGTTGCGCAGACTGCATCCATCCAGACCTGCATCGTCGGCTCACACGAGCGTGTGCGCGTGGCACACGGACGACCCGGCCGCCTCACCGCTCCGCGCCGTCGACGGCATTCCTGTCTTGTCCAGCACACCGCACGTGGCGCGTGCGCCAGTGCAACGCGTGCTGGCGGCGGCTGCGAGGCGCGCGCGTTCCTCATTGGCGCGGCGATGCGTCCTTATCCCAAGCTCGCTCCCCTCTGAAACACCACCACGGGCCCGATCCTGTCACGACGGATACGGCAGACGGCGAGCCCCATGCCTCCATGCCTCCATGTCTCTGGCCTTTGTGCCGCCGTCGCCTCTTTGACGCTGCGGCGCCTGCTCCACCACCTCTGGTCGATGCGACGCCCGCGACGACGCCCTCTCTGCCGCGTGGTCCTCTCGCGCGCCCCTCCGGCCCCAGCATCGCTTGTCAGGCCTCGTCTCGCGCTCCACCATGTGGCCAGCCGGGCGGGTCAGGAGCTGCTCCGACGGCGGTCAGGGGCTCCGGCCGGACCTTGGCACGCGGTGCGAGGTTCGACAAGCCATCTCGCGTGCATGGCATGGATCGGGGGCGTTGAGCCAGCGCAGCCAGGGCTCACCTGAAGCATGGACAGCCAGCTCCACGGACGGATGGGGGCATGCCATGCCCTCCGCTGCCCTCGCCCGCTGCTTCGGGCTGGTGCCGTGTCGGGGGTCGGCCGCCTGGTATACAAATACAGACGCAGATCGTCCCGACATCGCGGCGCCGCCTGCGTCGCCGTATACCATGTCCCATCTCGACTTCTGTTCACAAGCCCCCTTCCCTGCTCGTCTTCTCCACCTGATTCACTCGGCCTGCTCTTGAGCTCGAGTCCTGATACTCTATCCACCCAGCCGCCCGTCCATGATCAAGCCCGGGCGCCTGGCTCTTCTTGTTCTTGCTCTCCTCCTCCCCTTCCCTCTCTCCTCTCTCCCATTCTCCCTGCGCTCCTCCTGGGACCTGAGGCTTCCTTGACACACAAAGACCACCACATTCCGTCGAGATGCTGCCCAGACGCAGCGGCTGGCGAGTCGCTCTCGTCGCCGCCATATGCGTATTAGCAGCCCCGTCGCCCGCCGCCGCCGCCGSCGACACCCAGTCGTACGTCGACAACGCCGTCAAGGCGATACAGACGCTCAACGATCAGTTCTACAACGTCAGGACGGGCATCTGGGACAACGCCTGGTGGAACAGCGCCAACGCCCTTACCACGCTCGCCGAGTTCGCCTCGCTGCGCCTCGACGAGGCCAACCAGCTCAACATCGGGGGCTACATGCGCAACACGTTCACCCAGGCGCAAAAGACAAACGTTCAGACCGTAAAGACCATGGCCAAGAACGGCATGGTCTCGTCGACGTACTGCCTCGACTACAACAGCGGCTGCATGGCGAAGCGCGAGTTCCTCCAGAAGCGCGGCTTCGACGACTTCATCAACGAGTTCTACGACGACGAGGGGTGGTGGGCCCTGGCCTTGATCCGCTCGCACGACGTGGCCGGCGACCAGGACTACCTCGACTCGGCCGTCGACATCTTCAACAACATGCAGACCGGCAGGGGCACGCCGTGCGGAGGCGGCATCTTCTGGGACAAGAGCCGCCAGTACGTCAACGCCATCGCTAACGAGCTCTACCTCTCCGTGGCCGCCTCGCTCGCCAACCGCATCCCCCAGAACAAGACATACCTCGACGTCGCCAAGGCGCAGTGGGAGTGGTTTGACAGGAGCGGCATGATCAACGCGCAGGGCCTCATCAACGACGGCCTCGACGCCAAGTGCAAGAACAACGGCCTCCAGACCTGGTCCTACAACCAGGGCGTCGTCCTCGGCGGGCTGGCCGAGCTGAGCATCGCGACGCGCGACGTGCGCTACATCCAGCGCGCCGTGAGCATCGCCCAGGCCGCCATCAAGGCGCTCGCCAACCCGGACGGCGTCCTCGTCGAGACGGACAAGTGCGAGCTCAAGCCCGGCAACTGCGGCCGCGACGGACAGCAGTTCAAGGGCATCTTCGTGCGCAACCTAGCCTACCTCAACAACGTGGCGCCGCACAAGGAGTTTGGGGACTTCATCACCAAGAACGCCGACACCATCTGGGCCAAGGACCGGAACAACGAGAACAATCTGGGCGTGGCTTGGACGGGGCCGTACATCACCGCCACGGGGCCGAGCCAGAGTAGTGCTCTAGATGCTTTGGTGGCTGCGATTGCGGTGACGTCGTGATTTTTTACACATATTCTTTCTCTTCAGAGGCGGACATTTTTTGGAGTATTCGGACTACAGTCATGCGATACCGCTACGATTTCAATAGATACCAGGTGGGGACGCGGAGTTTAGAGGGCTGCTTGTTTTTCATAATGTCTAAGTCACTGTCACATGGACGATGATATAGAGGCGATGGAGGCGGCGCCAACATGTCGCATGCAGCCCGCGCGGCTGGCGCTGGGTAGATGGCTGGATATAAGACATTACTTTGGCGGCACTTCTGTGCCCGCATGACTGCATGGCCTTTATTTTGGTCTACATTGAGGCTTCCTTGAAGATGTTTGCGAGATCTCTCATGTATCTGATTCACGGCCCATCGCGTGTGTGCCAGGGTTTCCAGCGGTGACCAGCTTTTAACCACGCGCAAGTGCTTGACCCGACCCAAGATGAGTAAAGCACATAAAATCCACTTATGTCCTATTGCCTCGTGGTTAAAGCTCCCTGCCCGTTAAGTAAGGCTTGTACTTCGTATGTACGTGGTTGCTGGTAGAGGTTGCGGCCGAGGCAGGCTACCCTAGATAACGCGCCAAATGAACGGTGGGCGGCCCCACACACAACCTCATGCTCCCACCTCATGCTCTCGACGACTCGGCTCCTTCACTTGAGCTCGCCAACACAATCCAAGACAACATTGCTTTGGCGACATAGAGCCGCCTGTCAACTGCCAAGCAGGTACAGGCTTCCGACCGCTGCACGCGACACTGGACTGACCAGGGACAACCGATCCTTGCTGCCTGATAAAGAATCTCGGAGCGATATCACGGCCCGCTTGCCCGTGATGTTGCCTGAGCTGTCGACACCTGAACGACAGCGTACGGACAACGCAGCGACTAGATCCAGCTCAACGACGTTTGTTCGTTGGAAGACGCACTGTTGGATGTCGGCGCCAGCAGCTTGAGCAAACGCCATGGACGCCCCCGAGGCAGACTTCGACGTCAAGCTGCAAAAGATCTCGGCCGATCTCATCGCCGACCTCGACCGCGCCTTCACGACCTTCCTCCGCAAGCCCGACGGCCAAGGCGGCACGCGCATTCGCTCCTTTGTGCGCGCGCGCGAGACCTTTCTGTCCACGACCGCCGTGAGGAGTCCCGTCGTTACTCCACGTTGCTCTGCGTTTTCATCACTAACCACCGCCGCAAGATCCTCGACTCGTTCCAAGAGCTCCCGCAGCTGCTGGACCCTCATCTGCCGAGATGGATCCCCCTGCTGGCGGATGCGTACCTAGAGCACTGCCAGACGCGCCGTCGCGCAAAGAGGGGCAGCACCGCGCCGTCGAACCTGCTCGTGCCGCTCGACCACGCCATCTGCCGCATCCTGTACGCCTTCTGCAAGGTCCGCGGCGAAAAGGTCATTGTGCGGTTCCTCAACGTCGAGACGCGGTACCTCGAGGTCCTGCTGTCGGCGATTGAAGAGGCCGAGGGGCGGCGCTCGGAGAGCGACGCCGGAGGGTGGGAGTGGGAGCAGCGCTACGTGGTGCTGCTGTGGCTGTCGCACCTCCTCCTCGCGCCCTTTGACCTCTCGACCATCTCGTCCGTGGACCTGGAGGATGCCGGCCTGCCAGTTATCCCGGGACTCGAGTGGCCAGAGAATCTCCCTGGTATCACGATACGCGTGATTCCCCTGGCCATCAAGTACCTCTCCTCGCCGGGCAGGGAGAGAGACGCCGCCAAGGCGCTACTTGTGAGGACGGCCATGCGGCGAGACATGCAGCAACTCGGAGTTCTCGATTGTCTGGTTCGCTGGGCATTGGCATCCCTCCAACTGCAAAAGCATGCGGCCCTAGGGACGACCTTCTTCTACCTCGGCGTCCTCTCGTTCCTCGCCGGCGTGCTGCGCTCCTCGGCGGAGACTTCGGACATGAACAAGTACCTCCCATCGATATTCCAGGCCGTCTACGGCATCACCCTCAGTGAAAGCGAGCCGTCAAAGGTCCTCCTTCCGCTGGCACTGGTGCGCAAGATGATTCTCAAAGTCCTCCGCTCCGTCATCGTGTTGCTGCTGCGCAAGTCGTCCCAGGACATGGCGAGCACGCAACTCACAGAGACGGCCATCGGGTACCTCCTGGAAAGCGTATCCGACAACGACACGCCAGTCAGGCTATCTGCCAGCAAAGCCCTCAGCATCATCACCCTGAAGCTGGACCCAGGCATGGCGTCTCAGGTCGTCGAGGCTGTTCTCGAGTCGCTCAACCGCAACGTCCTGTGGATCAAACCACCTGGCAGCCCGGGGGCTAAACCAGTCCGCAATCTGACCGCCGTGAACCACCTTGAGTGGCATGGCCTGATGCTTACGCTTTCACATCTCCTTTACAGGCGGTCGCCCCCCGCGAGACAGCTCTCAGACATCATCCACGCCCTCCTCCTCGGCCTATCCTTTGAGCAGCGCGGCACCTCAGGTAGCAGCGTAGGAGCAAACGTCCGGGACGCCGCCTGCTTCGGCATCTGGGCTATTGCTCGTCGCTACACGAGTGAGGAACTCCTCGCCGTGCCCACTAGGTCCGTCTTTGCAGCCAAGTCCCACCCGGCAAGCAGCTCTATCCTGCAAGTTCTCGGCACCGAGCTCGTTATGACGCCGTCTCTGGATCCAGCCGGGAACATCCGCCGCGGTGCCTCGGCCGCGCTGCAGGAACTCATCGGCCGACACCCAGACACAGTGGAGGAGGGCATCGCGGTTGTGCAGACGGTCGACTACCACACCGTTGCTAGGAGATCGCGCGCCATCCAAGAGGTGGCTACCAACGCCACCAAGCTGTCGCCCCAGTACGGCGAAGCTATGATCGACGGCATTCTTGGCTGGCGAGGGATCGGCGACATGGACGCCCCGTCACGGAGAGTTGCGGGCTCTGCCTTTGGCGTACTCACGACTGAGCTGTCAAGCACCAGCCCTGAAGGCCGCCTCTCGCAGTTTGAGACCTCCATTTGGCTGGTAACGGACCGGATACGGTCACTTGCAAAGCGGCAGGTCGAAGAACGCCACGGCTTGTTGCTCTGCTTTGCTTCCGTGCTGGACCAGCTGCCTGCGGTCGTCTGCCGGGTCAATGGCCAGGGCCAAGAGGCAGCAATAGACGCCGCTTTGATACGCAAGATCCTGACAAGTGTATCGGACGTCCTGACGGATTGCAGTTCGGTGGAGTATCGCAAGCCTGAACTCATTGCCGAAGGCGCCAGCAGGCTTCTTGTTTCTTCGCTGCCTCTCCTCCAGGCAGCAGCATTACCCAGCGTCTCTCACGTTGACTTGGACACTGGAGAGCAGGTTTTATCCCCTGGGCAATCCGGCGGATATCGAGACTTGGTCTCTGCCCTCGACGTAGGCAAGCCCATCGACGCCGATGTCGACACCTTCATCTCAAGACTACGTGCCGTCATACCATCTTGGTTGAACAGAAACGAACCCGAGACCGTCGAGCCAGCATCAAAAGCTGCTCTCCTACTCCTCATCTTCTCCGGGCCAGAGGACCGAGCAAAAACGCTGCAAGCCTGGGCTTCTATGGTTCGAGGCAAACCGACCAGCCGCGCAGCTGCAAGTGGCCACGGCTACTTCCACGCCCTGTCTTTGGCACAACCCCTCGCCGAACTCGGTGTCCCGGACGAGGCAGAAGCCGACGCCGTCTGCGACGCGTTCCTCGCGAGATGGCGCGCAGACGCAGACATTGAGACTCGAGTAGCCATCCTACAGAGCCTGATACGCAGTCGCGTGCTCCAGGCGAAACCCATGACCTTCTTGAACCTGCTGAGGGATGGGTTGAACGACTATACGACGAACGCCCGGGGCGACATGGGCTCGCATGTGCGCGTCCAGGCCCTGAGGGCCGTATGCGTCCTGTGGGAGAATCTCGGCGACGGCACTTCCGGACAAGAGGAGTGGGTGGAAGCATCCGTCAAGGCGCTCTTCTACAGCATCCTGCGCCTCTCGGCCGAGAAGCTGGACCGTGTCCGCCCCGAAGCTCAAGCTGCAGTTGCGCTGACTCTGCAAAAGAGGCGAGTTCATTCCCCAGGGACCAACAGTTCATGCCCTTTCCGCCGTGTCGCTAACCAAAACCAGCAATGCCAAACCCTTCCGGGCCCTGACCTTCTCTTCCAAGCTCTACTTTGGAACGCTCCTCAATCTCGTCTCATTAGATTGCCTGCACCCCTGGCTCTCCCAATCTGCAAAGGCCGATGCGGGCGCCTGGATGACCGAGCTCCTGGCTGGGTTCGTCACGTCCGCCGACACGGGCAACGACGACCTCGTCATCGCCAGCCGCGTCGCGCTCACGGACTTTTGCGAGGCGTCGCGGGCCAACCTCAACCTCGTCTGCGCCGCGCTGCTGCAGAACCTACGCACGCGCCAGAGCGCGGACCGGGTCGTCGTTCCGACGCTCGAGATCATCGCCTTTCTCTTCTGCAGCGGCCTGTTCCAGCAGTGCGACGGCATCAACCTTGGCGATCTCTGCCTGCAGGCGCAAAAGGCGGGCTACAAGACCGGCAACGTCCGGAAGATCATGGCGTGTGTCAAGGTCTACGGAGGTGTGGCATCCATGAGCAGGGGCGGTGCTGAGCAAGCGAGTGGTGTGCAGGAGGCTCGTAGGAGACTCGGGGCCCTCATGTTTCACCCCTGGCCACGGGTGCGGAGCGCCGTGGTTGATGAATTGTGGGGTTTGCTGGGAGACGTTGAGGGAGCCGGAGAGCGCTTGACGGGGGTCGACTGGGCAAAGGCAGACAGGGGAATGATCAAAGGCGTCGTGCAGGAGCTTCACTTGGGATAGACGGGAAGAGGAGGCTCGAGAGGCAAAGGAGGTTGGGTTCATGAGGGGTCCAGGAGGGGAAGCTCCCAAGCTCCGCACTGCATGACGGGGGATCAGCGTCGTTCAGAGCATGGGATGCGTATTCGTGTGCGCCGCCCGCATGTCTTGCTGTAGTGGCGCCGTTGTAAGGCCCAATCATCTCCAAAAGGTTATATTGAGGGGGTTGATAAGTCCGAACGGAGGCATCAGCAGCATGAGACGCATCGCCAGCGTGTAAGATGGCTATTCTCGGTGGTGTAGCCAACGAGCATGCGCCGCCTCCTTTGAGGGGCCTTTTGCAAGATTCCTCCAGGCTCCAGCCACGCAACGTTACGGGTTGATCGAGGTTCAATCGGGGCCTTATCGGCCCACGTCGTGTTTTGACCACGGCGAGTGCGCATTGTGCAGCGTCGTAGCCCGTTCCGCWAGCAAGCAACAGCCGCATGGAGAACGGCAATGCGGGCTGGAGAACGGACGGGTTGGTCCGATCTATCGATCCCTTTGTTCGTGACAGAAGGGAGCGCACGGCCAGCTTCGCCGTTGAGATGATGGTGGTCAACTGGGCCTCGGCCTGCAATGGTGCAGTTCCCCAGCAGCCGTTCTTTTGCAGGGTCGACGTACACGATCGTACTTGGCAGCCCGCCATGTTCTTTTTTTCGACCAGGACAAGTACAGGGGCGGCGACTTTGCCGCGCATCGCCCAAACTGACAACGACTGATAATTGCGTTGTCCGTCGCTGTGGCCGGCATGAGCCCCGATGCGAGTTTTGGGGTTCGGTCCCGAAAAGGGAAGCGTGGATGGAGTGTCCTGTGGTGGTTCTGTGGCTGGTCAGGGCGCAACGGATTTCGTGAACCTCTGGATGTACTCGGGTCCCTGTTATTACCGTGCGAGCTTGGAGCTGGCTACTGTCGGTGGTACGAGTAGTAGGCTCCAGCAATCGAGGCGAGCTCTCACAGTTGATATCAGTCAGGTACTGTACAGGTCCTGGTCCTGATACATCCAGACGTTCCATCCTTCGTGCGTATCCACATCGAATTGACGGAGAGTGTGGGGAGCCAGCAAGGCGTCAGGGAAGATGACACCAGTCTGCTCGGCGCACAGACTGGCCACAGCGACAGCCGAAACCTGGGACCGCCAACGGCGTCAAGAGTGATGCAATCCATGCGGTGGCTGCTGGCTGCTGCTGGCTGCGGCTTTGCGAAAAATTTGCCAAACCAAGTGTAATGAGAGGCAGTGTCCAGGAATGGGTGCGAGCCTCATGGCCCCAGAGTTGCGAATGCCCGGTGAC
Organism: Tolypocladium ophioglossoides CBS 100239; assembly: GCA_001189435.1. Lineage (NCBI taxonomy): Eukaryota > Fungi > Ascomycota > Sordariomycetes > Hypocreales > Ophiocordycipitaceae > Tolypocladium > Tolypocladium ophioglossoides. The sequence continues at coordinate 202,007 of LFRF01000023.1, forward strand.
TTCTCTTTCCAACCCGTGTCTTGCAGCCGGCTGGGACTTTTTGTTTGTGTGCTGCAGGGTTGCAGTCCATTGCGCCGGGACCGACACGACACAATCCACTAGGTAGGTAGGGCGGTGGGCAGGTGGTGGAGGGCAGCGGGAGCACTCGGGCGAGTGGGCGCACCTCCACCCCACCCACTGCACGGTAGAGAGGGTGCCCTGCCGCCCGACTTGACTGTCGCTGATGCAGCCATTCGCCGCACTACTGGCTGCAGGCTGTGCGGACTGGCTGCGCCCGAGCAGTCTGTCGTTGGCAACCGCCGATGCCATGCAGGTCTTCAGCTCGTTGCTGGAACCAAGACCTCGTTCATCAATCGCAAGCATGTACTAATATGGTACAGCCACGTTGTCTTTGGCAACGCAAAGCTCTTGTGCAAGCGTACTCGGTGGAATTGACAGAACAGAGACCCAGTGTAAGGTGACCCTTCCGCAGCGGACGGCAATGGGGCAACGACCGCCTTGTGTCACAGCACGACATGGACAGCTATCTTTGGTGCATGAGCAGCGCCACAGCTGTACGTGACAAGAGTACCTCGGCACCATGGTTGGCGAGGATGCGTTGCCTACACAAGGTATCGCTGTCCCCGCCACCCGATTGGCAAGACTCGTCTCAATAAGACGTACTCGTACTCACATGGCCCCTTGGAGGCTTTACTACATGAAGCACCGACACACCGCAGGAAAAAAGAGCTGAAGGCAGGAGCGCGGGTAGGAAGGCACGCCACTGCGTCGCGGGGTAGCGCCGTTGCACGAATGGCGACCTGCCACCTGCGTTCCTCGTACTCGTATGACGGCACCTACCTCTGTAAGGGCCGAGCCGCAAAAAGCAACCTCGCACCAGGACTCGAAGGAATTGCCTAGTTGGGTTCCCCGCCTCTTTTCGTTGGCTCCGCGAGCGCAACTTAAAAGATCTAACACCCGTGTTTGTAAGCGCAAGCTGAGTCAGTACGTATTACTTCGTACTGCTGCAGGAGCTGATGTGTATCTTGCCTGACATGCAGACCTTACATGCAGACCTCGCATTGCCTGGGCTGACCGCTGATGGAAATGCTGCTGCCTGGTGTGTGATGGCTCTCACTTGCACCTCCCTGGGGAAGAGGAACGGGGTTGCTTGGCGCGCCTCGGCGGCGCCTGGCAGTTATGGAGCCTTCTTTGCTGGGCGGAAGCTGCGAGCCCTGGTCGAATCCCGTTTAGCTCGGTCTCCTCTTGGTCAAGCCATCGATAGCGCCCAATCTGCAAGAGGACAACAATCCGAACCGAAAACAAGGCGACGTGCGACGGGCGACGTGATGCGATTTCAGTCAGGTGCAGGGCATATCATAGCTCAGGATCGTGTTATCTTCGGCTCTCGCTTCCGCCGCCTTATCCTTAGGGATGAAATGTAGCCAACCGATAGGCCATGTGCTTGCCGCATCCCGCCGTGATATGCCGCAGCGGAGCTTGTCGCGGACGCCGTTGGTGTCGAGGGATCTTATCTGTGGTTTCTCGGCTCGCCCTGTCTCTGTCTCAGCCCGTCTCATCTCCAGTCCGTCTCATCTCCAGCCCGTCTCGCCAGGCCTCCCTGCACGGCTTCCACGTTTTACGAAGTCGAGTCCTTGGAACTTGAGGTCGTGGAGTCCGCGGCAGCCGCTCCGGTGAGCACCTCGCGGCTTGGCCAGCAATCCAAGCACGTACGAGCACTCGAATGCACGCATGATCAGCGCTGAGAACTTGAGTCGACAAGTCGTGAAGCAGATGCCGCATCATGCCCCGTGCTCCCTCCCTATATATCACGATAGCCCCTCCACACCCAGAGCCGCGGCACCAGTGCTCGCCAACGAGAAAGCGCCTTGTCAGCCACCTGGCGCCGGCCAATGCCCGGCGTTCGCTTACGCGACCATTGGATCCGTGGGCCTTATCGCTCGCGGCTCGCGTGCATACGAAGGGGTGCTAGCAGCATTAACGGCCACATCCAATGCGAGTCAGCGGAACGGTGGCGCCAACATCGGATGCTGTGACTGACGCCCGCTTCGCGGAGCTTTGACAACCCAGACCGCCACCGACAGCCAGTTGGGCCTTGTGGGTCACGCCGCAGAGCCAGGGCAACAACGGCGGCGGACAAAGGGTTCTGACGGCTATGAATAGCACTTGGGGGCAGCATGAGGCAGTGATTTACGCCAACATGGGGTTGGAACCGAGCTACAAGTCGACAGATGACAAGGAGCCCTGGAATGCGACACAGAATGCCAAGCAACTCATACCGAACGGGCCAGCCAGCCTGTACCAGCATCGTCCTGGAAACTCGACACCAAGTTCCGAGCCCTCGGGTGAGGTGGAGGAGACGAACACACCACAAATCCGACCCTGCCTGAATTGCCTCCCCGTAATACTTCGTAGCGCAACGCACCAGCGAAGCCCTGGCCAGGGCCAACTGTGGCGTCGTTTTCTTTGTGCTATCTCTCCTAGTGCAATGGGCGAAGTTGCTGGATGTCCCACTGGCCCGTCTGACAGGACAGACGCTGACCGTCACTGGAGTCGACTTGGCTGCATCCGACCTGCGTCTCCGCAATATCTTCGCCCTCCGCCGCATCCTCCGTTTCCCTCTCGCACCCATCCTCGATTTCCGCTGCATCTGCGAATCGCCAGACTCCCTCGAGCTTTTTGCAGACGGCGCCGTCGTGACTGCGCGCGCGCGCCCTCGACTCGATGCTTTCGCCGCCGCCGTTGCTAGTACACCGTTGATGCACCGACCCCCTCCCGCCGCCACGAACGTTCCCCCCCAGCGTGATCGCAACGGCCTGCAGCCTCATGACGCCCCGAAGCCTCTGGACGCCAGCATTACAGCCCGTGCGAGCGCGCACCGCCTGTCGCCGCCAGACATCGCCACACGCGCTCTAAGGTGCGGATCGACCACCGCGACGCCGTAGATCTTCCCTCGCTCGTCGAACCCTCTGCGGAGGTCGGCGAGCGTGGTCAACGCAGCCGGCAGCATGACCATCTATTCCGATCCTCCGACCCTCCGCCCATTCCGGGATGACAAGCCCACGCTGCTCGTCTGCTGGTGGGCAACCTCGTTCTGCACCCTGATGATCCTTCTGCGCATGGCCGGGCGCTTTATTCGAACCGAAAGACTCTTCCTCGAGGATAAGATCGCTGCGTTGGCTATTATACCCTTGATATTGCGCATGGTCTGCGTCCATTTTATTCTCATATTTGGAACCAACAACGCCGATTTTGACGGGGTTGAGCTGTCTGCCACCCAAATACACCAAAAAAGGGTCGCCAGCGGCTTGGTCCTGGCCAGCCGGTTTTTTGACGTGACGACGTACGTGGACTCCCCAACTTCCCGCTGCAGACACCTGGTAGAATTGGGCTGTTTTGCCGCTATCTCATCAACTCGCCTCGCCTATTGGCAATTGAGCGCTGACCGTCATGGATGTCTAACAGGCTCTGGACACTCAAATATGCCATTCTCGAGTTTCTCAGCAGACTCACGGACCTGACCTGGCAGCGATCACACCAGACAGCCTTGGTTGCCATCCGATGGACACTGGTTGTGACATTCATAGTCGTCGTCATCAGCGGATTTGCGGAATGCCACCCTTTCAACCACTATTGGCAAGTCCTGCCAAATCCAGGCGGCCAGTGTCGGCAGGGCTTTGTCCAGCTGATCACCATGGCCACCTGCAACATATTCACAGACTTCTTGCTAGTCATCTTCCCCATACCCATTATTGTGCAGAGCCACATGTCTTTTAAGAGGAAGACGCAGTTGATTTTGCTCTTCTCTCTCAGCCTGTCTGTCGTCGGCATCACCGTTTATCGACTGCCACGGGTTTTTGACGAGCATAGCCGACAGCAGTACCGATCTCTCATGGCCTCTGTGGAACTTCTGTTTGCGACTGCCGCGGCAAACGCCCTTGTCCTGGGTTCCTTCGTGCGAGATCGTGGAGTCAAGAAACAGAAGTTTCGACGGAGCTCCCTGGCCGACTCATTCGACCGGTCTAGCAACACCCGACGACCAACCCTGCACCGAGATTGGGGTAGCGATGAGGATCTATTTAGAGACGTTGGGCTGAGCATCGACCCCGAGCTACGGGAGCAACCAGAGACCATTGGCGCAGAGCATTTTACACCCGCCCCCCTTGTCCAACAGGGTCGCGGGAACGACGGGAAATGGCAAGACCCAAAACGACAACGGAGCCACGCCGAGCACAGTGACGACATGCTTCTGCCACTCGACCCGCTGTCCAAGGGCGACTCGCTCCCGGGGCCAGGGGGGCTCTCTTTCCTAGATGTTGGCGGGTTACTTGACAATTCAGTTGGCAGCAGCAGCGGCAGCTACAGGCGCGAGAGCTATACGTCGTCCTCCATCGATCCGAGCTCCCCACGCGTTCCTTCAGCCTCGTTCCCCGCGAGCACAGGAGGCGTCCGGCGAGGGTCAGCGGCTCTATTACAAGATCTGGGTGGCCTTCTCGGACCGCTCAACACGAGATCGGCGAAGGCAAAGCCCAAAAATGGGACGGAGTTGCAGCCGATTCCGCAGTTTCGACCGGCGCAACCATCTAACAGCCACAGGGATACAGGCCCAGAGCTCATGGACCCTGGCGGTTTGCTCAAGTGAGGCTTTGTGGAGGCCTGTGGTTGTCCCAGAACAGGCAACTACCGACGGCACTTTTCTCAATCCACGACTGTATCCACGACATGTATTACGACAAATTTAATGCATCCTCACAGGCGGACTCCATCCCGCTGGATTTTTCTTCTTCTGTCCCTAGACACCGGATGTCGAGCTAGGCGTTTGCACGGCGTCGAATCTATGCGACGATTTCCGGTCTTCTTTATCGGCGAATGGGGGGAGGAGGTTGGCTGCGGTGGGATTTGGGTTGCTGGACACCTAATTTTATAATCATCATGATAGGAAGGGGCGCGGGTGGCATCTGGCTTTTATGTATGTACGCATATACCCCCGGCGAGAGCCGCATTTTTCGACGAGACTATAGGGAGGAGGGGTACTCCGTACTCTTGGCTTGGGAGGCGTGTTTCATAGGGGTACAGGCGAAATTAGACGCTCGGGGTTGAATCAACGCAAATCAAGCGATGTACGAAGCAAATGAGTGGTATGATCTGTGACTGTCCTAGATGGTGAAATCCAGGTCGAAGAGGAATGGTACTTGGCGAGAGTAGAGGTGTCAGCAAAGTCAGATATGATTGCCATTCTTTACCATTCTTTATCATATTACCTCGGCTCTTGTTGGACTCTTTATCATTCTTTATCATTCTTTACAGTGATACAACATATGGTTGCGATTGTAATCAGACCCCTGAAACGCCAGCTTTTGTCCCCAAATGCAGTTCGAGACGCTGTCTTTCCCCGGCCATACAGCCTACCTCGGCCGTACTCAACTAGGTCGGTCTCATCGATCCTACTCTACGGGCCTCTTGCTCCAGGTCCAGAAAACAGGCCTTGGCGCTGCTACTCTAAACGCATAGCCTGTAACTAGCGTATCGACCCGCCGTCTCACTGACGCGGATAATCTTGACCACCTGGCCGCGCCTGAGGCCGAGATACCTCGCAACAGGATCCTTCTGCAGAATACGCGGCAGCTGCGTCTCCTTGAGGCGGTAGCGCTTGAGCAGGGCCGTCTTTTCGTCGCGGGAGAGGAGGACGTGGCGGGGGACGAGCTCGTGGTGGGTGATGTTGACGAGGAGGTCGTCCTCGAGAAAGCACTCGATCTTGGCGAGGTTCTCGACGCTGGCGAGGGACTTGCGGGCGGCGGGGGAAAGGGGCACGTGGGTGACCATGATGCCCGTCTTGTAGTTGTTGGTGATGGTGTACTTTGCGAACTGGCGGATCTGGCCGACGCCGAACTGCTTGTCGGTGAGGAACTCGACCCAAACGGGGCCGCAGTCGGGCAGGGGGTCCGGGTTGGACTCGGTGGCCGGGGGAGTATTTTTGCGGAGCATGGCGTCGCTGGGACGGGCAGAGAACTGCAGCTTTGCGCGGCTGTTGGGGAGTTGTTAGTTTTCCGACGTATACCGTGTTGTGAGTTTCAGGGCAGAGTGAACGCGCATCGGCGGACCTACTTTATGGAGCCGTCTGGGTTGCAGTATTCGTCGCGGAAGCGGTCGAGGGAGATGCTGACCTCCTCCTCTGCGAGCTCGTATTCCTAGCCGCCAAGTCAGACTTTAGCATTCCAGTGGCAGAACTACCACCATGATGGTCGCAGAACGACCATCAYGAAGCTGCGCATGCATACCCGGTCCGCAACCATCTCGTGCACCGTCCTCCAGGCTCGCCACAGCCGCACCACCTCCTTCGACTTGGCATCGTTGGGCAGGGTGTCATCCATGGTCGCGACGGGGGTGGTCTGTAAGGGGCGCGCGGCGAGATGGTGGTGGTGTGGTCGTCGTCGTCGTCGTCGTCGTCGTCGTCGTTGTAGGCTGGGCTTTGTTCATGGGGCAGGATCGAAAATTGTTTGCTCTTGGCTCAGCCTTGCAGCGGACCCGTTTTCGCAGCGTAGAGGGGGTCATGTGACTCGGCCACCGGACGGAGGGCGGCCCCACAGTCGGAGCGGCTTGTGGCTGAAGTGTCCACTGGTCAGTGGTGGATGGAACCTGCTGGACTAACAACGGCAGGTGCCTGGCTGTGCAGAGGGCCTGACCCGTAGGGGTGCCCCCAGGTCCAGTGCCCCTGCTCGTAGGTGCCATTGGGGCGGCTGGGGCAACGTGGGCAGGAATTTATTCGGCGCATTTTTCGACACCGCACACATCTTGTGGCACCTGCAACCTCCCGCTCTCCCGCCCTTTACGAGGAGACCACCCCTCTCGACGGCTTCAGATCGGCCTCGCACCTCTGGTCCTTTCTGTCCCCGACTCGTCCGCCAATCCTGCACAATGGCCGAGACCGCCCCCGCAAATGCCCCTGCGGCCGAGTCGACTCCCCAGGCCACGCGCCCGACCCGACCTGACGAGAATGCCTTCAAGGAGGAGCTCGCCAAGGCCGAGAAGTTGCACAAGGCGTCCATGGATAAGTTGGTATGCTACAGTGCCGCTCCATGGCTGTGGGGCGTTGTGCAAATGCGCCAATGGCCCTGAACCGGAGATGGAAGTGTAGTCTGGCTAACAATTGCCCTCCCCGTCTCGCATGTAGAGCGCCATCAAGGCCAAGATCGACATTGCCATGCCCAGCAAGAACAAGGACCAGCCCAGTCCGACCCAGCAGCGCCGGCAGGAGCTCATTGCCCAGGCCAACGAGATCCGCCAGAAGCAGGCCGGTGGCAAGAACGCCCGCACCAGCAAGCTTGACCAGATCAAGCGCCTGGACGAGCAGGTCCGCAGCCGCATCGCCGAGCAGAAGACGGCCAAGGCCAAGGTCCCCTTCAAGAGCGCTGAGGACATTGACCGCCAGATCGAGAGCCTCGACAAGCAGGTCAACTCGGGCACCATGAAGCTTGTCGACGAGAAAAAGGCCCTGAGCGACATCTCCAGCCTCCGCAAGATGCGCAAGAACTTTGGCCAGTTCGATGAGTCGCAGAAGCAGATCGACGACCTGCGCGCCAAGATCAAGGAGATTAAGGACAGCATGGACGACCCGGAGCAAAAGGCCATGTCCGAGCAGTACAACAAGATCCAGGCCGAGCTGGATGCCATCAAGGCCGAGCAGGATGAAGCTTACAAGGGCCTGTCGAGCCTCAGGGACGAGCGCTCCAAGCTGCAGGCCGAGCAGCAAGAGAAGTACACGGCCATCCGCAAGCTTAAGGACGACTACTACGGCCAGAAGAAGGCCTTCCAGGCGTACGAGCGCGACGCCCGGGACAAGCAGCGAGAGCGCAAGAAGGCCGAGCATGAGCAGTACCAGCGGGAGCGCAAGAAGGCCGCTGCCGAGCGAGTCCTGGCCGACGCCAGCGACCCGGCCTACCTGGAGGAGATTCGCCGCGCCAACAGCCTGCTTCAGTTCCTAGACCCTACCCGCAAGACGGAGAAGGGCCCGCTCATGGCTGACAGCGGCCTCGGAGCCCAGGCCCAGAGGACCGTCGACGACTCTGCCCTCAAAGGCACCAAGCTTCTCAGCAAGGCGGACAGAGAGGACGAATACCTGCCTGCCGTGAAGAAGGGCAAGAAGAGCAAGAAGGGCGGCGCCACGCCCTCGTCCAAGCTCTTCAACTGCCCGCCGTCCGTTGTCGAGGACTGCGCCTTGATCGGCGTTGAGCCGCCCATGAGCAGCGACGACGTTCCGGGCGTCATTGAGAAGGTCAGGGCCAAACTGGATCACTGGAAGTCTGACCAGGAGGCCCAGACTCAGCGTGTAAGTGCAAGAGACGGCCTAGAGAGGGATGAGCTTGCTGACAATTTCCGCAGAACATTGAGAAGGCCAAGAAGGAAATTGAGAAGCTAGACAAGGAGGAATCCAACGGCGTCAACGGCAGTGACAAGGTCGACGAGGTCACCGGCGTCAAGGATGCCTCCATCGCCGAGCAGCAGGAGTCATAAGACACCTCGCAACGCTACAGCTTCAGGATCCCCGTGCATCTGCCGACGCTCCATCCACCTGCTTCACCCCGCTCTCTTGCATCGCGCATCTCGCTCCAAGAGCGCACCGGCTAGGGGGCTCCAACAAACCTGACTCCCGTTTCAACTCATTGTACATGGAAATCCGAAAAATCCGAATCAAGCAAGGAAAGAAAAAGGTTTCGAAATTTGTCATCTCATATCCCGGGTCGAAAATATCCAGGCAAGCGCAGATCAGAATGGGGGCTTTATACCATTTGTTCACAATGTGATGATTGTACATAGGCGCCATATCTTCTGCTTGGGAGGACGGGTTTCAAAAATAAAATTCCATTTGTTCTACGTCGTCATACACACCGTGTCGTGCCGTGCTCTGCTTTTTCTCTGAATGGCCATTCCTTTTCAGCGGTGGCTCAACATGGAATTGTACTTGGGCAGACGTCGGGCAGTCTTGCATTGCATGATGCATGGTGGTCCTCACGCTGCTATTCTCTCGGGGGCGACATTTTGAGGCCTTTGGATTAGTTCTCTCAAAATTTACACTGATGCGCAGACACCTGGTCATCATCGACCACGATACCCCACGGTGCCCCAACTCACTGCCCAAACATATCTCGCCATGTGGTAACCAAATGCCTCGACGCCAACGCATCTTCTCATACGGAGCCAAGCAAGCCCATGCGCCGGAAAACGTAACCCCCAACATTTTCTAACCCGAGGTGCGTTACAACATGATCCCCTCGTAGAAACAAATATGACGAAAAGCACAGCAAACTACTCCAATCTTCCATGCATGTAAAAAGAAAAAAAGTAAAAAAAACAACTGCCACGCCGTGGGGATGCGTGGATGCTTCGTGGGGCTCGTAGAAGTTGGTCATGTTCATCATGAGAAGGGGTTGTTTAAACTCCTCCTCTTTTTATTCATGTGTATGGCGCGTAGTAGGAGGAAGACGGCGGCGGCGGCATCCGGGACGAGACCGGCCGCCGGTCCCGTCGTGCCGGGGCACCGCGCCGCTCGACGGGCATGTCTCGGTCGGGATAACTCGGCGGCGGCGGCGGCGGCGGGCCCGTCACGGCAGCAAACGGCCCTCCGCCGACGCTCGTGGCCCCGTCGGCCCCGGCGCGGCGGGTGGCCTTGCGGTGATGGCCGTTGAGGGCGCTCAGGGGCGGGTCCTTTACGGCGGGCTCGTCGTCGGCGGGCAGGGTGAGCTCGACGAGGCCGTAGTAGTACTCGAGGACCTCGGGGTAGCGCTGGACGCTGGCCTGCCAGTCCTCGTCGATGCCGCGCTTGAGCGTGGCCTGGGCGTCGGCGATCTGGTTGGGGTGCGGCGGCGCGTTGTAGTGGTAGAAGGCGTGGGCGGAGATCTGGTCGAGGTGCGTCGTGTGGGCGTTTTTGCGGCGCTCGGCAAGCAGGCGGAAGTACTCCAGGACATAGTCTTGGGCGTGGGCGCGGACCCATGAACTATATACAAATCAGCAACGTTGAAGACGCGGGAGATTGTGGCAGAGGCAGCGGACCGTATATCAGAGTAGATGGACCGCATCATGCGCTCCTCGGCCTGGCGGACGGCCATCTCGAGGCCCTTGGCCTCGCAGTCGCACGCCAGCGTGGCCGGGGCGTTGCATATTACGCAGTTTGGGTCCATCCTGATGATGGCCTTGCGAGATTTCGAACGTCTTCTATTGTACATGGTGTAAGCGGAGGAGTGGCCGCGGAGGTGGCAGGTCAATGTCGCGGCCCAAGAAGAAGCAACACCAAACAAACACACGATATCATACAAAGGACACAACTAAAACATGACAGGAAGATGCACGTAGGGACAACCAAAAGTGTGGGGGCTCTCCCTCTCAGCAAGCCCACGAGAGGGCCTCATGGGTGACGAGGGTGAGGGTTGAAGGCTCAGGGTGGCCCGGTTGTGTAAGAGGAGAAGGTTTGGGGAAATGTCGACTGACCTGGCCTAGAAGTGCAGAGGTGGTTGGCAGACTGCAATCGGCGGTAAAGCGCAGCAGCAGCAGCAGCAGCGAAGGGTCGGGGACTGGTTCCGGTACGGACGAGCGTGAGAGGCTGGTATTAGAGCGGGCTACGTCGCGCGCGTGAGTAGCAGGATGTATCCTGCGTCAACCAGCAGCAGCAGCAGCAGCAGCAGCAGGTCTCGCCGACCGCCAAGATGAGCTGGCTCGTGAGAGCCTATGTAACGAGCGAGGAGGGAGACGCGGGAGGCTCGCGGGCCTCGGTGGAGAAGCGACGCTGGGGAACGCACGTTCGGGGGGGAGTGCCACGCGGGCGGCGCGCTGTCGTGGCTCGAATGCGGGGGGGCGAAGCGTATGCAGGATGGCCCAATGGGCGCCAACTGGGGATGGGGGCAGCGAGGGGAACGAGCCGAGGAGGGAGAGGGCGAGAGGGCGAGAGGGGAGAGAGGGGAGAGAGAGTGTGCGCGTGTGCGTGCGTGTGTGTGTGCGTATATTGTGTGTGTGCGTATATGTGTGCCTGTGGGTGGTGGAGGTGGAGGCAGAGGAGGAGGTGTGGGGGGAGAGAGGCAGTAATAGATGGTGAGAGGAGGAGGCGAAGAGGACCGACCGCGAGGTGAGGTGAAGTGTGCAGCAGTGTCGAGAGTGTAGTTCGGGGAAGAGGGTAGAAGTGGAGGATAGGTCTTACGAAGTAGGTACGAAGTACGAAGTAGGTATTACGGAGTATGCATTATCATCTCACCCGAGGAGGAGCTACCAAGGTAGAATCGGACGCTGGACGCCGGAGGACGGACGCTGGGCGCTGGGCGCTGGGCGCTGGGCGCTGGACTCGTACATTTAGCGGTCCAGACGCCCGTTACACAAGCCCGGGGCCACGGGCGTGCGTTGCTTGCTGGCATGGCAGGCGGCCGAATACCTCACCGCATTTTACGGAGACGGACGGACAACTCACTAAAGGCGCAAAGGCAGGCGCCTGGGCATCGATGCGGGACCCGGCCGGCTGCATGTGCATCCATGCAGCCATCGCCAGCTGCCGCCCTTCGCATGGACAGCGGCCAAGTACTGCCAAGTACTCCGTACGTGGAGCGTATGCTCGCCAGCACGAGCAACGCAATGTGCATGGCAATGAACAGCAAAAGCCAATTGACCGTCCCTTGCCACCCACGGCTTCTCTCTGCACAACTGCGCGCTCTCCCATTGATGCGTGATGCGTGATGCGCGATGCACGATGCGTCATGAGTCCATGTACTCTGCGTCTACGCCGACTTACACGTCAGGCTGTTCGGGCAGGCATCAGGCAAGTCTGGTCCGCCGTCAGGCGCCAGGCCCGTCCCGCGCTCCACACCACCTCGCCTCGGGCAGGGCAGGGTCTCTTATCTTATCGAGAGCAAGAGTTTGATAGTCCGTCCACCATCATCAGCATCTGACGATCTGACAGTCCACCGAGCCACGCCCACGGCAATGGCCTCCCGATGCTCCGGGGGCTCGACCCTCGCGCCCTTCCTGTACCCGCCGCTCTTGCGCCCGCTGTGCTCCCGGGTCTCCCGTCCAGCTCTCGGTCGCTCCGCCACTCCCGCTCCTTGCCGGCGCGCATCCTCCTCCACCCTCAACGACCTCCCCGAGTCGCGCCTCAACCCGAGGCCCGACGACTACTCCGCCCCCAGCTTCGCTGACAAGGCCGAACTCACCCTCTCGGCCGGCCGCGGCGGCAACGGCTGCATCTCCTTCCAGCGCGAGGCCTTCCTCCCCGACGGGCCTCCCAACGGCGGCGACGGCGGCGCCGGCGGAAACGTCTACATCCAGGCCGCCCACGGCGAGACGTCGCTGCATAAGCTCGCCCGCCGCCGCTTCATCCGCGCCGGCCGCGGCAAGCATGGCCAGGGCAGCGCAAAGGGCGGCTCGCGCGGCGACGACATGGTCGTCACCGTCCCCGTCGGGACCATTGTGCGCGAGCTGGAGAGGCAGGACCCCGCGGGGGAGGAGGCCATGAGCATCCTGGCGTGGGAGGCGATGCAAAAGCAGCGGAGGCGGGAGGACCAGATCGCGTTCGATAGCAAGGCAAGGCTGGCAAAACTGGCCCCGCAAGTCGAGGCCGCCAAGGTTGAGGTCGACGACGACGASGACAACGACGACGACAGCTCCATCAGGCGGCGACGGACAAGGGAGCTGGTCGAGGAAGACGACGACGAGAACCTCGAGCTCAACGACCCGCAGCGCCAGAAGTGGCTGCTGTATCCAGGCATGTCCAAGTCCGACATGAAGAGCACGTCCTTCCCGCGCCTCCCTCGGCGCACCAAGCTCCTCCAGCAGCCGCCAGCTCCCATCTACCTCGACCTCTCGCGTCCCACGCCCCAGCCCATCTTGCTGGCGGCCGGCGGCATCGGCGGCCTGGGCAACCCGCACTTCACCTCGCGCGAGCACCCACGCCCCGTCTTCGCCACCAAGGGCGACGAGGCCGTCTCTATGAAGATTGCCCTCGAGCTCAAGCTGCTCGCCGACGTCGGCCTCGTCGGCCTGCCCAACGCCGGCAAGAGCACGCTGCTCCGCGCCATGACCAACAGTCGCACGCGCGTCGGCAGCTGGGCCTTCACCACGCTGCAGCCCAACATCGGCACCGTCGTCCTCGACAAGTACTCCGGCCGGCCCTCGGTCCAGACCCATCGCCGGTATCCCGCCCTGCCGCTCGACGGCCTGCCCTCCGACGTCGACGCCGAGCCGCGCACGCGCTTCTCCGTCGCCGACATCCCGGGCCTCATCGAGGGTGCGCACCTCGACAAGGGCCTCGGGATTGCCTTCCTGCGACACGTCGAGCGCGCGGGCGTCCTGGCCTTCGTCGTCGACCTCGCTGCCGGCAACGCCGTCCGCGCCCTCGAGGCACTGTGGCGCGAGGTCGGGCTGTACGCACAGATGCGCGACGACGAGGAACGCGGCCGCGAGATCGAGGCCCGCGTAGACTGGGACCTTACGTCCGACGCCAGACACAGGCCCGTCAACCTCATCAACGCCAACCTCACTAGCCCTGCGCCCGGCAAGGAGACGTCCCCGGTGCTGCACATCGCCGGCAAGCCGTGGTTCGTCGTCGCCACCAAGGCCGACCTGCCCGAGACGCAGCACAACTTCCGCGAGCTCAAGGCCTACCTTGACGACGTGACTGCCGGGCGAACGCCGCATCCGAGCGGCGTGGACGGGGCGTGGACGAGCAAATGCGCGGCTATACCCGTCAGTGCCATCAACGGGCAGGGCGTGGACCGCATCGTGCACTGGACCGTCGGCTTGTTGGATGAATAGACCACATCAACCGAGTTTCTTCGCACCCATGTACCATAGACTTTTCTATCACATTAAAACCTGAGACCCATGTATTTTATCATGACAGGAATGTACACTATCCCAACCCATAATGCCCGTTTTCGTAGTCCCCCAAATCATGCGTCACCAGCCTCCTCCAGTTCCTTTACGGCCTGTCCGTTCCCCTGGTTCCCTACTCAGGCGAAGGCAGATCCTCCAACTCGGCATCCGCAAGCTCAACGTCCTTGCTCATCTCCTGATCCTCTGCGTCCTCGGCTTTGGCCTCCTCGGCCTTGCCGCCCTCCTGCTGCTTGGCGGCGGCGTCGTCTTTGTTGGCCTTTTGCTTCTGCAGGGTAATGTTGATGAGGGGCGATGTGTCGTTGAAGACACGCAGCAGCATGGCCGAGCGATCCTCCTTGGGCAGCATGAGGTTGAGTGAGTGGATGCTCTTCCACAGCGGCAGGGCCATGCGCTCCGAGAAGTCCGGGTCGTCACCGTCGGGCTCGACGCGCAGCACGCAGCATCCCATGCCGATGTCGCGCACCTGCTCGCCAATCTCGTCAAAATTGCGCCACGCGTCGTCTGAGATGCGCGGGAACATCTCGATGAGGAGCCTGCGCAGCGTCTCCTTCTTGCGCAGGTGCACCACGCGCGGCTCGCCGACGTAGCCCTGCAGGATGGGCATGCCCTCGGCCTGGATGCGCCAGCGGCAGACCTCGGCCGAGGGGGCGTCCTGCTTCATGAACATGCGCACGCCGCCGTGGACGAACCGCACGCCGCGGCCCTCGTTCTCCGTCAGGATATCGCGGGTCAGGGCCGTGGTGTAGTAGATGGCCTTGGCGGGCTCGCCCAGCTCGTTGCGCACCATGTAGCGGTTGTCCGGGAAGCGCGTGGAGATGCCGTAGAACTGTTTGATGTTTTGGATAACGGGGTGTGACGGGTCGAGGTACTTGAACGGCTCCTCGGGCGGGCCGCTCTTCTTGGGCTTGTTCACGGCCTCGGCCGGCTGGACGACTGGTGTAGCAGCAGCAGATGGTTCAGTCTCGATCTTGGCCTTCTTCGCCGCCTGCTCCTCTCCATCGTCAGCTTCTTCCAGCGCCCTCTTGCCGCCATTCGTGGACGCATCTACTTGCTTGGCCTCTTCTTCCTTAACATCCCCTTGCTTGGTATCGTCTTCCTTCATTTCGGTCGTCTCAGGCGCCGCCGCCGGTGCATCAACAGCCATAGCCTCCTCCTTGCCCTCGGTCGCCTCGGTGGCGGGAGTCTCAGCAGCGCCGTTGGATTTGACAGGCGCTGCCTTGGGCTCATTTTCGTTCCTAGCCTTTAAGTCCGTCTTCTTCTCCAGCACAGTGATGAAGAAGCCGCCAGTATCCTGCAGGTGGGGATACACACGCATGCAGCGCTCGAGGGGCAGGTCGTGGCATCCGGATTCCTCCAGCTTGGGAAACATGGTCTGAGTCACACGCCCAGGGACCATGCCTTCGTTGCTCTCCCTGGCAAACTGTTCAACCTGCTCCCATGTATCCCACATCCGTCCGGCCTTGTCCATGATCTTCCACTTCCTCATGCCCGGCACGCGCTTCAAGCCTGGGAGCTGATCGGTGCTGTCGACAATCTCCACGTTGACCGATCCGCCGCACCTCTCTATGGCCGAAGCAACGACTGATTCGTTCTCGACTGGGTTCATGCTGCAGGTGGAGTAGACGACGCGGCCGCCGACCTTGAGGAGCTGGAGCGCCCGGACCAAGATGCGAATCTGGGTAAGATGCAAGCCCAGGGCATTTCCCGGCTGCCAATCCTTCCAGAGGTTGGCGTTCTTTCGCAGGGTTCCGTCACCGGAACATGGAACATCCGCGAGGATTCTGTCAAACTTGAGGTAGACTGGCTTGTTGGAGGTGGGATCGGTGGACGGCAGCTTGATCGACGGGAACTGAGTGGCATCGTGGTTCGTAACCAGGAGGTTGGGAGAGGACAGACGCTTGAGCTGATGGACCAGCATGTGTCCGCGCCTGTAATCGGCGTCGTTAGCAATCAAAAGGCCAGTGGCCCTGCCGTTGTCCGACGGGTCGGCATTAAGGTCAGCCTCGACTTCGTCCAGCGTCTCCTTGCCGAGATCTAGCCCATCCTCCTTAGCAAACGATCGCAGAACCTTCCTCACGCGGGCCTCCTCGCCGCGGTGGATCATCTCAACGAGCTGGGCAGACTTGCTCCCCGGCGCGGCGCACATATCCAGCACAGTCATGCCGGGTCGGAGATCCATGAGTAGAGGCGGGATCATGCTGACAACCTCTTGCCGGCTGATGTTTCCGACACTGGTTTCGGAGACGAGGAACTTTTGGAACGCGGCAAAGGGCGGGAACTTGCGGACGATGTTCTTGGGCGTCGTCATCCACCAGGCCAACTCGTCGGGGTACCAGGACACCGGTATGGGCGCTTCGACGGGTCTGCCATCCTGGTGCTCAATCTTGGCAATTTCGGGGATGTATCTGGTCTGGAGCAGTCTCTTGACGGCGAGGGCATGGCTATCGACGGCCCATGTTAGCTTTCTTCCCCGTGCATGATGCGGGTGTGAACGTTGGACACACCCTTTGGATCCGCAAAACCTGAAGCTGTTGGGAAGCTCGCGCTTCAACGCGTCCCAGTACTGCTGCTTCTCTTCGTCCGGCAGTTGGAGCAGGGCGTCGTAAAACTCCTGCAGCTTCTCGTTCTCCTTCTGGATCGCAGGATAGTCGTGCCAGCCGCCGGCCTGGGCGCCGCCTCGGTTGCCGCCGCCTCCACGTCGGTTCTTGCCCTTGAAAATCGCGATTCCGGGTCAGTCTATGCCAATTGGCACGTGGGTCAACAGATGCGCCGCTTACCCTGAAGCTTTTTCTACCCATTGTCGCGTGTGGTCTGGATTTTCAGCAGGAGCCGTGATGTGATGGAAATTTTCTGGAGCCGCAGCCGCCAACGAAATCATCAAGAGAAGTTGCCGCAGTTGCCCCGCAGTGGCTCGCATCACTCGGCGCTAGCGTGGACCTTATCGACAAGCCAGGGTCCAATCCACCTACCCTAGACCACATCAAAGAAAGTCGAGAACAAATAACCATAGCGATGGAGTGGATAATTTATACAGGATAACATTTGCTTGATTTATGAGATGCTTGACAGGAACGCCCACTTGGGTTTTGGCCCATGCGATATAAATAACCACCCCATCCTCCAGAGGCCCATGTGGAATGGATCTCTACCCAACGGCATCACCATATGGAATACGAGAGAGAAATATCCTCAGGTACAAGACCAAGGTCAAACCACACTCTCTCTGTAGCTACCAAAATCAAGGATGTCGATACCACAAACAAAAACACAAAAGATTGAAGCGCCAAGTAAGCTCATTTACATCTTGAGCATTAATACATCGTCAACTATCAAATGTTATATACCAGCTTCTCCGCACTAATCGGACGCATATAATCTTCCTCCCTCTGGGCAGAGACTCTATCAACTACCAGTCCCGACCCCAATAGAGAAAAGCCATCCGGGACGATCTTCTCCAGCCCTCCAGGCATCACCCTCACAGGATTCGGCTCTAGCTGTGCTCCTCCAGCTGACGTCTCGGTGCCTAAGAAGTCGAAGAACTTGGTAGCAAAGTCACGCGCTTTCGGGTTTTCCGGGAGGATTGTGCCTGGAAGGAACAAGTAGTTAGCAAACATGAACATATGTAATCCAGGATGGTGCTGCATTAGGGGACACACCATTATAACCAATCTTGACGCCAAGTCCTTCCCACACCGCACCGTAGATTGGTTTCACCGTCAGCTTCGACGGATCGTATTGTCCACCAACCGGACCACGGAATATAGAAAACTTTGCAGAAGAGTTGAGTGTTTCGTGGGACTTGTAAACGGTCGAACCCTCGGAGATGCAATCCATGGCGTAATCCACCCCCCTGCCATCTGTAGCAGCTTTCACCTTGTCGACCCAGTCCGAATCGCGGTAGTCGACGAGTACATCGTAGTTATAAGGCTTTTGTTGTAGAAAACCGTGTTTTGACGCACTCGCTGCCCCGATCAGACGAATCTTCCTCCCAGACGCGGCAGATGAGAGATTAATGAGCTGTGCCGCGTAGAGGCCAAGAGACGTGGAAGAGCCGTAGACCAAAACATTGACTGGATTCTTGTTCTTGTCATCCCGGGGCAGAGTGGGTTTGTCGTGGAACGGGCTTGGGAGACCGAGTCTTGCAAAGAGACCTTGGGCAGCGGTTAAGCCGCACATGCTGATCGTAGAAGCCGCTTCCAGAGAGAGGCCAGGAGGGATGACCCAAATGAGATCGTATGGTGCGGTGATGTATTCCGCGAAGGCTCCAGGGCGATCGTTGACGGAGCATGCTGGATAGATGACGAAGTTAGCATCCATTTGATGATCATCAAACAATCTAACCATCTACATGTAACCACTATCATCTCTGGAAGCGCCACTACCGCGAATTGAGGTCAGGGAACTGTACAGAGGAATACACACCCCCTTGGAGGAATCCAGCAACGCGTGTACCGGTCTTGGTGCGAGGATCTGCAGAGTTGGCAAACTCTGAGCTGGCACCCTCGACTATGCCCGCCAAATCGGTACCCACGACGCGCTTGTCTTGGACAGCAATTGGTGACGACACGTAGATTCCGTCGACTGGGTTGAGTGCCACGGCGCGGACGTGAATGAGGACCTCTCCAGGCCCAGGGGTGGGCTTGGGAAGCTCCTCGACCTTTGCCTCACGGCGCGAGGGCGTTAGGACGAGACCTTTCATTTTCTGAAGTCAGGTAGATCCTGTTAGCAAGTAATGCCGAGTTTTTCTTTCAAAGATGGTGGAACGACAGTGCCGTCAGCTGTGTTGGGTAGTACATGAAGATGAAGTCATTGGCAAGCCTCGCGATATGAATACAGGGTGTTAACCCCCGCCATCCCCGCCTCTAAATACCTAGCCTTGGACCCTAATATTTGAAATCAAAAATTGGTCAATTGGTAAGCCACGATTTTAGACGACGGAATGTACCCTGAGTGTCAGGAACCAATCCGCAATGCCGACAACGGTGAAAGGAGGACCAGGCCAAGGTCATGACTCGCGTAATGGCACTTGCATTGCTTCAGACAAAGCTTGGTCATGGGACAACCGCATTCCATATATTAAAGCTACCTTTGTGTGTAAGTGAACATAATGGGGGCACGGCAGCCTCTAGATCTTATGCCCGATTCCATGTTGTTCCATGCTTGTTCCTTGCTTCAGCAGCTGACTGGATGGCCAGCTCAGCAAGCGGACAGTCAGACCAAGGTAGGTAGAGCTGCTAGCCACTGCTCTGCCCACTAAAGGTTTGCAAGTCTTCCCTGGCTGCTGTACCCTGCCCGGTCATGTTTCCAGTGATCAGCTCCGCCGGAAAATTCACCGTGCTTCTGGAAAGGGGGCGTGCCACAACTACACCAAGACGGGCACCTTTTCCAGCTGTGAAAACCCTATCAACCTGATGGAAGAAAACACAACCTGTGTGTTTTGATCTTGCACCTTGATCGGCTGCAAAGTGGGTGCCCATGAGCTAGACCCTGAGTGCAGGCTTCATGATGCCCGACTGCCGAGCTATGGAATACCGTGTACTCACTGCTCAGTACCCGAATGGGATTATAGAATAATCGGTCGTCGTAAAATTCACTACCTCGCTTGTTTGCCCCGAGCACCTTCAGACCTTTCAAAGTTCTATTTCGCTGTCGCTGACCTTTAGTTATTACAGTTCCCCTCGATTTCGTCCCTGTGAACTGCATACCACGTTTCGTTCAATTCTCGACCATCATACCCAGAACGGAGCGGCCGTCGATAGAACCGAGCGAAGAAACAAGAGGCGGAACTACAATGATTACGGAGACCCCATCGTTCGTTGGGCCTATACAGCTGATACTTGTAGCGTGCTGCCATCAGAACATTGTGAAGCAATGTCTCAGGTTACATGGAGGTCCGGGGCCTTCCTGATTTTACTGTGAAGTTGCTGTCTATCCGCGCTGATTTCAAATCTCAACAATAATGGGGTATGGGCGTAGTTTTCTTTTCCATGGTTGATGGTAGAGCACACGTAGCATTCGTTCCCTGGCGGCAACGCCCTGATGATCGCCAGCGCGATCCGAAGCGCCAAACCGGCGCTGTATCTCTCCCTTGAGTAAGATCTACGCGTCGTATATGTGCTTCATGGTTTCAGGACCATGTTTTGCACAGGGTGATTGCTATTTTTCAGTAGCCCGCAGCCCTGTAGCACCAGCACTCTCCTGTGCCCTCCTCAAACAGCAATCGCGTCGAAGCAACGGCCGGCAGCCGGCAGTAGCGACTAGGTTGCCAACAGACCTTGTCACACGAAATGAGTGACCGGCAGCTTCTCCTGATTTCGATCTCTTGTGTATATGTTCACGTCGTTCGGGCGTTTCGGGCGCAGGAGACGTTTGAAAACCGTGCGGCGACGACGGGGCGAAGGTGACGATCGTGGCGACTAGAAATACACTGCTCGTTAACTCTTTGTATCCGAAATGCGTTTTATTGTCTTCTTGTTCTTGGCGCGTCGTCTCACTGTTGTTGTTGGGAGTGACATAACTAACCGACGATTGTGAGATCAGTACAGAAGGAGCTTCAGGGGCCGCGCCAGGAAACATCGAAGCGAGTGACTGCATCAACGGTACTGGTAATGGAATTGAGCACCCAAATCAAGGGCCGGAGGCAGTTCTGCAGATGATGCTGGTTGTGTTCAAGGGCAGCTGTGCCAAACACCACGATTCTCTGTGATGAAGGCGCTGCGTAGTGTCACCCTAACCGCCGAGCTTCACGCAACAGATTCCAACAACGCACGAAATCTGGGCTCTGATGAACTCCAACAAGCTACGATCAAACTCCCTCAACTCCTCCTCCGTCAGTCGAAAACGCCCGTTGATCGTGCAGACTAGCAGCGACACGCCATTATCCCCTGCATATACCTTGAACAGCAATTTCCCGTGGGTCCTCGCAGTAATCCATCCCAGCAACCGGTCACTCGCACGCTGGACGCAGCCAATGACGGCCCGGCGCTCTCGAGATCAGTAACCCGGGACACCGCTCGGCAGAATCTGGGTCCCAACTATAAATACCTAGCCAAATCCCATCCCTCGTTCACTCGTTTCTTCTTCTTTTCTTCCTCATACTTACCTTGTCTGAAGCCTCCAAGATCAAGAACCTGGAGGCTTGCCAGTGACGGCCTGCATTGCACTCTCGCGGCGTCGTCTATGGTGCATTACTCTTCGGGGTCATGTCAGGCACAATTTTTGATCTTTGCATATGGCTATTACTCCTTTTCATTGTGTGCCTCTGCTTGTCGGAGGCCATGAAGAAGAAACCTGATTGTTGTGATCATGACTGGACTGTTGGAGGACTGTTGCTAAAGCTTTGTTGTTGTTATTGTGAAGGAGTATTGCTAGCCGTACTGAGTGAGGCAAGTCCCCCTTGACTGCAGTAAAGTGTTGTGGGATGGTGTTGTGGCTCACGATGTTCGTTTGGGGGCGTAAACAGAGTCGTAATGCTGGTCAGTGTTGTTGTTTTGCCAACACTCGACAACAGCCGTTATTCAGTGCTAAAGCCCTCAGAGAATTTAAGCATTCAGTATATTCTCCTTGAAGTGCTGCCCCTTGTTTCTTTGTCCGCAGCTTCTGAGGCCTCGCCACCGTCGCCACATTCGAAAACCCAATCAGGACGAGCACAGAGGGGACAAAGGTTTCCCAAGGACGTCCACGTCCCACTCCTCTGCCTTCACACTCTCCTTTGATGCCCTAATCTCAATTAAACAGCTAGAGTGTTTACCTCGAAATCAGTTCCTCCAACCCCCCCCCCCCCCCCCCCNATAGATATTTTCAGAGCCACGGCCGCTATCGAACTGAGCTCAACTCTGAATATGAGTGATTGTTCTCGAAATGAAGCTTCCAGAGTCCCTTCGGTCGTCTCCATCCTTTCGATCGTTCGAAAATCAAAGCGACACCCCTTCGAGTTGGTGGCCGGGGAGAGGCGTCCCAGGGGCGTGATACCCATGGGCGGCCCATCTCCCACCATCGTGAACTGGAGGGTTTCCTCGACATCAGGCTACAAGACAACTGGAACAGGCATATCATAGTAGAAATGTACGCATCCATGATACTACTTCTCTCGTTGACCTCCTCGAACTCCCCTCGCCTTGAGCGCCTTGAGGTTTTCAAACATCGACTGATCGCTAAAACACGCGTCCTTCCAGAGTAACTACGCCCCTAATCCATCGTTCCGTCGAACTCGAATATTGCACCTAGTCAACGGCAGTTTGTTGAGAAGGTGAAGCGAGGAGCGTGCCTCAGGAGCGTGCCTCCAGTCTCTGTTCAAATTTCTCCCATCAGCGTCTACGGGGCTCGATATTTCTATCTCTGGAAAACGTGCCGACGAAATTACACTGGCCAGGAATTTCCTCTAGGTGACTTAGCCAGCAGTCTGTCTTTGGCTTCTCTGGCGTTGTGGGCGTTTGTGTTCGCCTAAGAACTCGAGAAATCAACAAAGCTGATTGAGCGCCTTCGCCCCAGCCACTGCTCTACCCACCTCCCTCCGTTCCCAACACCTCCTGTCTGCCAAACGTGAAATCCAATCTAAAGGATGCAGCGCCCCGTGTCCCCAGATAGCTTGTGTCAGCTTCTCCGACATCCTTGCGAGTTGCATCGCTCTGCGGTCGTCGGGCTTCGAAACCACGACCTAACACCACAAAGAAGAACCAAGATCGTACCGATAAGATGGGATGTTTTGTTTTGATATTCACTCTGACCGTCATACAGAACTAGGAACCCCACAGTTACTCCCCGTCGCTACTATGTTCGCGGACTCCTGAGAAAATTGACGACGCCACTACAATACCCAACAAGATCATCCAACCGGTTACACTCCAGCTCCTGGTGCGACTTCCATTGTTCCAAGGAGGCAAGGAGTGTCTCGCTCTCCATGACGACATCGAAGTGAAGGCGAAGGAACACCGTCATCCAAGCCTGCGTGAGCTCGTAGTCCTTTCGAGCATTCAACCGGGCAGTCAAGGCTCGGATGAAATGCAGAAGCTCGTTGAAATCATCCTCTCCATCGCCGACAGACAGTGACCGAAGCTCGAGATCTGCACTGGACGGCGACAACGATTTCAGGTGCTCAATAAATTCATCATCTGGCCATCGGATTAGCTTCAGTGAATTGGAATAGTCAAACAGCAGCAACCCACAGTTGTTGGTGGCCGCTGCGCTGCGAAGCTTAGTAGAGAAAATCTCCTCGAAGCGACCTTGATCGAGCTTGGTTATACGAGACTTGGTCTCATCCTCTTGCATTTCGCCAAGTCTCTGTTGACCTGGTGCTTGTGCACCAGAGCTGGATGGGAGAAAGAAAGGTGCCTTCTCTGGGGCCTTTGGTGGCTCTTTGGGTTTGTTACGTTCTTTGATCAAATCGAGGTGCAGCAATGTCTGCCATCGACTCTTCGGAACTAAACTCAAAGTCATCATGTCAGAGCTGAGCTGGTCAACAGCAGGTGCCACGACCGCATCGCCAGTCTCCTGCTGATCATCGTCAAAGGCGCCTTCCAACAAGCCTTGATTCCCTTCTCCAGATACAGTTGGTGCAGATACCTGGCCAATTTCCTTCTCCGAAATTTGCCGCGTCGGCACGTGCTTGAACAAAGTCTTGTTCGTCCAAATAGTGACGCCAGGTTCGTCCTGAATGGTGGCGGCGAGATACTCGCCGGTGCTGGACATTGACAGGGCAGTGCAGGGTTTTTGGAGTCGAATAGCGTCGATCAAGTGGCTAGTCGGCAAGTCCCAAACTCTGATGACCCGATCTCGAGAAGCTGCGATGACCCATCGACCATCGTTCGAGAAGCATACGTCGTTGATAGTATCCTGCGGTCCCCAGAACTCTCGAATGGTCTTCTTCGTCTCCATATCAACGACTCGGATCGACATGTCATCACAAGCAAACGCTAGGAGATTGTTCGCAGCATGATACCGGCAGGCTGTTGGGGCCGTCATCGGTGCCCAGTCGATCTGTTCCAGCAGCGTGCCGGTCAAGAAGTCCCAAAACTTGATTTTGCCGTCCAACGAGCATGAGACAATGAACTTGTTCATCGAATCTACAACAATACCGGTTACGGCCTTTGTGTGTTTGCCAGTGCCGGGAGGAAACTTTCTGCCAGTCTGGGACTGCAATTGAGCAACATCATCTGCCTGTCTCAACTGCTGCAGCCGCAACTGGCGGGCCTGGGAAGGAGACAACCTGGAAGGGAATCGCTGTCGACGCTTGCCGGACTGGAGATTATGCATATCAATGCCTCCTCCCTCGGAACCAACAACGGCGAAGGTTCCGCATGGACTGATGGCGACAGTCGAAACGTTGGTACCATCGCTGGTCGGGAAGGCCCAGCGGCCAGCACGTTTCCGGCCCCAGAACCAGGTGCGGGCATTAGGATCTCCTTTGTGAGCAGTGACGACACTTTCCCAACCCGTCATCCCGCTGATCTCTGCGTCGGTCGTCTTGGGCTGGTTTTGGCCCTTCTGCCACATGGGCTGCTTTCCGGGTATTGCGCCAATACCGCCGTCTCGGTTGAGCGAAGTGGCGATACAAGTGATTTCTGGGGCTTTGAGGTCTTCCAATGTTGTCGTCGGACCATGGGCCAAGGCATTTGTGGCGAGTATGCCGATCTTCTTGGCCATCTTGCGAACGTTTCCTTGGCTAAGCTCTGTGCTCTGGCCATCGCGGCGCAAACTCCAACCCCACAAGCTCCTATCCTGACCTCCGCTCAGGAGCCATTTGTTTCCAGCCTCGGAACCGTCAAAGTCGGTGGGGAGGAACTGGAGGCAATTCACGGGGCCAGCATGACCGCTTCTGGAGTGCAATATTCTCGGAACTGGCGAAAACGGCGTCGTGTCGAAAATCCACGACTTGAGCGAGTTGTCCCGTCCGCTGGTGACGATAACCGGCTGCCCAACCAGGAATTCGACCTTGCTCAGTCCACCGCGGACACTGAGGCCATCGCGAGACGGCGGATTGTGGGCACTGCGCAGAACGCCCATGACACGACCACCACCATTCAAGTCCCAGAATGTCACATCGCCCGTCGCGGCAGTCGCTGTGGCCATGACGCCGGCTTTCCTGCCGTCTTGGCCAGCCCCTACACCATCAGTCCTGAAGGATATACAGTTGACAGGAGCTTCAGGATTCCCTGCTTCGATTTGAAGAATGCGCTTGTCAGTGAGCACATTGGTGATGACCAGTGGGCCGCCTGAGTATGCAATGGCCATGAGGGACAGGGCAGGACTTGGCTCGATACACGTGACAGAACCGCAGTCAGGCGATGGGGGCAGAATGGTATAAATGAGCTTGCCTGTGCTCACGTTCCAAATTTCCACCCATCCATCTTTGCGACCAACGAAGATCTTGTTCAGAAAGGTTGGCATGCTGGCGATGCCACCCGTGATTTCATTGCCATCCTTGCCCGTCGCCATGGTGTGGATCGTGGTGTAGTGCTCAAGAGTCGTAGATTTAAAGATTTCGATCCTCGTCGAAGCAGCAGCGACAATCCACGTCCCGAAGACGAGGATTTGCTTAATCGGCTCGGTAATGTCGGAGGGGAGCGTCAACTCATCCAACTTCTTGCCCCTCTGGAACACCCACACCCCCTGCGGCTCGCTTTGGTTGGAGCCACCCCATGCCGCAAGAATTTTCTCCTTCCATGCAAACGTCGCGGTTATATTGGCCGGGGTCTGCGGCCGAGTGATGAAGACAAGATTGAGACCTCGGCGCAAGTCGTAAGTCTGCAGCGATCGGCCAACAGAGGTCGTGATCTGGAAGGTCGTTTTTCCCAGAGGGATGGACGCAAACGGAACGCTCGTCGGGGATACAAGGCCAACAGTCTGTGAGACAACAGTCAGCTACAAATCATCCGGCAAACAACAGCAATGCACGAGGACATGGCGGTTGGACCTACTCGAAACGGGGCGAAGATGCGGGAGTAATTGGCCGATGCTTTGGCAGAATCGACGGCAGAGGAGACCTTTTGACGCTTTGCCAGCGGGCCATCGGGCTTGTAGTGCGGCATCTTGGGATCCAAGAGCGCGAGTCGTGGCTTGAGACGGTGAACTCTGACGACGGACAGCCTTGACCTTGGGTGAAGCTTCGGCGCCGTGCGTTCCAGAAAAAATTGGGCGGTGAAGGGGTCGACCGTTTTTTGCCGCCCCACCTTCCCTATTTGCGTCACCGCTCTTGGAAGCAGCGCTCGACAACCCCACTCTGTATCATCGGACTTCCTGTATTACACATGATGCTTGCATCCGTTCCTTATTAGAATGCGTGCAAAATGATGTTGCTTATCCAGGTGCGCAGACAACTCCGTAGAGTACATGAACAATTTTCCTTATCCCTGGTCCGGAGAACTTTCCTGCTACTCCGTACACACATGAAGACCAGGCGAAGCGGCACAGACCCGGTGTTCAGGTAACATGAAGAGGGGCGCTCTGCCAGCCAACCAATCCGAGGCGTGCGTGATCGTGAACCGTTGATGCGCATCAATCGTCTCGCATCTCGCATCTCGCATCTTGCATCGATTTACGGATACACACGATTGCCCTGCCGTTCCCTGTACTTTGTACGCATGCAAGGCACAAGTATCCGTATATTGGGACAGCTTTGGCCCGTAGTAGCTCCTTTCGGGGCGAAAGCAATCAAGAGGCAGCCCAGCGCCGTGGTGACCGGGGCCGTGCTTCAGGGAGCAAGCAATTCGTCCCGACCAACCCATTCGTCGACGCCCAAGAAACAAACATGTCCCCATCGCATCCTGAGGCTGGGCCTTGTGGCCTCTAGATGATCCTTGCCCCCGCCACTGCTGCTCCGATTTGCTTGCCATGCCTGTCGACGACTCGTCGTGCATGGGTAGAGGCTCTGCTAGCGCTGCACCAGGGGGCCATCCAGAGCCTCGGAAACCCCCCCTACGGCGTTGTGCTTGGCCGCTGACGACAGTGCGTCACCAAGCGACGATGCGGCTCCTCCTCCGTGCAAAATTGCATCTCAACCTCCCCGATCCCCGCGGGCCTCCTCCAATGGCTCCTCCGTGACGGTTGCGGCATCGTGGGATCGACAGACAGAGCTTTGGCTCTAGCTCAGCGCAGCTGACCCAGTTGACGCCAGCCAGCGACATCGCTAGTACACTTTGTTAGAACTTAGCAAACTTTGCTGGAGCCCACCACCAGCAGTGCTACCACCACCGCAATGGAGCGACCGTCGTCGAATTTCACCCGCACCACCGCGGCCATCTCCATAGATAACAGCGCATCGCCCTCCACCGTCGACGACCGCTCCGCCTTCCGAGACACTGCTCGTGGCGGCAGTTCCTCGTCGCTTCCTTCAGCATCTCCTTCGCTATCGAGACACCGACAGCGGCATGCTCCGTCGCACGCCCGCAGCATCTCGTCTTCGCCCTTGACCGGCCCCGCCGCCAGTAGCAGGAAGAGTCGGTACGCGGAGCCTGGGACGTCTGAAGTCCACGTCCAACGATCCAGCGTCTCTGCCGCTGCCCAGTCCCCTCCCATCTCCATCAAGGGCTCTCGATCCCTGCAACTGAACAGTCGAAGACAGTCCGGCACCTCGGATGCCTGGAGCGAGGACCTCGTTTTTGGCGAACCCCAGCTTTCGGCCGCTGACGACACCGAGACCCCGCGGCTTCGCCCAGCTTCGACCTCCGACACCGCCCACGCCTACTTGCCCGAGCCTGCGTTGACAGCAAGGTCCTCGTTCTCAGACATCCAGTCGAAGCGGCTGTCGGGAAACTCGTTATACTCTCTGGCTTCTGCCCGCGGCGTGATAAACTCCTCGCCATCCGCCTATGGTTCAGACTCCGGAGGCCCACCTCGATCAGTCCCAAGCTTGATATCGTCTGGCAAAGGCGTCGGTTCTGCTCCATCCGAGGCGGGACTCTCCAGCGTCACCGTCACCACCTCGTCAGCCGGCCAAGCCGGCCAGAGTGCCGCACCCGGGCAACACCACCTGACGCCGAGAGACCCTCACCCACAACCACTTGACCTCATGAGACGCAACCAGCGAGCAGAATCCAACATGCGCTCTCAGCCGGATCGCTCTCGCAGCAGAGTAAAGAGAAGGTTCAGTGGCAGTACGGCAGCAAGCAGCCACAGTCCGAGCAGTGAGCGCGGGCCACATCACCGAGAGAAGGAAGAGGGTAAGCTTTTTGCTCTCTGAGCAAAGACCTCCAAATCGTGCTGCAGCATTCTGATTATTCCTTAGCAAAGCCAGCTCCTTGGGGCGTCATTGGAATATGTGCCCTGGACATCAAGGCCAGAAGTAAGCCGAGCAGGAACATTCTGAATCGCCTCATCGCGAACCGTGAGTTCGACGTGGTGGTTTTTGGTGACAAAGTCATTCTTGACGAAGGTCCGTAACATCCGCAAACATTTGCCTGTGAAAACTTCACTGACTGTGTTTTGTTTAGAAGTTGAAAATTGGCCGATTTGGTGAGTCCACCCATGTCCCAGACCTGGCCCCTTGTCGGTGAACAAGAAGAGCATAGCGGCGTCTCTCCCACTCGACTTGCTTGCGCGCGCATGAGTAAAATGAAACAACGCCATTCCACTAACACGCACCGCTAGTGACTACCTGATATCCTTCTACTCTGATGGATTTCCTTTGGAAAAGGCCATCGCATATGTCAAGACCAGAAAACCTTTTTGCGTCAACGATGTGCCGATGCAAAAGATCCTGTGGGACAGGCGACTGTGCCTTCGTCTTCTCGACCAGATCCAGGTCCGCACTCCAAAACGGCTAGAAGTCAGCCGGGATGGTGGCCCCCAGATTCTTACCACCGAAATGGCAAAGCACATCAAGGATGTGTCTGGTATCGCCCTGGAACCGGTTGATACGGAGAAGCAGATGCCTCCGCGACATGTCGAGTTGATCGACGATGGCGATGTCCTGAGTGTGGACGGCGCATTGCTCAAG
Source organism: Tolypocladium ophioglossoides CBS 100239 (assembly GCA_001189435.1). Taxonomy (NCBI): domain Eukaryota; kingdom Fungi; phylum Ascomycota; class Sordariomycetes; order Hypocreales; family Ophiocordycipitaceae; genus Tolypocladium; species Tolypocladium ophioglossoides. The sequence continues at coordinate 230,805 of LFRF01000023.1, forward strand.
AAGCCGTTTGTGGAAAAGCCCACCAGCGGCGAGGACCACAACATCATCATCTACTTCCCTCAGAGCTCGGGTGGCGGCGCGAGAAAGCTGTTCAGGAAAATTGGCAACAAAAGCTCAGACTATGTACCCGACTTGAACACCCCGAGAGCCATCACGGAGCCTGGCAGCAGCTACATCTACGAGAGCTTCATGCAAGTCGACAACGCCGAGGACGTCAAGGCGTATACCGTCGGCCCTCACTATTGCCACGCGGAGACACGCAAGTCGCCCGTCGTCGATGGCATTGTCAGGCGAAACACGCATGGCAAAGAGCTGCGCTACGTCACTGCTCTGAGCACCGAAGAGAAGGAAACGGCGAGTAGGATATCGACAACATTTGGCCAGCGGGTTTGCGGATTTGATATGCTACGAGCGTCTGGCAAGACCTATGTCATCGACGTCAACGGATGGAGTTTCGTCAAGGACAATGACGACTACTACGAACACTGCGCCACCATTCTCAAGGATATCTTTGTCAAGGAGAGGCTGCGCCGTGGTGGCGTTACTCCCCCGTTGCCTTCTCCTGCAGCATCAGACGTTGATCCTTTTGCGCGCGCGACGCAAGCCATGAAGGAGCGTGATCCGCAATCCGCCTCTACTCCAGCAATCGCAGCCAAGTCAACGAACGGAAACAGCGTTCCGCCATCCAATTCAGAGCTACAACACCCCGACTCCATACCCTCAGCCTCGAGTGACGCAGCTTCGTTCAAGACTGAGAGCGCATTGAACTCGATGGCTCAAAGCACAGCAACGAGTCCCATGCTACCTCTACCACCTCCGGATCTAACGCTGCCCGGCACGGCCTCTGCTTCCTCGTCGGTACAGACTACAACCGCAACCACTCCTGCTGCTCAACCGCAAAACGGAGAAACTGCGGCTGCACCGCCCCCACCCAAGCATTCGTGGAAGCTTAAGGGCATGGTTTCTGTGATTCGGCACGCGGACCGTACCCCAAAGCAGAAGTACAAATTCACATTCCACACCGAGCCATTTATTGCGCTTCTGAAGGGCCACCAGGAGGAGGTTCTATTGATAGGAGAAGCTGCTTTGGCGAGCGTCATACAAGCTGTCGATGTCGCATATGAGGTGGGGATTGAGGATCGTGCAAAGCTCAAGGCATTGCGGAACGTGCTTGTGAAGAAGGGGAGCTGGGCCGGAACCAAGGTCCAGATCAAGCCCATGTTCCGCAAAAAGAAGACCGAAGAGGCGTCGGCTGTTCACGAGATGCCGGATGTCGATGAGAATGCCGAAGCTGAGATACAAGGCAACAGTGGCGAGTGCCCAGGCAAGGAATTTGACGCTCCTCCCTCGACAAAGCGGCACGATTCCTTGTCCGGCGTGACCATGTCCAAGTTCACCGCGGCAGAGGAGCGATTGGTCCTCGACAAGCTGCAGCTCATTGTCAAGTGGGGTGGCGAACCGACGCATTCTGCACGATACCAATCGCAGGAGCTGGGAGAGAACATGCGCAACGACTTGATGCTGCTCAATAGAGACATTCTCGACGAAGTTCATGTCTATAGCAGCTCCGAGCGGCGTGTGACTGCCAGTGCCCAGATCTGGGCTGCCTCATTCTTGGGAAGAAAGGAGATACCCGAAGACTTTATCACAATCCGCAAAGATCTTTTGGATGATTCCAACGCAGCCAAAGACGAGACAGACAAGGTCAAAAAGAAGCTTAAGGGGCTTCTACGAAAGGGTAATGAGCGGCCCGCGCAATTCGCCTGGCCGGAAAACATGCCAGAGCCATCCGAAGTGCAAACCAGGGTGGTGGAACTCATGAAATTCCACCGGCGCGTCATGCAATACAACTATGGCAAGTTGTACAGCGGCGCCGCCACCTCTCTCGGCTCCATATCCAATCCGAGCACCGAGAAGCTCACCGAGAAGCTCACCGGGGAAGGCTCCAGCACGTCTATCTCGTCGGCTCTATCGCACGCCAATGCTGTCAACAACATCCAGTCTCGATGGTGCAGCGGTGAGGATGCTGAACTGTTCCGTGAGCGGTGGGAAAAGCTCTTCACTGAGTTTTGCGATGGCGAAAAGGTCGATCCGAGCAAGATATCTGAGCTGTACGACACGATGAAGTTTGATGCGCTGCATAATCGCCAGTTCCTGGAGTGGGTCTTTACACCACCGAAGAGCATGCTGGACGAAGAGTATGGCGTCAAGGAAGGAAGATCCAAGGAGTCTGAAGAGAGTAGGGCCTCTGAAGATCCCAAGGGAGAGAAGAGTCAGAACCCATCTCCGGACGGGTCGGATAAGACGGATGCGCCCAGCCGTGGAACGAGTGTCAAGAAAATCTTTCGCAGACGCTCGTTCCTCAATGGATTGAGGCACCTCAACGAGGAAGGCCCGCCTGAACAATACTTCCGGCTCTACAAGGGTACCCATCAGACAGCGACAAAGGCTGATCCGAGGAATGACCCGCTGCAAGAGCTCTACCGCCTCGCAAAGGTTTTGTTCGACTTTATCTGCCCTCAAGAGTACGGTATTTCGGACAGCGAGAAGCTCGAGATCGGGCTCTTGACATCCCCGCCGCTGCTCAAGGAAATCGTTCAGGACCTAGAGGAGATGCAGGCGTCCAACGACGCAAAGTCCTTCTTTTACTTCACCAAGGAATCGCACATCTACACGCTGCTCAACTGCATCATCGAAGGAGGCATCGAGACCAAAATCAAGCGAAGCACTATCCCAGAGCTCGACTACCTCTCCCAGATTTGCTTTGAGCTTTACGAGTCCGAGATGAAGCCGCCTGCTGAGGGTATCTCCGGGGACGAGCCTACGTTTGCGTACAGCATTCGCGTCACAATCAGCCCGGGATGCCACGTCTTTGACCCCCTGCACGTCCAACTCGACAGCCGGCACTGCATAGGGTGCGCGCCGAGACGCAGTTTGACTCCGCATGCGGATTGGCTTCAGGTCATCAAAACTCTACGAGCCAAGTTCAACCAGTAAGTAGCTCGAGCCCCTCATATACAAATGTGCGCCCGAAATACTTACTTTTTCTTCAGGGTCAAACTGCCAAAGACATTCCTGGCCGTGAACTTGTCGGACGCCTTTACTTTTGAGGAACAAGAGCGACTGGCCAACGACCACGACATGCTGGAGATGAAGGCCGTTCCGCCCAAGGATCTCCTGTCCGGCGGCCATGAGCCTATCGAGGGAGTTATTGCCGCAGCTGATTCCGACGTTGAGCCTGCGGAATACGAAGAGACCACCAACCCGGTGTAAACGAGCCCGACGGGACGTCGGCGACCAAACGGACAACCTGGTGATGTCAGACTGCACACAGTTCAACCCTTGACCGGCTGATGTCTCGGCGTGCGGAGGTTCGCCCGCAATAGACCAGGGGGTGCAAGGAGGCGTCGACGGCCCAAGACCCGTGAAATGCATTCGGACTAGCAATGCGAGAACTTACCTATCGCACTAGGATATGCAAGATTCCTGATGGTGCTATCGCGAAACGGAGCAAGCGGAAATGATTGATCGGAAAGTCAGCGACACTCCGTGCCGCGTGGCGTCGAGGGCTTTAATCGGACGGCAGACGACAGGTTTACGAGGATAGAAACGGTTTCAGACATGGCCCGCTCGGTCAGCGGGGAGACGGGGCGGACGGGGATGTGTGTCACCGAGGGAGCGCTGCTGGAGGTGTAAAAACATGTAGCATTATAGCTATCTAGGAGTATGCGGGCTTGTAGACAGCAGGGCGGTGGTGTAACATGCATAGAGAATAGACATGACAACAGAGCAAGAGACATTTTACGCATTCACAAATCAACGCACTCCGCGCACCGGTGACCCAACGGGTACCCGGTTTCCCAAAGGAACACGAGGAGCCTTGTAGTTTCCCCGGTCCAAGGTACTTGTACTTGAGTAATCCCCCGTCTTGGACACAGGGGAAAGGGGCAAGAGAAGACAGGCCCGAGGACGTGGACGCGGTGCGCGCCTTGCCGCCTTGACTGGACTAGCGCTGTCGCAGAGGCCCTGTCTAGACCAGTAGGCCATGTGGTGTAGCAAATGGGAGGGCGTCCGGGGGGGATGCCGCTGGTGGCCTTGCAAGGGCACAGGGACCTGAAATTGTTTGCTGCCGGGGGGATATCAGATGGACGCGGGTGGCGTGCATCATGTACCTGGATGAATGCGGTGGTAAACCTGAAGTGCCTACCGAGTACTCCGTACACAGCTGTGCAACGTCTGACGAAGCCCGAGGTGCCTGCCAGCATGGCAGGCGAGAAATGACGCGCCGGGGAGGTGAAAGACGGCACGGAACAGGGCCGAAGGGTCTGACGCTGGTGAGGCGCTGGTGCCAGTAGACCCCGGCCGTCATGTTCCCAGCCCAATTCAGCCTCCTGGCCCGTGTTCTTTTGTCGCGGAAGGCAATGTGGCGTCCCGGGGCACATGGGATGCGGCTCATCCTTGTCTCGAACGTCCATAGGGCTTCAGCCATGCCTGACAATGCGCGCCAGCACAATGGGAAAGGCGACAGTGCTCGTTGGGGGACAGTCCCGTTCTGGCAACTCGAAACGAAGAAGCTCCCACGCTGACGGCAGAAGAGCAATACAATGCTTACCACGCGCACACCCATGCGGGTACAAGCGGGCGGCACACCGGGAGTGTCGCATTCCGCTGTCGGATTGATCAAGGCAGACACTTGTGGTGTGTAGTTAATCAGCTTCATCCTCACCGGTTGACCGGTTGCTGGGGTGAGCGTCCTCAACACGACGGAGCTCTTGCTGTTGGTGGCGAGAGCGGCATAAACGGCTGAAATGCGGTGGTGCCGTCTCCACCTTGCAGCGGCAAGGCTGAAGTCGGGTGGATAGCCTGTGTGGAAATATTGCTTCTAAGATCGGCCTGTGGATAAGAGGGCACAGGCACCTCGCATGAGCTGAAGGTCAGCAGGTTGGCATGGCCTCGGACGCGGCGGGGATGCAATCAGACGGAGTTTGCGTGGAGGCGGAAACACTTTGCCTGGTATGGTGTCTTCGAGCACGGCATGAGAAACAGACCCCACGCTCTCAAGACAATTTCATTGTAGTCGTTTCCGTAGGCCGTGCGTCGCTAACAATGATCTCAACGATGCGACAAGAAGGGAGGCGAATGAGGAGACGGGGCCAACGCATACATAATAATCTCGTAAGCGCGCCAAGGAGGAGACAACAAGGGCCATACTCTGCCTGTGCTGGTCAGCGGTTTGTTTCGGCGGCGACATCGCCGTCATTCCTCGGCGCACGGTGCGGCGTATGTCCGGCTGATGACATGCCGTGCGATGACGACGACAACCCAGCCTCAACAAGAAGCAGACTCCTCGTTAGAAATAGAGTGCAACAGCACATTCCCCGTGGCCAGAATAGCCAACTTCTTGTCAAGTATCGAGGACTTTGCGAAGTGTTTGTTGTCCAAGCATTAAAGTGTGATGCTCGTTTCTGCAACGACCAAGCGTGCTCTGCGGTCTGACTTTAACGAAAGAGGAGGCATCGAATGGGTAGTTTTGTTCAAGAAACCTAGGTTGAGACCGGACCGGGTAACTGGTTGCATCAAGTTTCGATTTGCTGCACACGAGTCAGGACCTGGGAAGCTTGATGCCGTCAGAGGTAGTGGAGAAGAGGCCTATCAGAGTGTGCATGGATGTAACATGAGGCGATGAATCATGGATGAAAGGACGACCACAAGCTCAAACAAGCAGTGTCCAACAGGATGCCAATCACCTCGATCAGGCCGCATTAAGCTTGGGTCGAGGCCTCACGGCAGATAGTCCCCGGGAAAGAACCCACAGCGGCAACGTAGTCTTAGCGCTGCCACCAATGGTTGGCACGGGGCTGATTCCTCGATTGGTTGTCCTTGTCTTGGTGCGATAGAGTTCGCATGAGTTTAGCAAGGTGTCGGTACCGTCATACACCAATGCCCGTGTGTCGTCGATGCAGCTGCTTGTGTGACGGCTGCAAGCCCAGATGAGCGCAGAGAAGTCTCACCTGCAACTAGTCTCGGAAGTGTATGCTTTGACTAGGGTCCGGTAGTCCTCGTCGTGGATCCCAACCAGATTGCGGCATCAAAGATCGAGTTGAGTGTCTGGGCAGGCTTCTATCGGTCTGCTGGCGTTGGCAGGCAAGCCAGAGAGCCTTTGATGAGCAGTCGGCGTGTAACACGAACTGCCAACGGAGCTCGTGCGGATAGATAGCCCGCGGAAGCTATATGGAAGGTGTACGGATCGCAGACCGTTTGCCAACCCGTGCTACTCCATGCAGGCGGGTCGGGGCAAGGTTGTACCCGGGAGCCTAGGAGACGCAAACGGGACCAAGGGGAGACAGGCATCTTCCGAGACTCGTGGGTCCAGTGCCTGCCGTTTCGAAAGCTTCCATTGTCGTTCGAAACATGTTTGCAAGCATGTCAAATGGACAGCGTCGTCATGCCATGGGCGTGCTCTGTACGTACAAGTATTCCAATGTGAGCTGAAAGCTGGCTGCAAGGGGTGCGGGCAGCGGGGCAGCGGGCCTAGCGTCATGCCCAACCGTCTGCATATGTCAAGGCAGCCACAGCCAGATGGAGCTGAAACAAGAGACGAGAACTCGGTTGCTGTCTCTGTCCGGGCGAGAAAAGAAAGAGACGAGGCGGCAGAGACAGGACGGCGGCGGCCCGATCAGCCAGAAGCGCGCTATGCCCGTCGTGGGCTTGCACCGCCCACTTGCCGGTGTACTCGGAGAGAATGGTTTCGCTTCGATACGATCGGTGTCAGTGCCGGCTTGCCAGGGCAGCTTTGATTACCCTCATTCTGCAGGCCGCAGTGGCGGCGAGGATATGTACGTATCCGTACGCACTTGTCACCTGGTCTGGCGGCTGAGCCGCTGGCAGAGGTTGCGAGGCACGTACTTGTACGTACAGACTTGGTAGCCCGCATGCCATCATCACAGACGCATCGCCGTGCTGGCACGCGTTTGAGCACATTGCCAACGGACCGGGGGCCAGCAGGCACGCCGTCCAAGCCTCGGCTCCGTCGCCGATTGCCTCAGGCCCCCAGCGAAGCCTGTGCCTGTGCTGTTTGACGTTGAGCGACGGGCACATAACGGGACGCACCCGCCCCCAGGCACAAGGCGCAAAGCCCCCCGGCTACAACGTTGTATGTTTGACGATGGTGAAGACGCGCCCCTTGGGCATCCGGGGCGATGACGCTCCATGCCAGGCATCCGTACCCGTAAAGCGAGCTGCGAGCTGCGAGCAGGCAGGGGATCATTGGATGGGCATTGAGGCGTACGTATTGGGCACCGCACCCCCGGTGCAGGCGGCGCACTAGACGATCCGCAGCCGTGTCTCTGGGGCGCGCCAGGCTCCTTTCATCACTGACGTCGCCAAGGGCCGTTTTGCAGCGAGGTCTCAGTGGAGCAGGGGTCGGCCTAGCTGGCCGTGTCCTCGCTGGCAGAGGCAGAGGAGCCCAAGGGACGCAGTAAGCGGGAGGAGGGGTGTGGTGAGTGTGGTGGGATGAGTGAGATGAGATGAGGGCTGCTGCTTGGAGTCTGGACTGGCTGGAGGTGGTGGTGGAGTGACGACGGCCGAGGACGAAAAAAGAAGGAAAGACCCGCCGTTCAAACAGAGATGATGCCCTTTAAAGGCAAGACCGGCCCAGGTCGGCACGGGAGGCTCTTGCACAAGGGTAAGGTGCAAGGTGCAAACAAGCAGGCGCGTTTACTCGCACAAGTCGGTCTGGGCCTGTCGATTCTCTCCAAGAGGCTTCCGCATTGTTCCAGCTGTTGTTGCATCGTCAGTCATCTCACGAGTCACGCACGACACCAGCCAGCCAACAGTTGGGCTGACGGCACCAACAGCCCTGGCCCTGGCTGTCGTCGAGCACTTTGCGGCACATTGTCTTTACCACCTCGGGCGTTCAATCAGCCTCCTCAGGCGTGCTCGAGTCGCGCCGAAACAAAACGCAGCTTCCATCCGGGTCCAAGCAGGCCGAGCCAGAGCAAACGGGCGCCTCCCGATTCGCTCACCAGCACAGCCCTGGGTCGGGGCCGCGAGGGGGAGACAAGGTTGCTTGCTCGCCTTACTCGTTCGTCTTGTTCCGATTGCCGTTCCACCTTGTCCCTCTGAATCCCGTTTGTGGTGGACCGTGGACCTTGGCCGTTGCAAACCATCTCCTTCTCAAGTTGATTCGCGCGACGTTACCTGATACGTAGGGTAGTCGGTCGTGGGCTCGGGCACGGCTTAAAAGGCCGCTCGTCGCCAGGCAACCTTTCGAGTTTCAACTCTTCACTTCCATATCTTTCCTCACGGCCCTCGCCATCGCCCATCGCCAGTCTTGAGGCTCTTTCAACAACAGCTGCCAGTCACGCCGCAGCGTACTGTCGATACCGACTCTCGCCTTGTCCCTCTGTCGCCGGGTGAAGCAGACACCACGCCTTCTCTCATCGGTCCGCTTCCCGAGGCAACCATCTGTCCACTGACACGATACGAACAAGGCCTTATTCAACACACACACAGGCCCACGGCCAAAACTGCCTCATCACATTTGCTTTGCCAGGCGGGCCGAAACAACCCTGAGCCTCCCTTGACAACTACCTCGAGGTTACCAAACCCTCCGACTGCAACTATGGCCAACTCTTGCGCCCACTCGTTTCACATGATCAAGTCGGACAGCACGCTTGTTCAGTGGATCTGCCAGCATTGCCGCTCTGGACCACATTGGGTCATTTACGAATGCATATACTGCAAGCTTCACCTTTGTCGCGCGTGCACGTAGCGCCTCCCAGACGGCGCCGCGTGGACTTGTCAAGCATACTGCGGGTTGCCTCCGAGGAGGTGCATTCATTATATGGCCTTGTCGTCACACCTCGCACGCAAGACGGACAGCATGGCCTCGAGGAGGTGTCGTTGGGGGCGACCCTGGCCGACCTGCCGGGCCGCTTTGCGACAGAGACTCGACAGATGGGACACTCAAGGCTCAATCCCCTGGATCTGATGCGCGTCTTATCTGCTGGCAAAGACGACAGGTCCCAGCCTACCGCGGCAGAGGGTGGCCAAGGCCTACACCTCGTCCTGCTCGATCTGCTGCATCTCCCACAACGGGCATCACCCGCATATCGATGGCGGCGTGGCATTCTGCTTAACAGCTTTGTTTTCCTTGACTCACCCTCTCTTTTTATTCCCGCACCTCGGGTTGCCTTCTTCGCCAACCCGCCGCTGCATGTTCCACGTGGGAGGCTCCATTTCAGGGACTTTTCCAGGCTTTGTGCAGCAGCGCTAACAACCCCTGCTTGCATCTGTCGCCAGCGGATTGGATGCCCTGCAACCTGCAGAGGTGTGGCACCCCTGGGCTTTGGCTGCAAGCCATCACAGCACTCCAAGGTGTTGAGTTGACGGCATCACTTCCGCCACGTCTCTAGGTGTCTCAGATGCGGCATCGCCGTTTTGGCGCTGCGTATCTTCCTTGACCCCATCTTGAGATGACACAAACTGGCGGCGGAAATCGGCGTCCTCGCGTTTCACAGGCGTGGGGGCTCTATTTGCGTGAGCACCTCGGTCGCGACTTCGGCGAAACTGCTAGCCGGGTTGAACATCTCTGGATTGGCCGAGTTGACCCTTTTCTCTTCCATTTGTTGGACTTTGGTCTGGACTACTTTTTTCGACGGCTACGGCACATGTGAAATAGAGGTTTTGGGAGCGATGGGACGGGACGGAGGCGCAGGGCTAGAGTGGCGGCACAGGTTGGGAAACATGGGATAGACATTTGGCTCAGGCCAGCACAAGCGATGGAAGACACGGGGAACGAGGAGTCAATTGACAATGCTACACACTTAAGAAAGGACTCCGGCTTAGTACTCTCCTTTCCCGGCATCCTCCGATCGCGGACACGGCCCAGGCTCGTGAGTGGCGACCATCCAGCGCCTTGCAAGATTCGGTGTCAACTCAGCCCTTGCTTGCACGCCCATCTCTCCATTTGGCAGGCAGTCAGTCTCCACCGCAAGCCGAAGCCCCGGCAAACCCGATTCACGTTGCATGTCACAGACAGACACACAGGAGAGACGGGCCAGCATCAGACACCAGTCAGCATCCATCCCGTACGATACGCAGCCATCCGTGACAGATCCAGGCGGACGGAAGGCACGCTCTTCTTTTCCCCGAGATATGACAAGGGTACCGTGTTACAGCATGGGAGGCGGGAAGGATTCTAGAAGAACCAACGGTTTGCACACCGGCTCGTGGCCCTTCAGATCCGCCGGCGCCGCAGCCTCCATGACACAAGACCCGCGGCGGGGACCGGGAGGCCGGCCCTTTTCCTGAGTGAGGGGGCGCCGTACGTCGTTGCACGAGATTCACGGTGGCGGGTTCGGCGGGTTTTGACATCCTTTGCCGTGTAACCGTGGCGCATGTCAGGACCCGGGCATTTGCATTGATGTGTCTGAAGGCCGACAGCCAGGGGGTGGGATGAAAACGGCGAGTGGGTGAGCCGCCGGGTGCCTGATTACGTGCCCCGTTTGTGCGGCGAGCCCCCCCCCCTATTCTCCGCAACGTTGGACCGTTGCGACGTCGGTGAGGCAGACAATTCACGCGACGAGGCTCATGGACGAGGTGCCGGTGAGGCAGAGGMAACCGGTCAGACGACAGGTGACGTGGTCCACCCGGGGCGTGCCATGTGGATGTCTCCGATGCTCGCCGTTGAACAAGGCGTGCAGTGCATGGTGGCGCCGTCTGTGCAACGACATGGGTAGCCGTTGCCTCTTCTCTCAACTCCAAGGCAAGTTCGTGTCGGTGTCGGTGGCAGCATTGGTGTTGTTGAAACAAGGCGGACGGCGGGGGGGAGCTACCGATTCATGTTGAGATACCGGGGACAAGTGTCCATCAGCACGCGTGAACGCTCCCGCCCTTCCGCCAGGGCCCCCAGATCAAGAGCATTAGTAGAAGCGAGGCTCGGCCTGCGTCTTGGTGGGCCAGTCCCAGACGGGGCGCTCGGCGGACCGCTTCGTGACGGCAACGTCGTCGCCCACGCGGAGGGCCAGGCCGTCGCACCCGCGGGCGAGGAACGCATACTTGCCGAAGCAGGGCGCGTACTTGAAGCCGGCGTCGACGCGGCGGTCGGACATGAGCTTCTTGAGGACGGCACCACGCTCGCCGACGGCGATGCGGCCGGTGGCGTAGTCGACGTTGAGCGACGAGCAGCGGTTGCACAGCTTGGTCAGCGTAAAGGCCGGCGCGCCGTTGACGGACAGCTCGGCCCAGAAGTCCTCGTCCCAGGCGGCCTCGCCGTCGACGACGACGTTGGGGCGGAACTTGTACATGTCAGCGTCGCCCTCGGCGAGCCGCGCGCTGACGTTGCGCAGGGACTGCTCCGTGGCGACGAGGAAGGGGGCCAGGTCGGAGAAGACGAGCCACGGGGGGTCGGCGCGCGGCTGGCTGTAGACGTAGCTGGATATCGACGACAACAGCCAGCCGCCCCTCGTCGCGGGGGGGTCGTCTTGCGGCGCGAAGGTGCCCAGGATGGGGCGCCGGCCGTCGCCGATGTACATGAGGGCCGTCTCGAAGCCGAAGCACGCGGTGAACCAGCCATCGTACTGGGCGCCCATGCGGTACGCGCTCACCATGCTCCGGTGCAGGTCGATGTCGGCGCGCTCCAGCTCGGCCGTGTCCGGGTCCAGGGGCACGTCCAGCACGGCGGCGTGGAGCCGGTGCGGCGGGACGAGCGGCGCCTCCGGGGCGAGGTAGCGGACGCGGACGGCGTCGTCGCCGACAAGCTCCTGGGCGAAGAGGCCGCACTCGGGGTGCTTGTCGAGCTGCATCTTTTCCAGCTCGCCGTCGTCCTTGACGCGGCAGAGCATGAAGCGGCGGTCGTGCCGCACGCCCTGCGGGCCGAGGCGGGCGGCGTCGAGGCGGATGCCGCGGAGGGCCTTGATTGGATAGACGTAGATCTACGGTGCTCTTGTCAGTCGTGGATGTCGACATGTTCCCGTGGCGGCGATGGGGCTCTCACAGCTGTGACCTGCATGGCTGCTTGGCAAGACCTGTCAACTCGTAGGGCTCCACAACGGAAGGGGGGGAGATGGGGACGTTCTCTTATAAATCACGTACGAAGTACGGAGTACCTACGTCCATGGCGTGTTATTCGGTCCGAGGCCTCAATTGGCAGGTCGTCGGGAGCCGGGCCCAGCCGAAGATTAGATGGCATCAACCATCGGCGTTCGAGACTCGGGCCAATTGGTTGTGCGTCCGCGCGGGGAAGAGGGGGCGGGCGGGGGGGAGGCGCTATGGAGGTGTAGTCGTGTTGTTTGTTCAATGCTTGTGAGTTGGGGGGCGTCATCGCCATGCTGGAGAAGCCAGCCCGAGGCTTGACTGTCAGCGGCTCGACTAACACGGAATACTAGCACCAGACTCGGACGGTCGTGTTCCAAGACGACGAACGCTCAGGCCTTGGCTAGATGCTGGATACAGTACGGGTTACTCTTCGTGTACAAAAATGTTCAGCGGCACCGAGCACGCAACCGCATAGTGCGGCATATCCACGGCTTCTACAATCTTCAGGTCGGCCACGACCGAGCACAGCATGTACGCCTCCTCCCTCGTCAGCCCCTTTTCGCCCTCGAGCCAGTCCATGGCACCGCGCAGCCCCTTGCGCGCCGCCTCCCGCAGGTCCGCGTCGATGCCCACGGCCGCGTACTCGCGCGCCCAGGCGGCCGGCGGCTGCGGCTCCGGCGGCGTGAGGTAATGCGGCGAGCGCACCCACGGCTTGCCCCGTTCGACGGTGAGGCGCAGGCGGGCCGTCATGGGCGTCTCGATGGCGGTGCCGCAGACCTCGCCGTCACCCTGCGCGGCGTGGCCGTCGCCGCAGCTGAAGAGCGCGCCGGGGGCCTGGACAGGGAGGTAGAGGCTCGCGCCCTGCGTGACGTGCCTGCAGTCGATGTTGCCGCCCCAGGCGTAGGGCGGGACGGTGCTGAACTCGCCGTCGGTGGGCGGCGCGAGGCCCATGACGCCGAGGAACGGGCGCGTGGGCACGCGGATACCCGCCTTGAACTCGGCGTAGCCCGTGGCGGCGGCGGCCGACAGGTCCCAGAGCTTGAGCCGCGGCGCGGGAAACTCGTCGCTCAGGAGGCCGAAGCCGGGGAGGATGGCCGTCCAGCCGTAGGCCGCCGGGGTCAGCTCGAGGACGTCGACGCGGAGGACGTCGCCCGGCGCGGCGCCCTCGACGAAGACGGGGCCGAACGCCGGGTCGGCCTGGGCGGGGTCGAGGCCGGGGAGGTCGGCGGGCGTGGTGGCGGGCGTGATTTGGTTGTTGAAGCCGTCGCGGAGGCTGAAGGTGAGGGTCGTGCCGGAGGGGACGGTGAGGGCCGGGGGGATGTTCCTGGACCACTTGAGGTGGATGTGGGAGGGAGTGATGTGCGCATGTGCCATGGTGAGTTGTCCTGGTTGACGTAGTCGAAATGGCGACAGATGACAGATGTTGACTCCTCCCAGGACGAGCCACCCGCGGAGAAATTGTAATATTCTTGGTATCGCGTGTGGAAGATGACCTGCAACTCGGATTAGCGCAGCTACGCCTCCCGCTATCCATGCATGCATCAACGGTTGGAGCACCAGGGCCAACGGCATGTCGCCCAAATCCCACTGGCATGGACGGGCATCGAGCTGATTCGAGCCCGACCGCCGAGCCGCTGCCCGGGACGGTATAACAGGCCGCGGCCCTGTCGCCTAGAGGCGCAACTTCAACCGAGCAACCTCGGCGGTGCATAAAGTGGCTCGCTCCCTGTTCACACAGATTCATCTATTCTCATAGATCCCAAGCCAGTATCCTGGGCCAGTCTCCTATCTCCCATGGAGGATGGCTGGTACGCGACAGTCGTGAGCGCGTGCATCCCGGACAGGGACATTACGCAGCTTCCAAGCGGCGATGAGACCATGATTGGCAGCAACCGTCTGTCTCTCTCTGAGCGGCGGACAGAAGCAGCGCATTGTGAGTACGGCTTTCGTGGATGTGGTGGCATGCCCTGACAGCTGTAGGCCTTGGCTCGAGCAATCTGGAAGCCGATCATTCTGTCGATGATGTGCTGAGCGGGCTGGACTGGGCTCCCCGGCGTCATACTACCCAGCGTCATGTCTAGACTCGAGTCTTTGGTCCTTCGGGTCTGCTCCGCAAGAACAACGCCAGGGTCATATTGGTAACCCATACATATAGGCGGAGAATGTCGAGGAAGTGGCCGTAGCTAACCGCGCTCAGTGCATCTGCTCGGAGTCGACGACGGGATCATCCTCCTCGGGCACAACGGCTGGATTGCTGATTAAGGGAGCTTTGGTGCAAGCATCCCCGACCCAGGCAAGTTCAAACAACGGCCAAAAGTTTGGCCTGCTTCGCCAATCCGACGACACGTCGCTGTACCTGCATTGCCTCATGGCTGGGTATTGGAGTGACATACATGGGAATGAGCCTGTTCTCCAGTACGTCCCAGAACAACTAGATGCGTCCACGACTGGCAGTATACTGACCCATTACTTCAGAGCTGTGGCCAAAGAGATCCAGCAAAGACATGTATGTCCCTCATCGACAGGGAGCTGCCGACTGCTCTATACACGACGAGCTCAGGTATGCTGCTAGTCCGTCCTTGGTTCAAGAAGATGCATTGACACAGGATTCCAGACCACCACCGATGCACTGGCGACCATCCGGGCATTTGGGTGGGAGTCTGCCTTTGGCGAGACTTCGCCACGGCTCCTGGATGGCTCCCAGAAGCGGCACTACTTGCTCTTCTGCGTCCAGCGCTGGCTGACGTTGGTCCCTGATCTCTTTGTCACGGCATGTGCGGTTCTCGTAGTCGCGTTTGGTGGGCGACGCCTTCGGCTACGAGTGCCGGTGCCATGGCCTTGGCATTGACCGCCATTCTGGGCCTGCGCTCGTCACTTGCGACCGTCATCCAGTCATGGACCTCGCTGGAGGCTTCACTTGGTGCCATTGCGCGGCTCGACCTGGACTCGGGCGCCATCGTGCTCGACGGCACGGACATTCCGCAGAACGTGCCGGGGTGCTGGAGGAGTTTGCGGGCCATGACGTGGCGGTGACGCTGGAAGGGGGCGAGCTGGTGGAGGGGGAGGTTCAGGGCGCTGTGGAACGGCCGGGGATGAGTGAAGCTATCCCCAGCCCTGGGGCAGTCGGCATCGGCACGAACAGGTTCTGCGTCGTCATCCGTAGGAAGCTTGCTTTTGGAGTTGCCGTCTGGTATCCGTACGGAGTATCCGTACACGCGGCCGTGCTCGCTCAAAGGCCCAGACCCGC
Source organism: Tolypocladium ophioglossoides CBS 100239 (assembly GCA_001189435.1). Taxonomy (NCBI): domain Eukaryota; kingdom Fungi; phylum Ascomycota; class Sordariomycetes; order Hypocreales; family Ophiocordycipitaceae; genus Tolypocladium; species Tolypocladium ophioglossoides. Next base: position 246,091 of record LFRF01000023.1, read on the forward strand.
GGCTGGACGGCAGAAACGCCGCGCGTGGCTTGACGCCGACGTGCAACGGCGCTCGTCGGCAGCCTGTCACAGCGCGCAGTCGAGCATCGCACGTCGGCTGCCGTATTACGTACGAGTACAGCTCCGTCGCCGATGCGAGGGCGCCCTTTGTTCCCGCGAAACCAGACACGGCCCACGGGCGGCGACGAGACGCGCACGAGCTGCGGCCTCTGCGTTTCAGGGAGCGGGGGGCAGCGAAGCAGCATCCGGCCACGGGAAGCCTCCGGGGCAAATCATGGGAAGCCTCCGGGGCAAATCATGGCCGTTTCTGTTATCGACCCGCGGGCTTGGCGGGCGCAGCTCGTTGGCCTTGGGCTGCCGTCAGGGATGTGCTTGTTGGCGATGGCAGATGCACGATTCCACGGCGCATGTTGGCCTGGCAATGGCTGGCGATGGCTGGCGATTGGCGGTGGGGGCCGGGGTGGCTGCACCGAGCAGCTGCTCGTCACTCTTCATCCACCGCTTTACTCGTATGCCTTCCCAACAACCATGCAGGGAGAGTCACGATCCGATGGCGTCTGCCGCTGCTCCATCCGTCTTGCGTTTCGAGTCGCCGTTTGACATTAATAACATGTACCCCGTATCCGTGCTTCGTACTCCGTGCTGGCGTGTCCTGCCGCAGACATGCTGGGGCTTCCAGCGTCAGCTTCCGCCTGAGTGGTCGAGCGTGCGGGCAGACGCCATCGTCGTGCGAAGATCTTGATGATCCTGAGCCCACTCACCTCCACCACGCCTCCGTATCTACGTCCAATCTGCGCGCGACCCCAGCCCGTTTGCTGCTCCCGCCGCCCGGCCATCACGCGAGCGCAGCGCACCGCGCGCGCGGTCCAGACTATCGAAGTGGCGTGCACGCCGCTGGTTGGCGCCTCAGCTGCAAGATAAATGACAAGGCGTCGGAGCGACCCGCGACGACGGCGACGGTTGTCCGTTCCGTACCGAGCCTTTGACACATGTTGCCACGGCCCAACAGCCTTCGAGGCAAGGGGGACGAACTGACTTTTCCTTGCTCCCTCCTCCCTCTTTCTTGCTTTGTTCATATTAATGTCTTCCAACTCTTACTGCGCCTCGTTACGCCCCGGGGCTGTAATAAGTAAGAACGACACCTGTCATGGAGCGCGGCGTGCGTAAGCTGGACCTCAGCAACTGCGGCCCCGGGTTCGTCGCCGATAGAGTTGGCGTCGTGCCGGGCCTCAGGTCGAGCGCTGGTGAGTGAAGATATTCCGTCTTTTTTTCCCCTTCGTTCTTTATTATATCGCGACTCTACCCGAGCTCGAGCCGAGGGCAAAGAAGAGCTACCGGGGTCATTCTGCTGGTCCGCAGGGGTCTGGACCCTTCACGAGAGCCGCCGCCGGCTCGACGTCATGGTAGTGAGAAAAGGGTCCTTGTGCGACGAGACATGATTCATCTTATCAATTGTCCCGCCAGTAGTTCTGGCAAGAGAATGAGCTTAATTCTCATACAACGGGTTTTTCTCATCGGACCATCCCTGCGCATTACCCCGGATTGGCGCACGCCCCCGTGAAGCATTGCGCTCTTATACTCCGTACCCAGACAATACCATTCATGAAATGCCGTACAGTCACCAGTTTTGAATGGCCTTGACTGACTAAAGACATCACAGCCTTCTTCACCTTTCTCCGCGCCAACCTCGTCCTCACCCCCTCCGCCGTCTCCTCCACCACCAACACGCCCTACCTCGAGCCCTACTCGCCGCAGCCCTACCTCGCGCCCTCGTCGCCCTCGCCGCCCTCCCCCCTCGCCGCGAACCCGCCCCTGACGCCCCTCGACGACATCCCCCCGCTGTCCCTCGACACCCTCAGCACCCGCGACGACAAGACCGAGGGCCTGCGCCTCGTCGCCGACTCCCTCGCCCAGATGGAGTCGCGCGCCGCCCGCACCCTGGCCCTCCACCCGCTGTGCCTCGCCGCATTGGCCGCCGCCTGGGGCCTCGTCTACCGCTGCGCATACTTGCCCAAGGCGAGTGGTGACGCCGGCCGCGCCATTCTGCTTGCTTGCGGCGTCGCCGTGGCGTACCTCCTTGCTATAAGGTACCGCGCCGCCGGCTACGTCACCCTCGCCGAGGACATCACCTGGTCCTGGCTTAAACCCGACTACTCCTGCGGCGAGCAGGACATCATGCTGGGCGCCCGCTACGGAAACGTCCTCATCGGCGTCCTCGTCCTGCGTCTCGAGCCCAAGTGCGGCGCCGCCGGTCCCGGTCCCTCCCCGCGGCGCAAGAATCGCAGCCGCAGCGCGAGCCTCCGCGGCGGCAAGGGCCTCATCCGCGCGTGGACCACCCGCCTCAAGTACCGTGGCCGGGGCGTCGGCAGGGACCTCCTGCTCGCCGCCGTCCGGACGACCAAGGAGCAGTGTGGCAAGGACGCGCAGGTCGGCTTCGCGAGGGAACACGCTAACAGTACCATGCTGCTGCCGCCTGTCTTTAACGGGGCCTTCCGGAGGGATGAGAATCGTGCAGCCAATGCGTTGGAAGATGCCGTTGCCGTGTGGGAGGCAAGCAAGAAAAAGAGGAGGTGAGGGATGGCGTTTGAAGAATGCGCATGCCTTTTGTACGCATAATCCGGACTGTGGGAATGGTTGCTGTTGCATTACATTCGCTTGAGATACCCCTTAAACTGATAAGTTTTCAACACCTCCGTTCCGTCATTGACGTCTTCATCCATTGTAGTCATCACTCGTACTTGACTTTCCTCAGACGCCAATGCTCGCCCTGTCCGCAGAACTCGTGGCCAGACGTATGTCGAAACCGGCCACAACATTGGCAAAGCCATAAAACAACATGATCCATCAACCCGAAGCAGCCGGCGTTTGCTAGGTTTCGGTCTTAGTGGGCGGTGGCACCTTGCCGACCTTGCCGCGCCTTCTTCCGACCATCGTAGGTGTCGGGGTCGAAACCGTAAATCGGTCGACCAATTCGGCGAAGGCTATAGATGACCTTATGTTCATCGACAGCTTAGCAGTGGCCACAGAGAAAGAGAGAGGTGCGTCACGTACATCAGTTGTCGTAATTGTCTTTGCATTACGATGCTCCACGAAAATGACGCAGTTACGCAGGATCTGCCACAATGTTATTAGACAAGAAACGCTGCAGACACTGTAGAGAGGACCTACCATTTCAAGTCGAGCCTTGAGCGCCGCGCGAATCTCGGCGTAGATCCCGGAGGAGATTCTCTTAACGCCTCCCCGTCTTGCTAATCGTCTGCGAAGGCTGTCAGAAAATACTCTCGCGTTGCCACAACACGGACGGGCTGCGATAAAATGCAACCCAATCGTGGTAACTGCCGTAGGTGCTTGCGAGCTTACCTGATGTCTGGCCTCGCTAAACAAGAGCTGTTAGCAAAGGACCTCATGTTTCGATCTCAGGACGCAAAGAGCTTACTGATACCCTGGATCGTATCCCGGATGATCTTGCTACAATACTGTTAGCACCGCACGGCAACTCTCTCGAGACCCAGAAACCTACCGGTGTCGACTGCTGGCGAGGATGGTCTTTCCACTCACCATCCCTCTGCCTTTGCCCCCGCCGGGCTTGGCGATATGAGCGCGAGCGCCCCCCGGTCCTCCACGAGAGCTTGGCGTGGGCATGATGTACGTTGGTGGTTCAAGAGCTTCGGTTCACCCTCAAACAGCAGGGTCTCAAATGGTGTGGCTCGCGACAGAAGGCGGCATGGATAGACCAGCTCGCAGCTGCCAACAACCCTGCAACAAATCGGAGATGAAAGAGCGAAAGGAAAGGCGTTGGTGATGAGGGACTTGGTTGCGAGATTGATGCCAGGTGGTGGTTGTGATGGAAAGGCAGGCACCACAGCCTCGAAGCACAAGGATAACCGCCAACAAGCACGTGACCTAAACTCTCAAGAGCACGTGGCGAATACTTGACGGATCAAGTCTTCAACGTTTCTGAAAATATAGGTGACATCCGACGATGCGAAATGTCTTATGCAACCCTAAGGATTACGAAGACAAGAGAATTACCTCTGCCTATGTGTTATTCGCGTATACGAGTTGCGTCGCGCTTTGGGTGGAACCTCGTAAGCGAAAAGACGAGATAGACAACCTCATTAGACCACACGCAACTACGAAGCTTGTTTGTCAAAAGCAGGGTTCCGTTATCAGTCATAAGCAGCTAGACTTTTTGTTCCGCGATCCTCGCTCTAACTAATGCCCTTTAGGCCACGTTTACGCCGACAACTCCAGCCATGTAGAATTCTCTGGCGATTGGCCATCAAGCATCAGTTGCAAGGGGTGTCCGCCGGAATCCCATGGTATCTCACGTTCCACAATGCTCTTCCCCGTTTGTTCCATCCCCGCGACCATGGCATGCCGTCACAGCCCCGCGGGCAGGCGAGTAGATTAGATGGTAGTAAGAAGACAACCGTAACGCCGCCCATCCTGCGTCGTTGTCGCCGATGGACAGCAACCTGCAAGACGCTTATCATAACAGGGTATACTGAGAGAATTGTTGTGAAAGTCCTAGGCGTTAGGGCCGTCAAGCACAGAGGGACAAAATAGACGGCCCAGCAACTGCAGAGAGCGAACGGCAACATGTCGCCGTCAACATGCATCATTGCTCTCGGCATTTTGATACTCCAAGCCCTGTCGGTGCCGGGCTGTTCAAGTAGTCGAGGGCGGCGTTGAAGTCGCATCCGGCTCCTCGGCGGCAACAGAGGAATGCTCGTCCTGGTCCATACGGGGTTTCTTAGACGGCCTGTCGGATTCCACGGCTTCTTTCACTTCCTTAATCTCCAGCTCCAGCTCATCCAGACGCCGCTTGAGGTTGTTCTCGCGCCGATGGCTGTCCTCTAGCTGAGTGCGCAGCTGGGCTTCACTCTCCTGGGTGGCCTCCAGTTGACTTCGCAGCTGTGTCTGTTCCACACCAGCAACTTCCTGGCCTCGGCGCGCGGCGGCCTCTTGTTGCTCCAGTTGGCTAAGGCGGCCTCGGAATAGTTCGTTGATGACTTCTAGCTCGCTAACCCTCGTTTTGAGGCTCGAGTTGTGCGCCATGATTTGTTCGTGCGTCTGAGGGCTATCAAGGCCGCGGTCTCCATTCATGGGTGAGCCAGCGCTTCCATCAGCGCCTGCCCCGCCGTTGAAACTGGTTTGGTAAGGGTCGTCCACCATGAAAGACGGAATTCCCTGGTTGTACATCGACGGCGTCCCGGTGCGTGAGATGGGAGAGTCAGAGCCCTCATTGTTCCCGTTTGCGGACCTTTGCGCTGTTCGTATGGCTTGTGCGGCGGCGGCGGCGGCATTCTGGGCGGACATCTCAGCACCATTCGCATCGGTTGGGAAAGGGAAGTTATTGACCTGCTGCTGTTGCTGCTGCTGCTGCTGCTGCTGCTGCTGCGGAAAGGCCATTAGAAGCGAGATCGGTACAGGCAGGAGTGGCACAGAGACTGCACCTTTTTCTTTGGCGCCAGTTCGGGGCGCATCGTCTTGACGCGATTGCGACTCTTGATAACGTCCGTCTTGAGAGAAATAGGCCGTGATCGGCCGTGCAGCTTCAGAAACAGGCCACATGCATTGCACAGGACGGAGCCAAACTCGTCGCGACGCCATAGTGGCGTCGTCGACGTTGTGCAATTTTGGCACGTAGGCTGCGAAGACGTGTTAGTTGCCATCATGTTGCCGGTTGACTCGGTGCAGGTAAGGCCGTTTGAAAAGACAGGGAGCGCAACGCGATAAATATTATCGTGATCGATAAGGATGACGGAGCAAAAAAAACTTTGGCTGCCGCCATGCGCCTGATAAGACAAGATAGCAGGTTGTTGATTGGCGGCCACGAATTTCCCATTTTGGATTAGCGCCATACATATCGTGATAAGCCACGTGACCGTGCATATCTTCACGATAAGGATCGTCAGACGCGGGACAAAGGATTTGGGACGCCCACCACGGCTCGGCCAGCAAGCTTCTCGCCATTGGTTCCGATGGTTGCAAGGAGATATCGTCGCATGGACATGCCGATGTGGTGCGAGGGATTGTGAGGGGAGATGTCACATAGCGGAGGGTTGGGCTCTATCAGACTTACCATATTGCCGCCGCCGCTGGTAGCAGCATGTGAGACTCCAGTATTCATCGGTGCTTGCGGTGCAGCGGTTGCCCTAGACAGAGACATGTTAGCACTGGGCAGATGTTGATTGGTGTCATTGGACAGCTGCGGCGCAAGAATGATGCATTCTAGCGACAGTGTCACGTTTAGTGACGGCTGCACGCGTGATTGTTGGTGTCCCGAAAGACCGTCCTAGCCCCTCCGGCCGTTCGCTGCCTTGGGACGCCTCAGAAGTATTTGCGCAGGCATACCTTAGTTGTGGAGAGTCTGGCGCCGCATTGCTTTCGGCCAGTGCTGCGATGCCAGGCAGCTGCGGAAACGTCGCAGAGGCAGACGTGGACGTCGAGTTCGGTCGGGAAATCGGGTCCAGCGAATGTGGCGGGAGCATCTGCGGTCCGTCCTCCATCATCGATAGGAGATCAGCAGGCGAATTTGGCTCCGCGGCGTGGCTCACACGTCCTCGAGGTGGTTGGCAAGATCAAGCCGCGATGGCTGCCTTGCGACGTCAATCTTGGTCGCGTCTTCGCGGATTCGTATCGGTTATATATACCTCCGTGATCGTTCAGATGGATGAGGCGCACGGCTTGCAAGATTCCCAGCTGGCAGTGGGATTCGTTTCGTGATCGAAGGAGGCAGGATGAGTTCGACTATTGTTAGTTAGACGTGGCCAGCGTTGCGATACCGAGTGCGCGCCAGCCGGAAGGAAGCTGGCCACGGCACAACAATCTAAAAAGGGGTGGTAGTGTAGGTACGAAGTAGAAAAGTAGAAGTGGAACCGAGAGTTGCCGTGAGGACGATGGAAGGGCACAGCGCGTTCCAAATCCAAACCTGCAACATTATTAAGTCGGAAGGCGCGCGGGAGGGGCGTGGGCAGCGCATGGACGTGCCTATCAATAGTGCTGAGAGTCATGTCACCCTGCTGTTTGGGCGGAATGCGATTGCGCCATGGCGACAATGTCATTGGCCTGACCTCGGCGGGAAAAAATATTGCAGGTAATCTCACGGCCAGGTGCCGGATGAACTCGATCTTATCGATTGTGCAGCTGGTGGATCGGTGGGCTGGCTGCATCATTCGCGCAGGGACCGGGTCAACGAGAGGCGTACATACGAAGTTGCAAACTGCCCGGCCTGTACGAGTTACGGAGCAGATGGCCACAAAGTCTTGGGAGGATGCAGGAATCGCGGCTTGCACAACAGTTTGAGCGCAGGACGCGCACGTGTCCCAAGTCTCGTAGCTGTACGTGCAGCCCAGCCCAGGCCACTCCATGTCTAAGGCACTCCGTCGGGACGTACTCCGTAGGTACGAAGCACATTCGATCGAAAGCAGAAGTGTAACTTGCCTCTTGGCTGCGGGGCTTTGACAGCTCAGATTCAACGTCATCTTGGCTGGCGACGGACAGCCGCAGCAATCTTGACCAGCCCCACCACGGCTGTCCCATCAGGTCTTGGCATCATCCCTCAGCGGCCCGCATTTCGTTGCCGCTGCCGCCGGTTGCTCCTGCCCTGCCCGCTGCCCCTCCATCCCCATCCCCATCCCCATCCTTCCTTCTGCCTCGAGCGGTGAAATACCTAAACCCTGACCACCAAGACAGCGACATACAAGCGCCATATCCCGCCTCCCGCTGACGCCATCTAGCTTGACCTCGTGCAACAACCATCTCCTCCTCTATCCTAACGCGTACCCTCGATCCTTTGCCCCCCTTCCGTCCTCATCATGTTCAATTGGGCAAAGCAACAGTGAGTGCCTGGGTCCCGTCCGCCCCTCCATCCACTTCTGACCATGTCGCCCCAGGCTGGCCAACGTCGCCGGCACCCAGGAGCCCATCTATGGCCCCACGGCCATCAAGTCCGTCGCCGAAGAGGCCCAGGCAACGCCATACACCGAGATCACGCGAGATGACCTGAAGTGGAAGGTGATGGAGTCGACCTGCGTCGAGACGGAGAGCTTCTACCTCTTCTCGGACAACGGCGACATTGCCCTCGCGCAGGTCATCTACAGCAATGTTGCGTACGACACCGCACCGCCCCCCCCGGGTTGCCTGCTTTTCCCGCCGCGCCTGGCCTGCTAACACCCTTCTGCGCAGCGGCATCCGAACCACGAGCCAGTTCAACTCCAAGATCTTCTCCAAAGACCCGGCCAAGCCCCACCTATGGTGCTCCACGCCGCTGAGCAATGTCGAGTTCAGCGAGGACAAGTCGTCGTTTTTCGCCGACGACTGTGCGCTCGAGCTCGCCGAGGACGGAAACTCGTATTCCATCAAAAGTATGAATGACGAAAGGGCGATTGTTAATGTCAAGATCACAAAGACTGCACCCGGCTTCCAGGGCGGTCTGACCGGAACGACCAAGTATGGTACCGATCTAGAGAACCCGTGGGGGTCGATGAGACATGCCTTTTGGCCGCGATGCGCCGTCGAAGGCACCATCACCACCAAGGATGGCCCCATCGACTTTAAGGGACGGGCGTTGTACTCGTATGCCTTGCAGGGCATGAAGCCTCACCACGCTGCTGCGCGATGGAACTTTGCCGACTTCCAGGGCCCCAATTACTCGGCCATCTTGATGGAGTTTACGACCCCGCCCTCGTACGGCTCCACCGTCGTCAACGTGGGTGGCATCCTGAAGGACGGCCAGATCATCTCGGCTGGCTGCTCCAACCATGTTACTCACACCACCGTCAAGGATGACCCTGAGAATGAGTGGCCGGAACCTACGGCCGTCAAGTTTGTCTGGGCAGGCAAGGACAAGGATGGCAAGTCCGTCGACGCTGTGATTGAGGGCTCTCTAGGAGACCGAGTCGATAAGGTCGACGTCATGGCCGAAGTGCCGGGATTCGTCAAGACGATTGTAGCCAGCGCGGTCGGGACAAAGCCTTACATCTACCAGGTTTGTAGGATCTTCCGTCTGACATATCTCAGTCTCTGACAGTACCGTTTTAGTATGCACCAAAGGTCACCCTCAAGCTTAAGATTGGAGACGAGGAGATCTCCGAGGAGGGCCAGCTGTTCACGGAAGCGACTTTCATCTCGGAATAATTTCTCTGCAAGGCTGTGTGGGGTTCTTTTTGTTCGGGGAAGGCTGCATTGTGTCTCTTTGGGTAATACGTCCTAATCAAGAACAGGCGTTGGAGACGGCTTGGTCACTCGCTTTTGATATCCGCTCTTGTTCCTAAGCATAATCGACACCCTCGGTACGATACATTGACAGCACAAACAGACAATATATTTAATACCAGTTGGATTCTCCGCGGCCTGGAAGCGAATCTGAGTGACATGGTGGGCTTACTGAGAGCGATTCCTCCGGAGGTGGCTAGCTTCCGTTCGTGGACGATAGTAGCTGTCCGTGCGGCCATGGGGGACGACAACCAAGCACCTACCATACAACTAAGCATTAGAATATGCCTGAGCCCAGGTTTCAGGAACATTCACTGCCTTGTTCAAGGCTTAAAATACCAATGTGATGGTTCCGCACAGACCCAGCCCCCAACGCGCAACATTCCAGACGTCCGCGTCGCTGCCGTCATACGCCACCATGCCTCAGATGGTAGATGTTGTTGAGGATAAGATGCCACACAGCCCACCGGTACTTCACTCTCTCGGCAGCTCATCACGAATTCACACAAGATGCCATCAACTTCGCACACGGGCACGGCGTACGTGCCGCTGATACCATCGCCGTTGAACCCTCGGAGCCAGGAGGAGGCGGCGCTGGCACTGCGGCGGAGGAGAAATAGCAGGACGATGCGCAGGAACATTATCGTCAGCTAGCATCTTCCGAAAAAGCAGTTCACTTACGCCTACTCCCATGCACCCGGCTCCAGCCTTCCATGACATGCTTCGATTGTAATCAACGGCCTCAAAGGTACGATATTCGATGAATTCGTAGTCCCCGTCGTTTGTCTGCACGGCCTACAGACTTCTGTTAGAATCAACCAGTACTTGATGATTATTCTCTACGCCTGTTCGTACCTTGGGCATTAGTGTCGAGCTGCTTGTATCTTCCAGAATGGAAAATAAGAAGTGCTAGGCTCTGGTTTTCCGAGGTCGGTATGTTTCTATATGTGGTATCCTGCTGCTGGAGTTCGCGATGCGTGGGAATGCTCATGGACTATCTTGTAGGGAAATAAGAGCCTATCTAGCTCTTGACCAAGCGATTACCACGACCAGGTTTGTGGTTGGTGTGTTCCGATGGTGTTGCGACACTTGGGCGTAAAGTAGGCGATCCAGTCTTCAAAATGTGAACTTTGCGATCGGAGATACTGCGCACGGCATGTCGAGATAGATATCAGATATGGTGAGTCTTCTGACGATGGCGTGGACATGGCGAAGTTTGTCTGGGGAAAACACGCAGATCGGGGCAAAGCCTGGCCTGTCTACTAGCAGGGCAGCTGTTAAAACTTGCATTCCTGATAGCACGTAGTAGACACTATAGCACAAGGTTGAGACGACGGTCTCTGCCTAACGGATGCGTGCTCTGCGTGTGGTCAATGCCTTCCGGCCCGAACATGAATGGTTGATGCATTAGTCTGCGCCACAGCTCAATCCTTCCAGGGCGGTTCGTCAAGTATCACAGCATATGGGSTGGGTGGGTGAATGCAGCTAGCATTGGATCTCCCTGTATGAAGTAGAAGGGGGGCACCAGACACATTGATTTGACATAATTGTAGATATCAGAAGCCTTGCTGTTCGAGTCCCAGGACGTTGCCGTTTACTCTTCAGAGCTCTAGGGTAGCTGTATCAACCCAGCGCAGCGGGTCGGTGGAGAGCCCTTTCGGTTTTTCCATTGCCAAGGACGATGACGGCCATGTGCGTCACTGTTTGGCCCTGCTTGTCGTGGGCTTTCCTAGCATCGGCATCAGCACCATTGTCGCCTGGCTTCCTGTTGCTGCCTCGCCGACTCTCCTCGGGATTCTCGCTCCTCTGCTTACCTCAGTCCTTTGCATCCATCGTCATGTCCAGGTAGCTCTGCAGCTCCGCCGCCAGCGCGCGCACACATCATCCAGACTGCCTACCATCCAACCCTTGGCACTCGACCAACCGTCGAACATTCCTCTCGTCGCGCACGCATACACATAAATACACGCAGAATAGCCATTGCGCACCAAGCCCGCCGTACAATCGGCGCCCACCGCCGAACATGCGCATATTTCTCCTCCCCGTGTCGACGCGGCGCACCTTCATGTACGCGCAGCGCCTCAACGTCACCACGACCTCGGCCGACCGCAACTACATTGACAAGAGTGCCGCCTGGGCCGCCAAGAAGTGGGCGCAGTGGGAGAAGAGGGAGTCGGGCTGGCAGCGCAAGGTCGTCGACTACGGCAACCACGCCTTTCGCCGCATCCCCTACGAGGAATGGGGCCTCAAGTCGGTGCCTCCGCTGTCGGCGCGCCGCCGCGACGACGAACTCAGGGGCAAGGACAAGGTCGAGCTTGTGTTTCCCGGCGCGGCCATTTCCATCGACAAGGCGGAGCAGCTGGCGCTGAAGCTGGCGACTGAGAGGCAGGGCCTGCACCGGCAGAAGATGATGTGGTGCTTCATCGGCATGCCCATCACGATACCCTTTGCCCTGGTGCCTGTGTATGTGCTGCCAATCTATCGTGTCGAAACCGGATGCTAACGCACCTGCTCCTCTAGAATACCCAACCTGCCGTTCTTCTACCTCGTCTACCGCGCCTGGTCCCATTGGAGAGCTATCTCGGGCGGCAAACACATCCAATGGCTTGTCGAGAACAAGCTACTCCTCCCTTCGCCGTCGAAGATCTTAGACCAGCTCTATGGCAAAGCCGCTCCGTCGCTCGCCGCGGAGCCCGCCGGAAGAGAGCAGCTGCTCCTTACGCAAAAGCAGGTCCGCAGCTTCTCCGAGACGCTAGACGTTCCGGCCCTCGAGATTGAGCTGGAGCGAGCTATCTGGCAGGTAGAAAAGGCGCTGCAGGAGGATCAGCCGAGCAAAGGGACGAAAGAGGAGGCGATTCAAGATGGTGACAAGTCGAGGTCAAGGCCGCAGGAGTCAGAAAAGGCAAAAGACCACCCTGCTCCGGGAAAGGAGAGGCAATAAACCCACCATCCTGGTTACTGTATGATATGAAGCCTGCCATGATTTACATGTACTCGATAGCCATATAGACAGATGAGCAAACCCGAACAGCGGGGCAATTCTCGAGCTCTATGAGGAGACCTTGGGAAAGGAGACCTTGGGAAAGGAGATCGAGGGTACCAAGTACATGTACTATTTCTGTTGCCCCGACCCTCACTGTAGTACCTTGGAAATGCCGACGTGGATTGCATATGGGAAGCCTTCCTGAACAGTACCATGGTGCCCAAGTTTCGTGTTGAGAAGCCGAAAGCTTACTCACTGGGTTCCTAAGTGGTGGGGTAGGCTCCACCTATCCTCGCACACGCCTACCTATGTATTACCAAATAACATTCGTGCTTTCAACAACAATCGGGCGKATGGTCTAGTGGTATGATTCTCCCTTAGCAAGAGCAGTCCGAGCGATTGCCCGAACTTGGGAGAGGTCCAGGGTTCAATTCCCTGTTCGTCCAACAGCATCTCACCGGTCGTAACAATATCCGGTTTCTTTTTTTGGCGTCTTCTCGTCTTCCTTTTTTTTATGTCTCCTGTTTTGTTTCTCCATTCTTAAGACGGTTCATGCTGGCAGGGCTTCCATCAAATGGGGCGGATGGTTTAGTGGTGTAASCATTCACACACAGTGCTGAAATTGAGCAATTTCTAACATATATTAGATAATTCTCCCTTAGCAACAGGTGACCAACCTGGGAGAGGTCCAGGGTTCGATTCCCTGTTCGTCCATGCAGCCAGATGCCAGCATCTGGCCTTTATTTTTTGCTTTTCCTTGCTTTTTACTTTAATTTTCCTCTCGCTTTTCTCCCCACTCTTCTTGTTCCTGACCGTCAAAGTATGTCAATATCTGCATTTCTCTAAAAATTTTGGACATGTGGAGAAAGCCCATGATGCTGCATCTTGGGCAAATGCCCACACACTTCGCGTAAGACGGTACTAAGCACTGCACGACGAAGCGCCTGAACCACGAACATCTGTTAGAACCCCATAGCCATGTGAGACTCTTCACAGAATACGAAGTTGCTGCCGCTTCCGATGGAGCAAGAACGCGCCAGTCATCTCAAACTGTGAAGACCGCCAGCCAAGAAAACATCGATTGTGCGTTGCTTCGCATTTCTGACAGTTTTGGGAATCACCGCCAGCTAATTTCCCTCGCGATTGGGTCGCAGACGGTGGATACCATGACCACAGACTCGCGCGGTAGCAGGCAGTTTCGCAGGATCTGGCCCAGCGGAGTGTCCAGGCTCTGCCATCGCTAGGGTTGCTGGCGTTGCCGAGGATGTCGATTCCCGCCTTGGCGCATTTGTGTTAATGGTGAGCTGCAGAGAGCGACAGTGAGAGAAGTCTTCCAAGCAGATTTGGTTGAGTTCCTTGCCGCGAAGTTGTCCCGTCAAGCAATGTTCAGGCTTGTCGAGTTGGTTCGCGCAATATGCCCAGCTCCATCAACATTCTTCATCACGGAGCCGCCAGATGGTGGCAGATATGTACACAACCTTTGTCTCCACCCGTTATGTTTTGTGAATTTTACATGAGAGTTGAGGAACTTCACATGTTACAAATTGCCTCCACATAGTCAGGTTGCTAGACCTTCCACATATAACAACAACGACTGTTAAGTTAATCCGGACCCTCGTTCATCCGAGGAGCCACATTCCTGTTCTTGAGAATGGAGTCAAGTGTTCACGGTGCCCGGTACGGGTGAATCTCAGGCAGCAACATAGCATTCACGGACTGCAGCTCCGACAGGCCCGGGCTAGCCCCACCAAGGCTCGGCCCGTGAACCCCACTTGTCAGGGCCGTTGTGCCTGAATAACCGCGGCTGCCTCACGGGGTCTCCAGGAGCGTGCAGAGAGCGATGGATGCCGAGGACCCTGGGAGAGTGCGTCGGTGGACGATATTTCTTCTGGCGATGAGAAATGGCCTGGATTTCAGCATGTACGCCCTTTCGCTGTGACGTCGCCTCACGTGACGGCTAACGATCCAACCACCGCCATTTCGCCTAGGTTTAAGCTGATGCTGCAACATCTTCCACCACGAGAAAATGGGAGCGGGCTTCTGTGCTCGTCGTCTTTTTGGATTCCGGCGCAAGTACGAATAGGCGTGCTGGAAAGCTTGATCAACCTTGGCTGGCTGGTTCATGGCCAATCACCCAAGTGTGTGGTGCATCCAGGAACGAACCTGGTTCTCTCAGGCCACTTGACCACAACCCGGGTCAGTGCCCCCCCTCTGACTCGATTCACGCACGACTTTGGGTCGCCAGACCTTGGATCACGGCCTGCGGCGTGAGCGAGCCAACGGGTGCCTGCGCAGGATTTCAGGGCAAGTATATCTACACCTGTGGCGGCCCAACGACATCCTCGTGGCGGTTGGAGGCCATGCACGACCGACCCGCCGACTCCAATCAACGCCGTGTGCTGCAATAGGCTTATGCAGCGTGGACAGCGCTGACTGGCCGCCGTGGCTGCCATCATCACTCCTGCATACCCTCGACTGCAGCCTCCCCCCTCGACCGACGACAGGGTTCGATCGCTGCAGTTGCCGAGTCGAACCCAGAGCCCAACCCCCAGCCTGGGGCTGCGCAGAGATGGGGCTGGAATCACGACGAGACGCCGAGGACGGCGACGAACGACCGGGGCGACGAAGACACGACCGGAGCGAGTCGCACGATTGGAAGACATATGCCGAGGCGCGGCATGATTCGCTGCCTCACCCTTGGAACGGCCAAGTACATAGGCCCGGGCGCAGGACGTCGCGGCGCGCGGAGAGCAGATCGAGGAGCTTGGACGCGACAGAGCCCACGATGCCGCCGCCGCCGCCGCAACTCGGTCGGTCCTCGACGGACGTCTACAGGCGGCCGAGGCATTGGATGGCCCACGACGACGGACGGGATTCGATCAGCGGTCGGCGGCGCTCGCGGAGAGATGCGTCTCCCCGGGATCATCGCCGTGACCCGACGGCAGAGCGCTCTGTATACTCATCAACCAGCGGGCTTGCGTATAGCGAGGATGACAGCGACCACATTGAAGTGGTGGAGGAGGTGGACGATGACTCGACGAGACATGGAAGGGAGCGGCAATCCAGTCGCGACGATTACATGGCATCGTCTGCGGACAGGAGATACCACAGGCGATGGAGACGACAACGGTACCACGATGGCGAAATAGAGGTGGTGTGGCGCCGCCATTCCTTTAGCGATGACGGCTCTCCAGGGCAAGAGTCGTCGCGGACGGCAGATAGAAGCGCATCTTCTCGCCAGGACCGTCGGCAGCAGATGCCGGATGTGATTGAAGATTCTCGTCCGCCGGTATCGTCCAAGAGGTTTGTTGACCCGCCACGCCGCCACCAACGGTCGAGACTAACTGAGTGGCCTCCAGGTCCTTGGTGAGGCGAAGGCATCGGTCGGCCGAAGTTATTCAGCACGATGACAGACCCCGGAGAGCAAGTACAGTCAGATCCAATCGCAGCAGGGCCGGATCGGTGTCCGGTAGGCCCTCCGGAATACTCGGGAATATATTCGGTGCGCCGTCGAGGCGCGGGTCCCCAGAGAAGCACGGAAAGGAGCCGAAAGCGGCGAGACGGTGAGCAAGACGGGCGGAGCGGACTTCGTACTGGAAAACATACTGACTTTTAGCAGCGTCAAATGTGTCATTTGCATGAGCGACATCTCGCCTTCCAAAACAGCCAAGCTGAAGTGTGGCCATACAATGTGCCGCTCCTGCTTGGAGCGCAACTTCAAGCTCTCTGTCACGGACCCGCAGCACATGCCCCCACGGTGCTGCACCCAGGACCACATCCCGCTTAAGCACGTGGACCGCCTGTTTGACGACAGATTCAAGAAGGCTTGGAACCGCAAGTTTGCCGAGTTTTCGACACGGAACCGCCTGTACTGCCCGTCGAGGAAGTGTGGCGAATGGATTAAGCCAGCCAACATCCACCGCGAGAATGGTCGCAAGGTGGCGCGGTGTAGTCGGTGCAGGACCAAAGTCTGCGGCGTCTGCAACGGGAAGTGGCACGGGTCAGAGGACTGTCCCAAAGACGAAGAGACCGCCAGGCTGCTGGCCCAAGCGAAAAACGAGGGCTGGAAGAGGTGCTATCGGTGCAAGGCCGTAGTCGAGTTGAAGGAGGGCTGGAACCATATGACGTGGTAAGTACTCGGTTCCACGGGCCACCTTGGGTGGCAGTACGCCGTCGCTAACTCGCTGGAAGTCGATGCGGTGCCGAGTTTTGTATGATATGTGGTGTCAAGTGGAAGGGCTGCGATTGTCCGTGGTTCAACAACGACGGCGGCTTCCAGGGAGACCCTCTCGAGCACATGAACGTCCCCGTGCCGCAGATCCGGGGGGATCTGCGTGATATATTCGACGGCGAGGGCCCGCCGGCACCGGCCGAGCTACGGGGTCAGGGGCAGCACCCGGCGACGATGGCGGTGCCTGTCCGGCCGCGGCCTCGGAGCTACCGGGAGGAGATGCTCCTCCGACAACTACAGGAACAGCGGGACGCAGACGTGGCCCGACATTTGCAGTATTCCGACGATTATTACGAAGAGCATGACGTGATGGGTGGCGTTGGCGATGTTCAAGGGGTTGGAAACGCGGCAGGGCACTACATGAATGACGACTACAGACGCGGTGGTCGGTTCAGGGCAGCGATGCCGCCACCTCGTGCGACGATGGTGGACAGGGGCGCAGACTACGTGGCCGACGTTGGGCGCGCACGAGGCGGCCGAGGAGACTCGATGGAGCGACGACTGGCGGACAGACTGTCGGAGTCCCGGTCAGGCATCGGGATGCGGCCGGGGATGGCGTCGATGGCGCCGGCGATGCGATCACCACCGCGGTCACCGCCAATGGGAGCGGCGCCGCAGGGACGCGCGCTGCGGCAGCACAGCATCGAGGAGGAACTGTACAACACGGCGGCGCGCGCCCCGCGATCGGAGCGCGTCGCGGGCGGGCGCATTTCGCGGGCCTACGAGGACGAGGTCGAGTTGCACTCGCCGAGGAGCAGGCGACGGGCGCGCGAGGAGCGGCCCAAGTCGTCGGACATGGCGGGCCTGAACGGACGCGGCGGACAGGGGATGGACCGGGTGTCGCAGTGGAGGAGCTTTGTAGAGCCTGGCGTTCCGGAGGGGGAGTCGACGGTCGGGCATGCTTGAGCTGTTCACGATGGGACTACGGAGTACAAGGGAGATTGGACTGCATTGCGCGAGAGATTGACCTCCCACGAGTGACGACGGACGGGCACGGCCGACTTATGATTATTGTTTGCGATACCTCTGTCATAGCGGATATAATTACAACGTATATATGGATACGGAGTACGGACTGGTGCAGTCTGGATGTCGGGCATGGTTGGGACCTGGGCGCATTGGGTTACGGGCTGCTCGTCTGTCACATGTCTTTTCGCAGCCGGGAATGAGGGAAATGAGGCAACTTGGTGAACGAATTAATTTGGAGAGCTGACAGGGCTTCTCCCCACGCCCGCACACTCGCTGAGCCGTGACGGGGGCCATCTGAGCGGTGCGTCGGGGGTCGCGTGATGCCACGAGGGAGGCCACTGGCTCGTGATGATGCACTGCAGCCCCCCAGCCAGCGTCCCCAGCGTCCCCAGCGTGCGCAGCGGCACGGAGAGGAGAGAACTGGACGCCGAAGATGCGCGTGCCCAGGCCCAGGGGCCAGGGCCTCGTGGCAGATCCGCAGTGTTGGGGCCGGAGCCCACGGAGGACCCCTGCAGCCTTAGCCGTTGGTGCCGTCACCGCGCCTGCGCCCTGTGCACCCGCTCATCGCTCAGCGCGTCTCGTCGTCACCTGCAGGCGGCCTCTCTTGCCTGGCTGGCGCTCCCTCAACAACGACCTGACACCACCAACCTCACACCGCCGCCGCCAGCCTAATTCCCTGCGTCTTCCCAACGTGCTCGTCGCGTCTGCTCTGCCGCCTAGATTGGCTCAGCGAGTGTTACCGTCTGCTCCTCGGCGCGAATCTGCCCCCCGGGCTGGGATCGTGGCACCACGTGCCAGGACCATGCTGGCTCGCAGTTGACGACAAGCCTCGACCGCACCGCCTGCGCTGCCCCGTCGGCGGCTCCCACCTCTCGCCGACGACTAGTCAACACCCTGCGGACCTCGGACGCGCCGACGACCCTGTCCTGGCCAGACCCGAGGCCGAGGCTGCAGCATGCTCCTCCTCCACCAGGTCGGCAGCGTCAAGATCGGCGAGGTCGTCCGCTACACCCTCACCTACACGCCCTCGCAGGACCGCATCCTGCCTTCGCCCGAGAAGCTCTTCGTGCGCATCCGCAATACCTCGGCCATTGCCCTGCGCGCCGCCTTTGTCCATGGGCCCTACACCCTCTCCGTCTCGGCGTACCCCTCGGCCTTCAGGCCCAACGAGAAGTTCGCCAACCCGCGCCGCTATGGCGTCCCCGCGTTCGAGCCCATGCTCAAGGCCGGCGGCTCCTGGGAGTGCGAGCTCGCCGTCCCCGACGACATCCGCCAGGCGGCCGGCACGGGGCGCCACGGCGGCTTCGGCAAGGCGGCCGCCCACGACGACGAGAGCGCGAGCTGGGTGATTGAGGTGTCGTCGCAGGTCATCTTCTCGACGTCGGCTGCTGTCGGGTACGAGGTTGTCGTCGCGCGCGACCGCAAGTCGCTCAACCTGACCCAGTCGCTGCCCGTCGTCGGCAGCCACAGCCAGGTTCCGCAGCCGGGCAAGGTCAGCGACCACCAGCAGAGCGTCGGGGCCAAGGACGGCCACCACCCGGCGCAGCCCAGGGGCGTCTTCTCGCGGGCGGTGCACGTCAAGGTGGAGGATACGGCAACGCTCTGGAACACGCCTAGGCTGCCTGGCTGGGACGATGCCGGCGTTGAGCGCGTGCAGCATCACCGGGGGGCCGATGTACCCGTGGAAAGCATGGTCAGGACGGGCGACAAAGAGACGGAAGAGAACAAGATGGCTAGGAAACAAAAGAGGGTCCACCTGGTGATCTTGACACATGGATTGCACAGCAACCTCGGAGCCGACATGCTCTTCATGAAGGAGAGCATCGATGCTGCCGCCAAGCGGGCAAAGATTGATGCCAAAGCCAGGCGGGCGAGGAGGCGGAACTCGAGAGCACGGCCGCCCACTTCACTGTCAGGCTCCGACGGCGGATCCGAGAAAGCCGATGAAAAGTGCCCCGAGTTAAATGACATGAAGCACGACGAAACTGACGAGGAGGAGGAGGAGGTCATTGTGCGAGGATACTCGGGAAACGCCACCAAGACGGAAAAGGGCATAAAGTATCTCGGCAAGAGGCTGGCGAGATATGTGCTCTCTATGACTTACCCGGACCAACCCTTTCTCCCCGTTTTCAAAGGCTCCGGCGATGGCTTTGCTGAAGACGTCAAGGGAGAGCACTGCCACCACAAAGAGCATGAAATGAAGCAGGCGCACAAGCACAGCACAATCCAGGTAGACTTGGACAAATCACGACGCGAAAAGCACGAGCGGCCGTACAGGATCACGAGCATCAGCTTCGTGGCGCACTCGCTCGGCGGACTGGTGCAGACTTATGCGGTCGCGTACATCCAGAAGCATTCTCCCCAGTTCTTCGACCTCGTTAGACCCATCAACTTCATTACGCTGGCATCTCCCTTCTTGGGACTTAGCAACGAGAATCCGTTGTACGTCAAATTCGCACTAGACTTTGGTCTCGTGGGGAGGACGGGCCAAGACCTGGGGTTGACGTGGAGAGCGCCGACGATTGCGCGAAGCGGCTGGGGAGCACTCGTCAGCAACCTGGGCGAATCGGCGCACAAGAAGGTGTACGGAGAAACACAGCCAGAGTCGAAACCCCTGTTGCGGATCCTGCCCACGGGACCGGCGCACACGGCCTTGAAGAAGTTTAGGAACAGGACCGTCTACTCCAACGTCGTCAACGACGGCATCGTCCCGCTCCGCACAAGCTGCCTTCTGTTCCTGGATTGGCAGGGCTTGGGACGTGTCGACAAGGCACGACGAGACGCTGGTCTCGTCGAGACGGTTGTCGGGTTTGGATGGGCGGAACTGACGGGCACCACCATGGCGAGCACGCGACAAAAGTCGCTGCCCAACGACGACCAGCAATCCGACTCCGGGGCAACCACGCCACGAGAGGCCATGCGCCAGGTTCCCCAGCCGTCGAGCGATGCCACGCAGGAGGACGACAGGGCCAGCCTCCGGTCCATACCCACGCCGTACGACKACGACGACGCACCTCCACCAAACGCGAGCGAGCCCAACAGCGCTGCTGGGCCGCTGGCCGGCTTCTTTAACCTGTTCAGAAGCAATGAGCCACCCAAGGAACAGCCCATATCGCAGAAACAGAAGATGATTCTGCGCAGGGGTCAGACAATGCCCCTCGACCAAGCACCCCCTGGCGCAACCAGCCCTAGCACATCAGAGGGGTCTAACAAACCCTTCAAGGCGACCTCTGGCAATGAGCTAGAGGAAGACCCGGATAGCGTCATGGCGCCGCCAAAGACGACGTTCTTTGAGTCGGCGGGCGATCTCCTCAACCCAAGCATGCCTAGCGTGGACTACATCATCGACCCTACGAGACGGCCACGGGCAATCTTCCACGATCGAGTGTATCACCCAACTGATATCCCCCCGCCTCCTATGAAGAAACGGCCGACGACCTTGGTCCGCCGCAAGACCCTTAATAGAACGTCGTCTGGCTCACAGCCGTCTGCGAGCGCGAGCAGTGGGTTGTCGTCGCCGTATCCGTCCATCAACCATGAAGATTCCATGAACTTGACAAAAGACTATGACGACACTGCCAATACGAATCCCGACAAGCATCCCGGAAAAGTTGTCGACGGATCCAGCATGCGCGTCGAGGAAAAGATTGCGCGAAGCTACCACCGGGACCTGTCGTGGCGCAAGGTCCACGTCAAGCTGGAGCCCGACGCGCACAACAACATCTTTGTGCGGCGCATGTTCGTCAACGCCCACGGCTGGCCGGTCATCAAGCACCTGGTGGACGCCCACTTCAGCGACTCTGCGACGGCGCGCATGCGGACCGAGGACGAGCACCTCGGCGAGCGCGCGCTCGACATGAACCAGCCTCCAGACGAGCACGGCGGCGAGACCAAGGCCATCTCATCGTCGAGCAGCCTCGACGCCGCCAGCGCCAGCGGCCCCGACGCGCGTAACGAGAGCGAGGCCCGCGAGGCCCTCGACGAGGTCCCCGACCTGCCTCAGCCGCAGGACAGCGACCTCTCGTCGGCCTCCCACGGCACGCCGCGCATCGGCTACCCGGACAGGGCCGACTCTATGACCTGGAGCGAGCGCGACTGGGTAGATAGCGAGAACGAGAGCGACGCCGACCTGGGGGGCGACGCGAAGGAGGACAAGCAGCAGCAGCAGCAGCAGCAGCACAAGGATGCGCGCAAGGGCAGCCAGCAGGCGCCGCTGAGCCCGTCGTCGTGGAGCTGGGCGGAGAAGATTGTGGGAAAGGGGGCCAGGGGGAGGAGTAAGAGTCCAAGGGGGGGGAAGGGGAAGCCGGCGTAACGTGAAGCTGCGAGGCCGTGGGTATATGCAGTGGTACTACACTAGAGGGCGTAATACAATATAATCCTACTAGAGCTATGGATGGGAGATGTCTGGACGCGCCGCAGAGTGTTTCCCAGCTGCGGGCGAGCAAGTAGCTACTCATCCCTGTGCTAACCTCATCACGCACATACATACACGTGCAGTGAGCGCGAACGAAGGATCTCGAGAACTTGGCTCCCTCGATCAAGGCGGACCTTGTTGTCAGTGGTTTCCCCTATTGAACAATGGGAAACGGCGAATGAGGGCTCTACTCAAGTCGAGATGCCGCGTCTACATGTACAAAGCCCTAATAAGAGAAACCGACACCTGTTGACATCTCTGAACAACAGCCCTGACGGTTCACGTGTTTGGATCCATCTATCATGTCACTTGTCCATTCCGTCCGAAATATCCGCGTTCATATCCTGACACGCGAATTGACTGGCCTCGGAAACTGACAGCAGCAGCGTCTCCAACCAGCTTGCTCCTAAACCTAGACACTTATACCAGGCCCGCGCAACTCGTCCTCTTTGCCGCAACCCTCCGACCAAACCCACCGTCATTGCCCTGCCCACTATGGCCCGCCCTCCTGTAAACTTCAGTTCCCCGCCCCTTGAGCTATGAACCCCCTGCGGCCTGGGCCATCCGCCAAGTCTGCCGCGAGGCCCACCTCCTCTTCGAGTGGACGCACAAGTGCCTTACGCTCCCCGAAGTAGGAGGCAGGTTGATCGCCAAGACGCAGTGTATCTGGACCAACGCCACCGTCGTATTCCTCGACCCAGCGTGCCAGGCCTCCATTCCCATCCTGCGCATCGACGCTGCGGATAGGAAGAAGCTGGTCTACCTGGCCGCCTCGCTCGACAGGACCGAGAACCTAGGATGCTTCCTCGGCCAGGTCATCTTCTACTGCGAATGGCTCCGCACGGCATGTCCCTCGATAGACACCTTCAATGTATGGCCATCGCTCGGCGAGAGCCACGCCCTCGAGGTCGAGCGCCGCCACGGGCCGTACGGCGTGCAGGTAGTGTCGTCCCTCTTTCAGCGGATAACACCCTATAAGGGGGAGACGAGGACGGCTGGACACGAGACGCGCGAGACGACAGCGCCAGCAGAGTCTGTTGAGATTCGCGCATCTGTGGCACTGAACACACCGCTCTGTGCAGGACGACATTGGTGCTTCGTCCTCGCCAATGCGGTGTCCCTCATCGATAGGTCCTCTTGATGCCGTCTGGCGCTTCTCAGCGTGGCTCTCGCAACTGGCGTTCGTCCCTCGTCGGGACACTGCTCCCATGAGAGGCAACTCAACTGGCGAGATACACCTGCCGTCTGACCTCTGCTTCCCTGACAATCTCCGCCGCGAGGTTCAGGCTCGGGGCCAAGGCAGCGTAGCGCTCGACCTCCAGGACGACGTCGTTGATGATGTCGTCCAGCGCATCGCGATGCGGCACCAGCGTGAGGAGGATGCTCAGCAGCGACGGCGACATGGAGGCGCCCATTATGAGCAGCGTCTGCGATACCATCGACAGGGCGCCTTGCCAGATGTAGGGCATGTGGCCGGCATGACTGCGGCGTGTTAGTGATGTATACGGCTGGAATAGGAACTGCGACTTACTGCTCGGCTACGTGCTCAAGCTGGCGGATGGATGCTTCCAAGCACTTATGGCAGCACTCACGCACCGACGGATCCAGCACGGCCTGCTCGTTCTCCAACACGGCGAGGATATATGGCCGATAGATAATGGTCCGGCATGCGTAAAACCGCAAGCGGAGGACGGCCTGAACCGGATCCTGCAGCACCGTCCGAGTAAAGGGAAACTGCAGCGGCAGTGGCAGGCTCTCGTACCACTGGGTGAGCTGGTAGTCGAGCTCCGCGACAACCGGCTCCAGGCTAGTCGTCGACGAGATGGAATCCTTGGAGTAGATGAGCTGGCTGACTCGATTCAGCAGTCGCCGCAGCGCAATCTCAGCCAAGAAATACCACAGCTCATCGCGCCCAACGTGCTGCTCCTGCTCGTCGCTCTCGAAGCCCCCCGGCAGCCCCACGTTTTCCTCAAACTGCACCACCCCAGAGTGCGGCAGATCCAGCTCAGCCAGCAGGTCGCTCTCGAAGAGGAGCGCGTTCCAGTATACCCGCTCCACGAGTTCTCGCTGGTGCGGGGGGATCCGGTTCGGGGCCATGAGGAGCAGCTGCAGCTTCGTGCTCGTCGTGCAGATCAGGTTCCAGGCTTCCAGGGGCCGGACGAGGTAGAAGAGGTAGGCGGCGGCGAGTAGATGGCACTGCGCGGCGAGGACGTTGTTCGCGGTCATCATGCCGGGGAGGAGGGACCAGGCTGCGGTGAAGTATTGCAGGCCTGGCGGGTCCTCGGGAGGCACGATCCTCGAGATGCTGCCACGCASACTTGCCTCGCCGAGAGCGAGTACGAGCAGCAAGATGCAGCTTTCTGGGCCCTCCCGGAAGCCGTTGGAGAGTGCGGTGCGGTACTGGCTCCTCCACGTGTATGGGTTGACGCACGCATACCACACGTTGACCCTCTCAAAGTACGCCTCTATGTAGGCTTGGGTGTTGGACAGATCGACGCACGGCGTCTTGGTCAACGAGTGCAAAGGTTCTCGTGCCATCTCCAGCTGGAGCAGGATGTGCGGATCGTACGGCCTCGACACCAGATGGCGGATAAGCGGCCAGTGCAACAAGTGCATAGTGGCGTTGGTGTGGCACCTTGGCATGGTCGAGATGTTGGTCCCGGTCGGACCGCTGGTCCACGTGCCGAAGCCGCCGTTTGGAATCACGCTCGCGACGCTGGACGAGCCCGCCAAGAGGACGTTGTCTCCGCTGAGGCCGGTGCCGTTGCTCAGCGCGGGCGAGTCCTGGTTGGCGTTGATGTCGTGGGCGTGGGCGTGGGCATGGACGTGGCCGCTCGTCATGTTCATCTGGAGAAGGCCCTCGATGCGGTTGAGCTGCTCGAGGATGAGCTTGTCGCCGGCGTCCAGCTTGACGCCCGGCTCGCGATAGACGCACTCGGCTCCGAGCTCGGTGCAGAGCTTGCACTTTGGTTTCGTGCCATCGCAGCGAGACTTCCTCGAGCGGCACACCTCACACTGCAGGCCTGGTCAGCACGCGATGCGAGGCGTTGGGGATGGCGGAGCATATGCATGGTACAGCAATGGTGGCTCTCCGGCGGGGATAGTCGATGCCGCCGTCGACGAGTCGCCTCTTGAGCGGATTCAAGAAGCCGTCATCGCCGGAGGCCTGCGACGGGCCGCTGGAGCCCGCCTCGGAAGACTGCGAGAGGAGGCCCGTTCTCGGCGCAGCGCCGGCAGCGGCATCTCGGCCGGGGCTCGACGCACGCTTGCTGGACGGGGCCTTCATGGCGGCGCTTCTGGACCCATTCGGGAGCGGCATGAATGCGTGTTTGGCGGGTGAATCCAAGGCGGATTGCGGCAGGCCGGCCGTCGGTCGCGGCCGGCTTCATTCAGCGCTGCGCCGAGTGTCGCGAGCGAGGACCCCGATGCTGTGCGGCGCTGAGCAGCACGAGCTCATGGAGCCAGCACCGACATGTCGAGGGCAGGCGGCGGCGGCGGCGGCGGCGCTGGTGAGTGAGATGCAGCTGACGATGAGCAGCTGACGATGAGCTGTGATGAGCTGAGGGCGGCTGCGTCTGGAGTCGGCGTTGGGTCGAGGACCTCGCCGGCTGTCAGCGGTTGTCACGCGCCGACGCAGTGGCCCTGCTGGATGCTCTGATATTGCCGACAGAGCCCGGCTCGGCGCGGCATGAAGGGTGGTTTTGTCGGATTCGTCGAGGTGCAGTGCCCGTGGTCCAGGGTCGTCTCGTGGTGGCCACGCTATCCGAAGCCGTGCAGCGCGCAGCCCATTGGTCTGGTGCGCCGTTGGCAAAGACAGGACAGCAAGACGAGTCAGCGGCGCGGGGGGCGTCGACGGGAATAATAACCGACAGTGGGTAGGTACCGGGTCGCTGTTCGAGAACGCCCATTGCCCTGCTGCTCTCAGCTCTGTACTCCGTACTCGTGCCCGTGGCCGGGGCTGGCTCTGCCCTGCAGCAGGACGGACGGCAATGCACGGATGGCACAACTTGCCACCAGCAACGGGCGACGCAGCCGCACGCCGCGGCCAGACCCATCATCCATAGACTCGAGACTTCTAGACTCCAGAGTCGTCACAATCCGGGGGTGGAGGCAGGGTGGCGCCACGTTCCCTCGGCCAGGGCCACTCCCATTGCAACTCATATATACATCTATCCACCCCGTCCCGTTTCCACCATCACCACTCACTCGTTGAACATGACAGACGTAATCTGCCCCGCGAGCTCCGCATAGCCCGCAAACTCGCCCAGCTTGCCCGACTGGGGATCCCGCTTGATGAGCACCACGCGGCCGTCGCTCTGCAGGCCCACGGCGATGAGCGTGCCGGCCTTGTTCATGGAGAACTGGCGCGGGAAGCGGCCGCCCGCGGGCACCTCCTGGATCGCGCTGAGCGCGCCCGTCGCCCCGTCGATGGCGAAGTTGATGATGGGGTCCGAGGCCATGGCGGTGCTGTTGCCCGCGTCCAAGTTGGGGATGCTGAAGTTGTTTTCGTTGCGCGAGGAGACGACGGCGAAGTTTTGGTCGGGCTGCATCGCATTAGATACATAGCGGACGAGAGATGGCCGCGGGACTCACCGAGACGACAATCTCAGCGGCGTACGCGCTCTTGGACGCCGGCTTGCCCTTGCCGTGCGTGCCAATCGTCCACAGCTCCGCGAGCTCGATGCCCCCCGCGGGATACGTGACGCGGTACCCGACAATCGTGTTCGCCAGCTCCGTGACGAGGTACATGAACGTCCGCCCGCCCTTGACCGCGAAGGCAACGTGCCGCGGCCCGCTGCCCGGCGCGACGGCGACAGGCGGCAGCGGCTCCACTGTCAGGTTGGCAGTGCTGCCCACAGCGAAGAGGCGGATCTCGTCGGTGCCCAGGTCCGGCACGGCGATGAACCTGCCCGTTGGGTCGAGGAAGGCCTCGTGCGGGTGTGGCGCGTTCTGCCGGTCCGGGTTGGCGGGCGGCTTGGTGGACTTGAAGGTTTCCGTCTGCACGGGCGTGATCCTGGACGGGTTGGAGACGTCCCAGGTTGAAAAGGCAGACCCGCCGCTGCGGACATGTGTGTTAGTCCCATCATCTCGTCCGCGCATGAGCCTGCAGCTGGCTGTGAACACGGACTCACTAGTGAGCAACGGCCAGGCCGCTGTTCCGCGGTCCATACAGCGCACCGCTCACGGGCCCCGGCGGCGTATCCAACTTGTCTAGCTTGGCGAGCGTCCCGTCAGCATTCGTCTGGAACGACGACAGCGTGCCGCCGCCCGACTGCAGGCCCTCGTCCACGCAGAAGAGCGTCGACCGGCCGTGGTCCAGCGTCAGCCAAGACGGGCTGCCCGCGCAGCCATCCGTCGACGAGACGGTCCTGAGCTTGGGCACGCCCGCGGTGGCAGACGACGACGACGACGACGACGAGCAGGTGGTCAAGTCGAGCGTCGTGACCTTGCCGCTGTACGACGAGACGTAGAGCATGCTGGTCGAGGCGTGGGCGGCGGTCCACAGCAGGGACGAGACGAGGCTGCTGGCGGACAGTGGGCTGAGCATCACGGAGAGGATGCGAGGATGGGATACTAGGAGGAGGASCATGCAGGATGCGAAGAGGATGAGGATGATGAGCATTCTAATACTGCTGTTATATGACCCCCACGTAGAGGACGTGCKACAGTGCGTGTACCTTGCTGATTGCGAGATTAAGACACGGGACTGACGATCCAATGCACCCAGTTTGGCGGCACCTCGCCGCATTGGCGCGCCCCTGTAAAATCTCCCCAGGTGCCCCAAACTCCCCCAAAATCCCTGTTTCCATTTTCTTGCTCATCTAACTGCTACAGCGGAACCCACCCTTCACTCAGGCCTGGCTGCCCCGGGCGGTTACGAAGGTTGAGCCCAAAATAAAGTGCACCTTTGGATGTTCCAGGCTCCCTGTTACGTGCGAGCCCGAAGTTGKCTACTGTCAGCTCCAGCAGTCGAGGGCGAGCTCTAGCAATCGAGGCGAGCGCTAGCAAGCCCGGAAATAGTGCGAAGTGCAATATCGTATTCTGTACGTCCGTACAGCCCTGGTCCTGCAACATCCAGAGGTGCACTTTCTTTTGGGCTCCCACCCGTCTAGCTGTACGGCGCGGGTACTTTCCACGAGACAGAAAGCAGCCACGAGAAGGATGCTGCTGTGGCACAACGCCAGCGCTGGCCTGCAGAGCACGCTATATCAGCAGATACAGGAACTGGAACATCAGGGCAAGGGACGGCTAGCTTCGTCGGCGGCGTCAGGCATAAGGCAAGAAAGGAGCTCCTGGCTTTCGAAAACTACTTTCCCTCTTCACCTGATCACAATACCCCAGGTTGAGTTCCTCGTTATCTGAGTTCAAGTGAAACGCGCCAGCCATTTCGTCGTCTCCTGAGTCCTGGACTGCTGATGTGCCTTGTCAGATTGAGGCAGCCAAAGTAACAGTCGAGTCACGTGACCCCTGAGGAGGAAGGGGTACACAATTTCCTCCCGTGCGCACACAGAACACAATGCAAGCATCAACTCTGAGCGATTTGAACACCCTCATCATTGTGTTACATCGTATCCATTCATTGACATGTCTGGCGAAGAACAGAAGGGCGGCCCGGCAGTGGCTTGACCCTCGGCTCTTGATTCGGCAGCACTCGGCCGAAATTTGGCCGTCCCTGTTGGTTGCGTTTCCTTCTTGGTTGCGTTTCGCTGTTGCTCACCGCTCTCTAAGAAGCACGAGCGGAGTTGTCGTATATAAGTCGGTTGCAATCCGCAACTGGCTTGTACGATCTCGTCAGCCATCTTGCAGATTCTTGCCGTTATGGACTTCTCCCCTGTTCGTGGAATGTCGCCCCCCATTACGGTTTCTGTCACTCGAATCAATCCTCATCGATGGATCTTGGGCTCCTCGATAATCTGCGAAACGATCAAGAATCCAGAGGCTAAACCGGTGAATGCAATAATTGACTGGCAAGCTGGCGGCAACACCTTCTACCTTCAAAAGAGGACCGCAAACGATTTGCCAGATGGCGACACTGAGATCGGCAGGATACATGTCGGGGGAACTTCAGCAGCTGTTTGGTGCCTCGGAGAGAATACGTTCTGCAAGGCACATGCCTGGTGCAAAGGGCTGGAGCTTGAAGCCAACACTATTCGATTCGTGCGGGAAAAGGCCTCGGAAGTGCCCGTCCCAGAGGTTATCTACTCGTGGATCGATTATGATCTCAACAGAACATTCCTTGTAACAAAGCGAGTCAGAGGACAACCGTTGGAGCGAATGTGGCCGCAGCTCTCCTCACCCCAACGCACACGAATTGCCCATGACATCGCGCGGTTCTGTGTTATACTGGCTGCCAACACTTCATCTCGGTTTGAAACGGTCACTGGATGTGGTGTTTATGAGCCAAGGTTGATGGAGAGGGCTCCTCCATCCCATCCCAAGTGGTTGCCGGCAATCCTTGGTCCATTCTCGCTAGAGGGCATCCAGGCCCATATAGCAAGCATCTCGACTGAACCTCCCCCCGGCATTGACTCGCCCTTTCACTTCTTTCATGCGGACCTTGGACCGACAAACATCATGATATCCGACGATGGCAACCTTGTCACTGGAATTATAGACTGGGAAATCGCAGCTT
Source organism: Tolypocladium ophioglossoides CBS 100239 (assembly GCA_001189435.1). NCBI lineage: Eukaryota > Fungi > Ascomycota > Sordariomycetes > Hypocreales > Ophiocordycipitaceae > Tolypocladium > Tolypocladium ophioglossoides. The sequence goes on from LFRF01000023.1 coordinate 275,543, forward strand.
ATTTCCCACGATTTTGGGTGGCCACAAAGCCCGCGTATGCTGGAGCCTTTTGGCTTGAGTGCGAGACGGACGACCCGAAACTATGGGGTCAGCTCCCGGGACAGGCACTGGATGCAAGCGGCTACAGGCGACAGGATGTAATATTCCGCCGCTGGCACAAATCTGTCGCTTAGGGTGGGGAGTTTGGTTTTACTGGTGCTTGTATTCCCCAAGAGTAGCGAGTTTCGATGGAGGAAGTACATGGCCCATCATCAAGAAATGTAATTTATTGAGGTTGAGCGAATACACACCAGGCCAAATGCAACGGGACGTTTGGTAAGAGGAAAAGCAGGATCTTCCCAAGTAGACTGATGAACCTTTCACATAGTAATTCAAAGAGACAAGTGAGCAGAGGCGCCAATCTCTAGAAATGGGAGGAAAACCAAGAACTTGATTGCTAAGACTGATGTAGGATAGGGGTCCATCTGATATACAGCCACAGATTCCGTTATATGTCTATGTACAATCCAAGCCCCGGGTCTTCCTCCGCTTTTTTTCTAGTTTTCTTGTTTCCTAATCCCCACAAAGTACCACATTTTCTCAAACCACAGATGTTCCCTTATTTGTCTATATACAAGCCAAACCCCTGGTCTTCCTCCACCTTTTTTTTTTTTGTAGTTTTCTTGTTCCCTGATCCCAACAAAGAAACGCATTTTCTTCCCAAACCACGGAGGTATCCAACTCCTCCCACCGCCACCTCTGAGGACCGCTATCTTACAAAGCCGCATCGGCAGCGCTTAGAGACCTTTAGCCATGGCATTAGCCTAGTAGTAGGAGGGTCATACCGCTGTGGCGTGAAATAATTTCATTCCATTGCAGATCCACAACGCTCACACGTCGTGGCTTCCGTAGGGTTCTTGTACGTGCAGCTTTTATTCGTATGGCCCCTCTCATTCACCACTTCTGAGGCGATAGACTGGGCCATACTCGATATCTGGCTCGCTAGAAGAGCTGAAGTCGGTTCTGAGATGTGTATGCAAATATGAGTATTGTAAAAATGATGAGGAGAGATGGCGTCAATGGGGTCGGGGCAAAGGGAGAAACCAGGCTATATAAACATGATTCTACGTAAGAGCACGGGCAGCAGCTGTCTCCAGTCTCGTGATTGGCGCCCGCTGGAAAAGGGCACCACGTGTTATATCTAAGAGGAGTGCATTGGCAAGACTTTGTACGAGGAGCCCACGGTCCAATTAATTGAGATACCTGCAGCCAACATACCTTGTGTTGCCAACCCCAACACCCCCCCAAAGCGCTTGCGATGCACAAGCTCATAAGTTGGTCACTTGGCCCTGGCCAGTTCTCAGAGTCCCCTGATGTCTGAGCCCAATGGCAAGGCTGTTAGACGCTGATCTTGCTCCTTCCTACTTGATGCTTGCTCGGCCAAGTCCTCGTGATTCTCCTTTTACCCCCTCCATGAGCGAAGACAGGTGACTGGAACCTGCCTGATACGACCCCTTTCAACGTGATAACGTGGTGCCCACGACACTCCGTCTTGACAGCTCAGATCATCATGACGGCACGAATTGACACAAGACAGCCTCCACCGCGGCGCCAAGCGAGGGGAAGCCATGGCTAGACGCGGCAAATGAGCTAGAGGAGCGGCTCAAGGCAAGGGGCGGTGTTGCTCTTGCAGGGGTAGGGCAACCGATACCAATCAGAGAACGAAAGCGCTGCCTCTTGGGTTGAGATCAGGTCTTCCGACTGCCGTTCCGCCGCATCGCTAAGCTAGATTGTCACCCAAACGAGCTCGAGGCTATGGAATTCGTCAGAAAACATATAACTATTCCGGTTCCACGCATACATGAGGTATACGACTACGGTGAAGGTCAGCATCTTGTCATGGAAGAGGCGCCGGGCGGCGATATCAAAGTCTACTACGGCGGAATGACACCGGACCAAGTGAAAACCTTCGGCCTCGAGTTGGCCGGCTGTCTCAACCAGCTGCGAAGCCTGCAACCTCCCGCCGCTGGATTCATCGTATCACTGTCCCTCGGTTCCAGCCTCGACCATCGCCTCAGCGGAAACTCGATTTGGGCCCTTTCGCAGCGTCGCAGACTTCCACACCTACCTGCGAAGAAGCCGGCCGTTGGCACACTGGGAAAACGAACCAGACGTGGTGCGAGTCCATTCCACGCCAGACAAATACAGGGTCACGCTCTCCCATGCCGACCTCAACCCGAACAACATCATGGTGAAGGACGGCCACATCACCGCGATTATCGACTGGGAGTTCGCAGGATGGTACCCGGAGTATTGGGATTACACGAAGATGTACTGGAGTGAGCGGCCTCTCTGGGCGAACTTTTACCGGGCTGTGGAAGAGGAGCCGGGTATCACTAAGTATCCTGATGAGCGGGCCGCCGAACTTGCCATCTGGAAGCGCATGCACCCGTGGTCGTATGATGACCCGCCATGGTCTCCTGGCGAGGAGCAGCAAGCTGGACAGATTCAACCGGATCAAAATTAGCTGTTTACAAAGCGATACCGAAGGCTGGCCACTGCTATTACCTGTGCAGTATAATGGCTAAATGCCAACGGAGGGCCCTGGGCTGGCCTTTTGTACGTGAGAGGCACGATTCATTCACCGGGGATCCTGCGACTGCGGTGTTTATGATGCGATAGGGGCGTCCTCGCTTCGGATGAACAGGACGAAGAGGAGTGTCTGGTACAATGCCTTGGTCTAGCTGAGGCTGTTCCGTTTCTCTTGCACTCAGAGACACGCACGTAGTCGACGCATTATGGGGGACCACACGGCGCTACGGCGGGTCCCCTTCCATCCCCGCAGCCCCCACGATACCCCCACGGGGGTCATCACATTCCCCAGAGGGCTTGGTCGTTGACTCGTCGCCGTCAACAGCATCGACCGCATCGACCGCATCGACCGCATCGTGGCCAGCTGCATGCGATGCGGCGATGCACATCATCTCCGTCTACGGAGCACACCCGTCACTACACTCGCTCATTGCATGTTTAAGCATTCTCTCACTAAGTGGTATCTTCCCATTTTATTTCCCTTTAAACCGTCCGCGACCAAAAACTCCCCGTTCGCCAGTCTCCGTTTTGAAGCTCGCTCCCCTCACACGGCACATTGCATTCACGCCTTTTCATCTGCAAAGTCCTGAGCGGCAGGCGTCGTCGTGCCCTTTGAGTGAGACATGCTGTATGGAGCCTATACGTGAGTTTTGTTAGCCTCAGCCGGACACACCAGACCAGTCGTGAGAACAAAGGGGGACGGCCTTACCAGCACCTCCTTGGCATTGCAGATCCTCCACGCAAGCTTCCTTGCGTTACGGTCCGCGAGCACCACGGCCGGCGCAAACTCGATGCCAAACATCTCGCGGATGGCGTACACGATCCTCCTGGAGTACTTGCTGTCCCGCTCCACGTGGCTGCCAAACGGCTCGTCGACGGTGCTTGGCGCGATATCCGGGTCGCGGTCCAGGCAGTTCTGGATGACCGGCAGGATGGCCGACTCCACCGCCGTAGCGTACATGCCCTTGACGTCCACATCAACGTCATCTTCGGCAAACTGTCCGATGTGAATTTCAAACGGCTCTGAGATGGCCATGACATTGTGGTTGCCGTCGTGGTGGTATCGGAACTCAAACACGCTTTGCGTCCACCACAGCTTGTCGCCCTCGAAGATGACCTCACCCTCCACCATGTCAGTCTCGGATGCGTCGTTCTTAAGCAAGCCATGCTCCGGCGTTACGATGCTGCTGTCGGCGGTCAGCGCATCGTAGCTCCCAGCATTCGTCGGCGCCCAGCGGCCGAGAGACGACACCCCCGTTGCCTCCCTGGAGCGGTTGTCCGTAACCATGTAGAGGCCGATCCAGTCCTTCTTGCTGTGGTTTGCCGGTGCTCGCCACTTGACCTTTAGCGGCGCGCCATACGCGTAGATCATGGTCTTTACAGCCTTTGGAAACCTGCCCGTCAAGCTCTCCTTGCCGGTGGCTCTGTCTCGCGATGACGCATGGGCGGAGACCGTGCCAGCAACTGATAGAGCGTACTGCTTGGGATCGAGCCCCGCTAGGTCTGGCGCAATCCTCGTAATCGTGAGCCGAGCCGGTGCCATGTTGAAGAGAGCCGAGGTATCGCGCACAATCGTCTTGACGCCCGACGCAAATTTGGGCCGTGCCGTGTCGAGAAAGTCTTCCACAAAGTGAGTCGTCTCGTCGAGCACCTTGTCCATGCTCTCCTGCCAGCCCTTGACGGGCGGCGGCAGTGAGCGCTTGATGAACTTGGTGAGACCGGCCTCTCGGCGCAGACTTCTGCCGTAGACCTTTTGCATGTGCGGCCTCTCGATGAACGAGAGGTAGAAGAGAGACAGGATCTGCGTGATGATTGCCATGATGAAGATGGACCTGCTCCACGTGATCAGAGCGGCGCCCCAGACACCAGCCGTTCCAAAGATCCTCTCGGGGTTATTGAGGAAGCGGTAGATGGACGTGTACGTGAGCTTGGCCTCCTGGTCAAAGAAGAAATCGCCGCAGAACCAGCCAAACTCGCCGAGCGAGTCGTAGACGCTAAACGCCGTCCACAGCTGCAGCGCCACCAGCGAGGCACCCATGACGTGCTTGAGAAGCACCAGCCCATAGCCCCAGTCCGCGGGAGGAGAGTACATCTTCCAGCACGCGGCGACAAAGGCCGTGTTGCACATGATCACGCTGATGTGGTGCATGCCCTTCCACTGCCGCCACGCCTCGCCGGCGCTCTCGCCAAACTTGAGGAAGTGCCGCGTCCACATCTTGGTCTTGGATTGTCGGTCTAGGACGATGCCGAGTCCGAGGTGGTACCACAAGCGCCAGGCCAGCGCATGGGCCACGAAGACGGCTTGCCAGACCGGCGTCAACGGCGTCACGAGAGCCAGCAAGGCTACGTACAGAGGGAGGATGATGACGACGCAGTCAGGCACGCGGAACAAGTCCATGTTGCCGAAGCCCACCATGTCATGCACCGCCGCCGGCGACCCTTGCGGAGGCAAAGCAGAGGGGGCABCAGCAGCAGCAGCCAGGTGATCCGAGAGGTCGTCGTCGAGCGAGTCGAGGATCACGCTGGGATCACTTTGACTCCGGGACAGGGTCGTCTTCCGCGGTGGCGGAGGGTTGTACGTCTTTTCGATGTGAGGGTTCTCCACAGTCACGAGGAAGGCGAACTGAGCGAGGTGGGCGACTATGGAGATGAAGAGCACCTCGTAGCTGGCGGCCATCATCGAGATTCCGTAGTAGCCAGCGTAGCCAATCGAGTACATGGGGTGCGGCGCCATCTCAAACACGCCGTCAAACGTCAAGTCCTGGTCGACGAGATAGAAGAAGTCACCCCAGTACCACGCAAAATCCTTGACGACCCGGTGGGCGTCCAGCTTGACCCACAGGTTGAACCCGACGAGGATGATGCCGAGCGACCATCGGGCCATGCCCATGGGGATGCCCTCGCCGGTGGGGGTGTGGCCGCAGACGACGGCGAAGAGACAATATGACACGAAATCACACATCAGGATCAAGTCCACGACCCTGCGGAAGACCAACCACGTGTTGTACTCGACGGGCGCTTTTTCGAAGTTGTAGTCCTCCGGAATCTTGGCTTCGAGCTCGCGCTTGAGCAACTTGTACAGCCATGGTCGCGGGTTCTTGCCCGTCTTGGGGTCCTCGAACAGTTTCCAGCGCAGGGCCCAGGTGATGAGACGACGGTGGTGAGACTGGATGTGCAGCAGGACGCCGATGCCGATGTTGTAGGCCGCCCTCCAACACAGGAAGATGAGGGCGAAGACGGGTCGTTTCCAGCCGGAAGGGAGCGCATAAGCGAGCAGGATGTGAGGTGCCAGGATTCCTAGGACGGCAACGTCGGACAGATTCTTGGGCTGTCGAGGGGCGAGAAGCTGCGACACCATGTCATGGGTAGTAGGCACGACAAAGACTGTATATCGAGGGCCGCGTTAGCTGGACGTGCACATATATGCCTGATGCAAGCCATTGCCCTCGTTGCTGACGCACCTGTGCCGTCTGGCGTCCGGCCAAACGTCTTCTTGCTCTTCGTACTCTCCTGCCCCTGCTCGAGGGGCAGGTTCCCCTCCGAGGCAGCATGCTCAGAGTCGACGGCATTCAGGGCTTGCAACGACTCTCCTCGAGGCTGCCGCTGGCGGAGCTCGGCGCCGTTGGACGGAATCTCAGCGGCGGTGCTCATGGCGGCGACGATGTCGAAATCGGCTCTGTCGAAAGCCAATGCGGGTCGCGGAAGAGGCAAAGAGTTGGAGGGTCGGCAAGATGGAGACCAATGGCGCGGGAAGTGGGCTCAATTATGTATTACGCTCCATGGGCCTAGAGAAGCAGCAGCTCGCGTGCCCAATGGAAGTGAACGTGGAAGCCAGACGTCACGACTCCGCAAGTGAGGTTAGGCGCGCAGGTGTCCAGAGCCGGCGGCTCATCTATTAGTGTTGACATGTGCCTGTCGCGTCGTATTATTTGTTGGCCCGGGTCTCGCTTTTAAGTTTTCCTTGCAGGCTGCTGGAATGGACAGGGTCGAGGCATTGGACACACGTCGTGTAACTGGGCCGGGGAGGAGAGCCTCCACCGCGTTAGTGCCACTTGCACGTTAGGTCACGCTCCAGCCTGTGGCCGTCCCCAACTACAGCGACTAGCGCCCACTGTCACTGGCCAGCTTGGTTGGACAGGTGGATGGATGGATGAACGCCAGTGGTTCACCTCAACCACGGCCATTGGTTGAAGCAAAAGCCGCACCATCCCGAGGTTTCTCGACAGATGGTCGGTGAGGCAACCAACTCCTCCAGATCGAAGGACTGATGGCGTGCACGTTGCCTCCGCCAACCGGCTCGAGGGCAATAGTCGTGGTATATTGACACCCTTTCACGCCGCGCATATGCCCAATCCCAAACACCATCATCGCAGCGTCCTGCGGTCTTCGTGCTCGTGTTACAGAGCCCACTCGCGGCGCAGCCAACATGGGTAACCGATATTGAGTGGTCCACTAACATCCATCCCAACAATCGCCAGCGGGGCACGATGCTGAAGGCCCTCCGAGGGATGGGAGCACTTCGTGCTGTTGAGGCCTTATTCACAGCCTGACACACACTGGACACGCAGCATGCCACCTGCCTACCTCGCACCGCCTCCACGAACACGGCATACTCGTAGGCCGCCAACCGCGGATTGTCGGGTTGAGTAACCTGAAGTGTTTTTTGGTCACGATGTGGCATAAAGTCTAGCCCGCTGCAAAAGGACACAAGGCCTCCATTTCGCATTCATAAGCATGTGATTTTGCCTGGTCAAGTTGCACACAACTCCCCTCGCTCATGTGAACTCGGCCGAGGAAGCATGGTGGCTCACAAAAGACAGACATGCTCGCTTCACTAACCCAAAGACAACAAATAGCATCCCTCACAAAGACGTCGACAGCACCACTCAGAAGCAGTCTCCACATGTCCAGCCGTGACCGTAATTGCATTAATTGTGTCCATAAACAACCCTATAATAAAGAGAGAACCAGCCTACGCAGCCTTCTTGGCAAACTCGACCCTGAGAATGAGATGCTTGAAGCCATATCCGTCCATCTTATCGCAGGCCTTGACAGCATCGCCACGGTCTGCGAAGCTGATAAAGGCGAATCCCTTGGCCATGCCGGTTTCCCGGTCCTTGGCAAGGAATACTCTGGTGACTCGTCCGAAGCGCTCGAACATGTCCCGCAACTCGCCCTCCTCCGCCATCTCGGAAACCTGGGGAAAACATGGTTAGCCTGTGCACAGATGCTGGACCGTCGCCGCAACTTACATTGGTGACACGCAGTGTCGCAAGGTCGTCCCGCTCGCCATACTTGGATCCTCCCATCCGCTCTCCAGCTGAAGCTCCAGCGGCCCCTCCACGCATCGCGGGAGGCACATATGACCCCTTCTTTCCAGCTCCCGCGGCGCCGACGTTGGCGTCGTCGGGCATTCCCGCGGCAACATCTGCGGCGCCACTCTCGCCGATGGGTGCCATAGTGTCCTTGTACGGACACCTGGCCGTGAAATGCTCGCCGTTGCAGATACGGCACTTGACCTTCTTGTCCTTCAGCTTGTCCTTCATCGACTGCGCATTCGGGTCTTGGCTCTCGTCCTTGGCATCCTTGCGCCAGTTGACGCTGGGCCGGAAGATGATGTTCTCGCCGACGGACGTCGTGTCAGGGGCCGGGCCGGCGCCGTCCTTTGCGCTCTGGCCGAACTTGGCCCATGTCTTGCGGTCGGCAACACGCGGGTTGACCATCTCGGTGTGGGTGACGTAGCGGACGCGGCGCGTCGTCTTCACTTTTTGGCCGTCGTCGTTGTAGCGGAAGGTGATGATGGTCTTGGTTCCATCCTTGTTGGAGATGGTCTGGGGCGGCGGCAGGTCGGTGGTTGTCTCCTCGATGTCGTCGTCGTCGGCCCAGTCGTGCCTATTTGATGTGGGGTTAGCCACAAAACTCGCTCTCTGGGTAGAGGACAGCTGCTCACTTGGGCTTGGGCGGCGCCGTGGTAGCCATGATGAATGTGGCGTATTCGAAAGCCTTCTTCCTGTCTGCTTGTTGTGTCTTTGCTCGGTGCAGTATCGTTGAACGCGGTCTGGGGGGCTCTGGATCGTGATCGTGGGTTTCTCGCTGATAGATGAATTTCACACTTTTTCGTGGTGCGATGCGAGGAGGCGTGGGGCACGGGTCCAGCCACATTTGGTGTGGCTGACTGCATGCAAGTCACGTGCATCGGCCGTTCCCACACAGGAACATATAATCCGTTTTGGAAGTAGACAAGTGGCAATTGTGCGAAAGATACCAATGGCTATATGCAGTGTGTTCCGCTCTTTGGTTCTCCCTAATTTTGATGCCCTGCTCCTCGCGGGCTGCCGTGTGCGCTCGACCGTGTCTTGCGATGCAGTGAGGCTGTCAGTGAAACGTTGTGGCGCAAAGGCAGGTTCAAATTGTGCTCTAATGAATAGGTACTTCGTACTTGAGCTCCAATGAAGAATATCATGCCTGAACTGCATGCGCTATTAAAGGAGAGGTCCTAAACCGAACTTCTTGCGACATTAAACAATACTGAGCCAAGCTTTGTTTGCGGATTAGCCGTGTTCATTTTTGGTCAATAGACAGCCGCGTGGCGCAGCAGCAACCTTTCCGCCACGTAATCACCAGCCGGCGGACGCCGTCCGTGGCGCCGAAGCGTCCTGTGACACGCGGAGAGTTTCGACCGCGGCCTTCTTGGCCTGGGCATCTCCCCTCTTGCGATTCTGCATCAAATATCCATCGCCGGACAGCAATAGTTGCTGCCATCGAACCTCTCCCACGACCACCGCACACCCGAAGCTGATCAACATGGCCAACAAAGGCGACGAGCCTCCGCCGGCGTATGGCGCTCCACCTCAGGCTCCGAGGCCCGCTTACGGCGCCGGCTCTCCCGGCCCCTACCAGCAGAATCAGCAGGGCCAGCAGGGCTTCTATCCCCGGGGCCAGCAAAATTACTACCAGCAGCCGCAGCCGCAGCAGCAGCAGCAAGGCTACTACCAGCCGGGGCCACAGATGGGGTACTACAACCAGCAACAGTCAGGGCCATACCCAGCTGGCCAGGGCCCATATCCGCCTCAGGGCTATTACGGACCTCAGGGACAGTATCCGCCGGGACCAGGCTATGCTCCCCAGGAGAGGCAACAGAGGAATCCTGGACTTCTGGAGGGTTTGCTGGCTGGTCTGGCGTGCTGCTGCTGCTTGGACCTTCTTTTCTAAGCTGGACGTTCAAAGTGTGAGTACCCTGGATGGCTGCGTAGAATAGAATAGTGGTTACTGACGAGCTGCGGGAGTGTAATCTGGAATGGCATCCACGAGATTGAGAAATTCTGCGAACACGCTCCCGCAACGGACGGCGGCGTTCTGATAACGAGAGAGTCCTCCGGGAAGGTTGTGGGCGAGGGCTTGCGATGGTGGTCGCTAGCACGGCTGATTGGCGGGAATACACTCTTTGGCAGCCAACGGGCCTTGTTTCTTGGGCGTTTAAGGACAGTTGGTAGCTAGAGGGTATTGTTTGGGAATCACGGACCTTCGGCTTCGTGGTGTTTATGCTATTGTCCGTCATGCACGTCTTGTTCGGTCGTACTCATGTTGCACGGAGTACCTAGTATCGTTCTAAACGAGTCGAATTGCCTCTGATTGCCTCTGATGGACGCTTGCTTGTCATCTGTCGCACCACTCGGTCTGATGTGCTGTGATATGTGGAATCACGTGCTGACTATGGAGTGTAAGTCACACCGCGACGATCGCGCTCGGCTGAGCATCACAGACTGACCGGCTGGACTGAGATCTGGTCCGGAGTAGTCCGCACGAAGCACTGCGGTCGCATTGGGCGTGCTGTGGCGTCGGATTTCGTCACGTTTGACTCTCTAGTCCGCTGTAACTGAGACCATCCGAAGTTACGGACTATGGGCGGGACGTTTGCTGTGAATGGTGCCKCGACGTACGAGGTACCAGGTGCATACAACGAGCCGGACTGCGTTAGGCTGACCGAAAGCTGCATGATGTACTCCGTAGCGGACAACGCTCCGGGTGTTGACCTGTCAGCAGTACTCTGAGATCGCCGGGTTACACGGCAGATGCACTCCTCGTCGTGGAACCAACAGCCGGGTTGACAGTGGGATGTGTCGTCAACCAGCATGTGTCGTCATCGATCTCGGTACCGTGCATGCAAAGGCGGGGTCCAACGTCGACAATGCGGGTTCCCTGCCGGCAGAACAGACTTGACAAGAAAAGAACAGAGCTTCTTGGCTTCCCTGCCCCTAAATTTATCCCGGCATTGCCCGTTGATCTTGGAAGCGCCGACAAAAGGACAGGCGCTTGGCTGGGCTCCCTGATGATGTAGCTGGTACCAGCGGACCACTGACAGCTCACGGGCCGATGAAGGCGTAGCACTACTGAAGCAGCTGCCGGGGTAGGGTTGAGGGCCTCTGGGAGGCGCTTACGAGTACAGGCACGCAGGGGTTTGTGGTTTCATCACCTGGGCGGCCCCAGCGCAGCCTCTGATGTCACTGGCCACCCCCTGTCGGCTTGAAAGTTGAGACAAGGAACCGGCCGCCAATCATGACGCCTCTGCCGCACCTTCCAAGCTTCCAGTCCACCTCGCCTCTTCGATGGACCCTGGTATTAAGCCAAGCGCCCAACGAAATCATCGCCCTCCATTCACTTCCCTAAAGCACTCTCGCCGCGCCAGTGCTCCTTGCTTGTTGCCGAGTCCATCGTTTTTCATGTTTTTCTTATGAATTTGTTTTAAGCCTGTTCAGCACGTTGCCTCTTTTTTATAGATTTTGAGAGCGGCAGCATCCTCTCTACACTTGCCCGCCAGCTACGCTCTCTTCCCGCTGCTCGACGAGGTCGACGACGACAACGACGGCGGCGGACGACGCCTGAATACCACCAAATATATTTCGATCTGCGACCTACTAGCCATGGCCGCGATTTTACTCGGTTCTGCGCTCTCTTGGGCTGATTCGATCGCGGCAGCGTCCGCGGCAGCCACTGCCTTTGTCGATCCCCCTTCCCTCTCTGAAGCCTCTTCGCCTTGGTCGACTCCCGCGCTAGCCCGCAGGGCCACTGGTGAACAAGCCGGAAGAGCCCAGGATGCGCGGGGAATTGGAATCGTCAGTTTCCTAACTGCCATCGGTGTTGCGACTGCCATCTTTGCAGCGCAGTTCACGCTGTTCACGCTTCTGCGGAACAAGTTGGCTCGAATTTTGTACGTACAAACAATCTCCAGGCCTTGCGCTTTCTTACTTACCTTGGTTCTCTTCTAGCAAACCGAAAACGTACCTAGTCCCCGAGCGAGAGAGAACCGAGTCGCCGCCTAGTAGCCTCATGGCTATGATCAAGGGCCTGATCGACTACAGCGATCGCGAGGTCATCAACAAGTGCGGCCTGGACGCCTACTTCTTCCTGCGCTACCTGAAAACTCTACTCGTCATCTTTATCCCGATTTGCGCCATCGTTCTACCCATTCTCATCCCCATCAACTACATAGGTGGAAAGGGGCACGAGGTCGATTTCAAGGATCCCGATAAAAGACCGTCCAACAGTACGCCCACCGGTCTGGACACGCTTGCCTGGGGCAATGTCAGCCCAGACCATACGGGCCGCTACAGCGCCCATCTAATCATGGCTGTTCTAGTGGTCATCTGGGTCTGCGCCGTCTTCTTCTACGAGCTTCGGGTGTACATCAAGGTTCGCCAGGACTATCTCACGAGCGCAGAGCATCGACTCCGAGCTTCGGCTACCACTGTGCTGGTAAACTCGATTCCTCAAAAGTGGCTCAGCGAGGAGGCTCTGATGGGCCTGTTTGATGTCTTCCCCGGCGGTGTCAGAAATATTTGGCTGAATCGAGACCTGACGAAGCTGCTCGACAAAATTTCCCTCAGGGATAACGTCCATTCTATGCTCGAATCTGCCGAGACGGACCTGATCAAGGCTGCTAAAAAGGCACAGCTGAAGCAACGAGATGTCGACGAGAGGAAGAAGCGGAAGAAGCAGAACCTCAAGTCATTCACTAAGGAGGAAAGGGCCGCTCGTGATGCTGAAGAGGATGCGGAAGCGAATCAAAGAGCCACCAACGGTGAGGGAACGGATGCCGGGAATCAGCACGAGGTACCTCACACGGTGGACGCCGGCGTCCACGAGTCCGAGCTCAATGTGCACGGGCAGACCCATCACGACCTAAACACTGTCCAGGGGGAGGAGCTTAAGGAGTCTGGCGGCTTCAGGATGCCTGGAGTCAAAAACCCACTGTTGAAAGTCGGCAAGGGGTTTAAGGGCGTTGCTACAAAGGCAGGGGGCGAGGTTAACGACATGCTGGTCACAAGTAACGGCTTTATGAGCACGAATCCGACAGACGAGCGGACAAACGCTCTCCAGCCTTTGGACCCAGCAAGGGCCCAGAACGCTGCTGAGCAGGCCATCCCATCGCCAATTCCTGCGGAATCGCTAGAAGCACAAAGCACCCATTCACGCGCCGCGTCCACCATATCAGAGAGCTCTACCAGAGCAATACAGAAGAAGAACAACCACACTGCGGCTGCTGATAATACGGTCCGAGCGCACGACAACGCCGACGACATGATCCTGCAGGAACGGACAAAGTTTTGGCAGTTTTGGAAACCTCCGTCCGGCGGTTACGCCTATCCAGTCCCGCAAGGTGCCGAGGCCGAGGAATTCATGGCCAGGCGGTCAGAGAATCAAAAGACTGTGTGGCAGTCGATCAAAGGGTCTCTACCATTCATGGGCGGCGAGGACGAGGACACCTACGAGTACCCTTCTGCCTACAATGCCGATTACAAGAATGACGAGGACGGTGGCGCAGAATGGGAGAAATATCTTAAGAAGAAACACCGCCCTACCCATCGTCTCTCTCCGTTTGGAATCACCTGGTTGCCCGGATTTCCCCTATTCAACAAGAAAGTGGACACTATCTATTGGTGCCGAGAGGAGCTCGCACGGTTGAACCTGGAAATCGAAGAAGACCAAAAGTACCCAGAACGGTTCCCCCTGATGCCCTCCGCTTTCGTTCAGTTCAACCACCAAGTCGCGGCGCACATGGCCTGTCAGAGCGTTGTCCATCATTTGCCGCGGCAGATGTCGCCTCGCATGAATGAAATATCGCCCCGGGACGTTGTTTGGGACAACATGGCGCTCAACTGGTGGCAGGAATGGCTTCGAACGGCCATAGTAACCGTCACCGTTTCTGCCATGATATTCCTGTGGGCCATTCCCGTGGCTTGGACGGCGGCCCTGAGCCAGCTGGACAAGCTCATTGAGAACGCCGACTTTCTGAGCTATCTCAAAGACAACAAGGCTGTCGGAACCCTCGTCAAGGCAATTGCCGGTGTGCTACCCGCAGCCATGCTCGCGATTCTGCTGATTCTGGTACCGATCATCCTCACCTTCTTGGCCGGATTCAAGGGTGCCAAGACAGGTGCCCAGAAGACGGAGTTTGTGCAAATCTTCTACTTCGTCTTCCTGTTTATCCAGGTCTTCCTCATCGTGTCGATTGCGTCGTTCTTCGCGCGGTCGCTTAATGAGTTCGTCGACAACATAAAAAAGCTCTCGTCAGTCGGAGCAGTCCTGGACCTTCTCGCCGACAACCTACCTGCCTCGGCCAACTATTTCTTTTCTTACATGGTTCTTCAGGCACTATCGACAAGCTCTGGTACTCTGCTCCAAGTAGGTGCCTTGCTTGCGTGGTTCGTTCTCGCGCCGATGTTTGACAGCACGGCACGGAATAAGTGGTCACGGAATACCAAGCTCAACCAGATCCGCTGGGGCTCTTTTTTTCCAGTCTACACCAACTTCGCCTGCATTGGTCTGGTGTACTGCGTCATTGCGCCATTGATTTCAGTCTTCGCCATCATCACCTTTAGTCTGCTGTGGCTCGCCCAGAGATATGCCATGTTGTATGTCAACAGATTCGAGACGGACACCGGTGGCGTTCTCTACCCGCGAGCCATAAACCAGACCTTTACGGGAATATACTTCATGGAGCTCTGCATGGCCGGCTTGTTCTTCATCGTCCAAGATAGCAGCGGGAATCACACCTGCACCACACACGGCGTCATCATGATTGTGGTCCTGGTCCTGACGATCATCTACCAAGTACTCCTCAACATGTCATTTTCGCCGCTTTTCAGATACCTCCCGATCACATTTGAGGATGAGGCGGTGCTCCGTGATGAAGCTTTCCAGCGGGCCCAGGATCTTCGATTCGGCGTGGCTCACGATGAGCCGCAGGACAATGAAGATGCGGTGGATGATGACATTGCCGGAGAAAAGTCGCCTCGTCTACCGGACGACGATGAGGACATTGAGCTGCAGAAGATGCAGCCTCAGCGAGGAGCACAGGGACGGCAGCTGCGGGATCACGTTAAGCAAGTCGGTTCCTGGGCGAGAGACGGAGGCAAGCAGGTTGGCACATGGGCTAAGGATGGCGGCAACCAGCTTCGCAAGCTGAAGCTGATGAGCGACAACTCTAAAGCCGCGCAGTACCGACGCCAACAGCGCCAAAAAGACCTGGAGGCCCAGCGCGCCATAGGAGACGCCTTGTACGGCGGTATTCACGACGACATCGAGGACCTGACGCCCGAGGAGAGGGACATTCTGACACGACACGCCTTCCAGCACTATGCCCTGCGGGCCCGGCGGCCGACGGTCTGGATCCCCCGCGACGACCTGGGGGTCAGCGACGACGAGATCCGGCGGACGAGGGACTACAGCGAGCACATCTGGATTAGCAACGAGGGTACGGCGCTCGATAGCAAGGTGCGTGTCGTGTACGGCAAGAATCCGCCCGACTTTTCCGAGGTGGACATTATCAACCTGTAGAGCAACGACCTGAGCAGCTGTTTATTTCTTTTTTCGGGGGCTTTTGTTCTGTTATTTGGTTATCCTCACCAACGATGCTTGACGAGGCAACGGCATGGCATAGACTGCTTTTGTGCCCGACGAGACGGAACGCGGAGACGTTGCTGCGATGACAATGGCCAGGACATTGGTCATTGGCATGTTGGAGAGTGATCAAGAGTGGCTTGGTCTAGACGATGGCAGGATGCTGGCATAGCGTGCGGCTTGATTTTGATGTCTCGCGAAACAGGGGCTTTTATGCGAAGTGCGTCGTACACGAAATACAACGTACACATCTTTTCTACCTTGCAAAGCAAAGTCCTGCCATGGCGTGGTGTGCTTGGTACGGAGTGACCAGAAATGTCTGGGTCTAATTATGCTAAAAGGGTTCACAAACGCCCTGCTCAATGCTCTCGACATGCAACAACTAACGGACGACCATGAGCCGCCGGATGAGCCGCCAATGCCCGCTCTTTGCCAACGCCGCTTCAAATCATCAAAATTCATCCTCCCATACAATGTCCACTTAGCCTAAATTTTTTGTCTATAACTCCAAAACAATGAAAAATTACTATGTCTATAGCGCGCGTCTACGCCGCTCGGCCTTGATCGTGGCCTCGACCTCCTCTCGCAGAACCCTGTTGAAGTCGTCCGGATTGTCTAGGTACAGGTGGTGCCCGGCCTTGGGGATGACGACGACGCGCGCGCTGCCGTTTTCGCGGCGCTTCTCCTCGTCGGTGCCGTGGAGGAGGGCCTTGACCTTGGCCTCCTTGAGCTTCTGCTCGGCGGCGAGGCCGCCGGCGACGTCCATCCAGTCGTTTTCGCCGTACATGAAGACGACGGGGATGCCGGACTCCCTGACGACGGACTTACCGCTGGTGCCGCTGGTGCCGCTGGTGCTGAGGCTGCTGCTGTCGTCGTCGGGTTGGGGGATGACTTGGCGGCCGACTTCGTGGATGCGGTCGATGACGGGCCGGCGGGCATAGGCGCCGGGGGCGAGAATGTAGGCGAGAGCGTACTCGCCGCTGCCTTTTTGCTTGAAGATGGAGAAGGAGTAGTCGTGGAGGGCCCGGGCCTCGTTGGGGGGCAGGTGGTTGAAGCGGCGGGAGCTCCATCCGGAGACGAAGCGCGGACCTAGGGGGCCGGCCATGCGGACGATGCTAAAGGGGGAGACATTGGCGTCCCAGAGCCAGACCAGCCAGCTGGGCAGGGGTCGCCTTGGCTGGTTCGTAGTGGCGCCGCCGCTTTCTTTCGGTTTCTGGACTGCCGCCGCCGCCGATTTGGACGTCGGCTCGGTGACGGTCTGCTGGTCCTGGGTAAACTCGCTCTCCATGGTCGACTCTTCGGGCTCGGGCATGGACGCACTGACGGCGTAAGGGTCCGCGGGTATGCCGACGGGCGACGCGAGAATCAGCTTCTTCAGGTGGCCGGGGTACTTGATGGCATAGGAGACGGCGAGGTAGCCGCCGAGGGAGTGGCCGAGCAGGGTGAAGCGCTCAATCTTGCGGGCCTTGCGCCACTCCTCGAGGGCGTCGATGAACCAGTTCTCGGCCTCGACGACCTGGGCCTCCTTGTCCCGCGCGTGGATCTTGAAGGGCGGGCGTGACGAGTTACCCATGCCGAGCATGTCGAGGGCGTAGAGCTTGAGGCCGGGAATGCGCGTGATGGGCTCGAAGTTGTTGTAGAAGAAGCCGAGGCCGGCGCCGTAGCCGTGGACCATGACGAGCGTCTCTTCGGTGTCCTCGCCGACGCGCTCGACGCAGACCTCGTTGAGGGCGCGATTCTTGCCGGGCAGCTGGACCATGGAGCGGCGCCAGACGCGGGTGCCGAAGGGGTCGGGCTTGGTGGCGGCGGCGGCGGCGGTGTTGGTGATGCTGTCGACGGCCTCGCGGAGGTAGGGCACGAGGGAGAGGACGTTGCGCTCGGCCATGGGGGGCGTGACGCTCGTCCACTGCGGCGAGGGTTAGCAGCCGTTGATGGCCGTTCTGTCATTGTAGAGCCGGCGTTGGCATCGACGTACCCACTGATACGCGGCGTCTTTATATCCCAGGGGAAAGTACGCGGTCTGCGGGCGCTGGGGCTTCTGGCGCAGCTCGTCAGCAGGCTCGGCAGGCTCGGCAGGCTCGGCCGGATGATGGGCCTGCTGGGCGCGCACGGCGGCCTCGGTCGTGGACATCTTGCTCGTGGCGGGGACAGCCGTCGTGGTCGTGGCCAGGGAGATTCGCGAGCGCTGCAGTACCGCAGTGGCAGTCTGTGTCTTGAGCATGGGCGGCTGCGCGCGGCGGGGGTGCTGGGGGCTTTATGCAAAGCGCCCAGGCACCCGAGACTCGTGGATAGGTCGGCAGGGAGGGTAGGACTGCGACAGCAAACTCCGTTCCGCAGCACAGCGAGTCTGTGTCTGTTGCGCGGCGTCCGGATGGATGACGGCTGGCCCGGCCGCGACGCGGGCGCTGGGCTGGCTGCCGGACTTAACGCACGAGGCTCGGATATTGGGTCTGCCCGATCCCGACGCTATGAGTATGACGGCGGCGGCGGCGGTTCCGACTGAAGCGCAGCGGGTTTGTCTCCGGGGATTCGATATGCAGGTGTCCAAGATGCAGCACGAGGGATGGATGGTGACGAGTTGGGGCGATTCGGTCCCCTGCAGCGCGGCCCCTGTTGCTGCTTCGTATGTACGGAGTACGGAGAACATGAACTATGCAACGATCAAAGCACGCCCCAACAAGTTCGTTGCCTCGCGGGTTCGTCAACCTCAACGTGGTGGGACCCGTGGCCGCAATTGGCGCCGAGGCGAGGCCCGCCACCCGCTATGACGTTCGGTCTCGCGCGTCGCCGCTGAGCCGAGCCGTATAGGGAGCCTCCACCGGGTCTCCCCAGCCCACGACACCTGCAAAGAGCGCCGCGACCGCGTGCGATTGACGCTGCCGACCGACGCCGCGCTCTCCCCACGGCATCACCTCGCCATTCTCGAGATCCGTCCGCGCCAGGCAGCACGTCCCAAGCCTCCAGCGCAGCACTGCGCCGCCGCGTGGCATTGGGCGCCCCCCCCNTATAAGAGACAGCCCCCCTTCCCAGCCCGTCCGACGCTCGCTCGCTGGGCACGACGGTGCAGCCCGCGACACCACGACACCACGACACCACGACACCTCCCATGGCCGACGACCTCGACTCCATCGTCAAGGGCGCCTCCGTCGCCGCCCCCGGGGACGTCAGGAGCGGCCCCGGCACGACGCCCATCCTGCCCGTCGCCGGCAGGCAGGGCGACCCGCTCAACCACGCGCCCAGCTCCCCGTCCATGGTCTACCTCAACCTCCTCATCCTCGAGGCCTCGCTGCGCGCCCAGTTCCTCGAGCTGCGCGCTCGCAAGCGCCACCACACCTTCTTCATCGCCGTGCTGACGCTCTGGGTCGCCTTTTTCGGCTACCAGCTCTACTTTGCGCCGCGCGAGGACGGCCGCGGCGTCGGCGGCTCCATCTACTGGGCCGTCGAGGGCGCCCAGAAGGTGTGCTTCATGGGCGGCATCATCACCGCCGTGCTGGTCTGGGCGACGGGTATCTGGGACCGCGGCATACGCTGGCCGCGCCGCTGGTTCGCCATCTCCAACCGCGGCCTGCGCGGCTTCAACTGCAAGCTCGGCATCATACGCCGCCCGTGGTGGGCCGAGGCCCTCTCCACCGTCGGCTTCTTCCTGACCTACGGGCTCTTCTCCCACACCGCAAGCTCGTCGTACCGGCACGTCGAGCCGTCGCTGCTGCGCGACACCGAGAGGGAGCTGCAGCTCTCGGGCGACAGCCATCCGACGCTGGTCCTGCCGCAGGAGGACGAGGAGCGCGGCGGACACGAGGAGGACCTGGCGCCGGGGGGGGACTACGTCAAGCTGCTGCTGCTTGCCAAGCCCTTCTCACCTACGTTCCGGGAGAACTGGGAGCTGTACCGCACGGAATACTGGGAGAGGGAGAACGAGCGGCGCGCGCTGCTGCGCAAAAAGGTCAAGGAGCACGAGCGTCGGGTCGCCAAGCAGACGTACGGCTGGCTGTGGTGGCTCCCCTGGCGGCAGACGGCGCAGCCGCGTCGGCACGAGCCGCACAAGGCGCACCTGAACCGGCCCTCGGTCGGCGAAAAGGGCCGCAAGCGCCGCAGCAGCAGCGTCCGCCGGCTCTCCATCAGCTCGTCCCGGAGCCAGACGCCGGCGCTGGAGGCGGATGACGGGCAGATCAGCCGGCGGCCGAGCTCGGCCTCCAACGCGCCGGACAAGCGGCGCAAGAAACCCGGCTCGGGCTCCAAAGCGAGGCGGCCGGGGACCGAGTCCCGCTCTGTCACGCCGGAGATCCCGTCTCCGCTGACGCACGAGAGCAGCGTGGCGGCCGACACGCCGGCCGACAGCGGCAGGGTCTTGCGGAGCGCGGGAGGAAAGGTCGGGCCCGGCTCGCCCGGAGCGGAGAGGGAGCGGGCGAGCAAGTAGAGAATTGAGTGTATGCGCACGGAGAGCAGAGGTTTCGCAAACGGCGGAATATATTTTTTACCAACATAATAGCGATTAGACGAAGCGGCACTACCTTGTCTTTGCGACCAGGACAGGCCTCAGAGCATTTCGGTCCGTCTAGTTGCTATCGCTGACGAGGCCCCGTTTCAACCCCGCTGTTGTTGAACAAGACCATCCGTCGACGCCGCCCATCACGGGCCGAAGCACCAAACACCCTCCCAGCCTGAAGATTGCTCTCCACCTCGTATCGCAGCTCTCTCAAACACATGAGCAGACCGGCAAACTAGCCAACCCCACACAACCACACCACCGCGCAACGCCTCTGAAACGCACAGCACCAGGACCCCAGCCAGGACGCGCCCGGCGTATCCGCGCCCCGCCAACGGCGCCGGTCCAGCCGCCCGCGCCGTCGACGTCTCCAGGGCCCCCGCGTGAACATGGCGCTCGCGCTCGCCAGGCCATCGACTGGGCCTTTCGCCGGCGGGCCGCCGGGGGACCTCGTCGCCGTCACGACGCTCGCCGACAGTCACAACGCGCCCGTGCTGCGGCTGGTGGACGAGGCTCGGCCGCGGGGGCAGGCGAGGTGAGCCCGAGGAGTGGCGGCGGATACGTGCTTAGATGGGTGCATGCCGGGCGTCGGCAAGGCTCGTAAATTGCTTCATATATAAGTGACAAGAAAGAAGGGAGAAGAAGAAAAGAAAGAGCATGCAAGAAAGAGCATGCAAGAAGAGCATGCATGACAAGACGTGTTGTCCCTGTATCCCGGAATAGACCCCCAAACGCCGCACCGCAGACATGCCCCGCGTCAACGCGTGTTGTTCTCCCATATCAGCACGATAACCGAGTCCATCTCGTCGCCTCCATCGCCTCCATCGCCTCCATCGCCTCCATCGCCCTCTGGCGCCGCCCTCCTTCTCGCGCCCTTCTTCAAGTAGGCCTGCCACACCGCGCCGTCCGCCGCCGCCGCCGAGTCCAGCAGCCGCCAGACGTTCCGGCGCCCCGTCCACGCCAGCGCCGGCGTCCGCCCGGGCCCCTGCCCGCGGGCGGCGGCGTCGTCGTCGATGACGAGCTGCCCCGTCACGCGCTTCCGCTGCGGCGTCTCCGCCTGCTCGTTGTTGCTGCCGCTGCCGCCGCCGCCGCCATCGCCAGCGCCATCGCCGTGCTCGCTGCCGCGGTCGCGGTCGCGGTCCTGGGCGTGGCGCGGCGCCAGCCCGTCCGGGTGCTGGCTGATGGACACGCCGTTGACGAGCACCCAGTCGTCGCGGAAGACGTAGCGCTGCATGAAGCACGCCTCGCCGCACACGTCGGCCACCAGGTGCGCCATGCCCACGTCCAGACGGTACCGGTCCTGGTAGTCGTGCAGCACCAACGGCCGCACGCCCGTCTCGTGGCTCGCGGCCGCGGCCTCGGCGTCGTTGGGCGAGTAAAAGGCCGGTATGACGTGCATGTCCAGGCCCGCGCGTGTCTTGACGCACTCCTTGAGCAGCGCATCCCACCGCTTGGGCCGCACCGGCAGCCCCGAGTCGTCCACCTCGAGGCACGACAGCCGGGGGATGGCCGCCACGGCCTCGCGCGTCAGCAGCACCGCGCCGCCGCCCGACGTCGTGATGCTGTCGTCGTCCTCGTGCCAGTCCAGCCGCTCGCTCGGCAGCCCAATCACCAGCGGCTCGTTGGCGTCGTACGCCGCCAGCCGCGCCCGCAGGTACGACAGGCTGGGGAAGAAGACGGTGTCCTCGACGACGCCGAACCACCGCTTGCGCTGGCCGCTGGCCGCCAGCGTCGCGCCGTACGTCTTGAGGATGCGCACGAGCTCGTAGTAGCGCCGCGCCATGGACATGGGCTCGTCCGTGGCCGTCGTGTAGGCGTCGATGCCCGCGTCGTGCAGCATCTGGTCCACCTCGTGCAGCTGCTCCGTCGTCGCCTTGTCAAGCATCAGTACGAGCCCGGCGCCGTTGCCGCGCTTCTTGCCCTTGGTCAGCCACCGCTTCCACGCCCGGAACACGGCCCAGTCCCGGTCCGCCATCCTCTCGTAGCTGGTCGAGATTCCGAACAGAAAGTCGGACGCATCCGTCTCCTCGACGCGCGCGCCGCTGCGAATCGGCAGCACCAGCATTTTGGCCGCGTGTAAGTCGGCGCGGCTGGGCTCCCGCAGGTCAATCACCTTCTCCGCCTGCGACTCGAAGTTTACGTGCACGTCCGTCATGGAGCTCCCCTCGTCGTCCCGCCCCGACGGCTGGATCCTCCAGGCCTGCCATTTCGTCAGGTTGGCCAGTCCGTAGGTGTCAATCAGCCGCTCCAAGTACTCCTCCTCGGGCGACAGGCCGCTACCGACGTCCTCGTCCAGGTCGATGAGGATCGCGCCGCCCTGCCGCTGCCGCCAGTACCTCGCGGTGTGGTAGAATATGAAAACCAGGAAAACGGCTATCAGGATGTTGCTGAGCCGCACATGCAGCCCCTTGGTGAGCACCATGGCGGCGGCCACTCCAGCAGCGCCAGGCTACCAGATGTGTCTTTAATAGCGAGGCCAAACTTCGGCTACCAGAGGCGATTCATGGGAGCACCTTGTCTCAGTGTTGGCGAGTTCGTTCACAGACGGCCAGCCATGGTGGCGCTGAAACCAAGAAACTCACAAGGCGTCCCGGGGTATGGGCGAGAGTCGCGAGAGTTGCGAGAGTCGCTAGAGACGAGATCGCCGGCAAAGAAAAGGGAACCGTGGAGATTGGGTGGAACGTCCTGAGGGTTTTTACAACGGGCCGCCAATCGATGGAGAAGATCGCCATCCCATCTAGCGGCCGATGGTCTATCAGCAACTACGCCAGCAGGCCCGGCGCCTTGGTGAGGCTGATCCTCAGTCCAAACTGGCAGCTTAATTAGCGCCGTGAAACGCGCACGGCGGGACCTCGAGCGTGCGATGAGCAGATGCAGATCCTTGCCGGCTCGCGGCAGAGCCCCTGACATGGGTGACGGCTGATCAATTCGACTCCTTCCTGATACAAGGACTCGTCCTCTCCGTCCGAACTTTGTACGAGGCATCATACAAGGGCAGAAGACGCATGTTGACAGCCACCCAAACCCCCGGGCACGTTCCCGTTTCACGCCCGTGGCGTTGCACACTCGCAGCCAGCCCTCCCTTCGACGCCACTCTGTGCCGCGGAGCCGCAGCTCGCGTCTCTCGCTTGAGTTGATCTCAGACAATCTTCCCACTCTGATCCTTCCCATGCCGCCACCATCGATAATTTGCTCTAGCTCAGCATTCCTGGCAAGGACCAAGCCATGCCCCGTCCCAGCTGACGTCCGATTCGCAGAATGGCGCCGAAAACGATGCAAGGAAAAATGCCTAGCAACAGTCGACATTAGGAATGACATGGCCCCGCTTGCCTGGCAAGGGTCTGTCGACGCCAAGCCGTCTCACGGCACCAGCCGTGACCGTGCTGTCGTCACTTCTTGACGCTGACACCGTCGTTGCCCTCAGTGGACGACGCCGTGGGAGCCTCATCTCCACCAACCGTCGCCTTGACTGGCGCCTTCGAAACTATCTGCGCCAAGGGAGGCACCACAATCGTCGTCACCTGCTTTTTCCCCGCCTGCAAGGATTTTCGCGAGTTGTAGGCGGCCGGCATGTTGGCGTTGACCGTCGCCTTGGCCTCGCGGAAGGTATCGAAGCACTCTGCGAGCACTTGGTCCGTCGTCTGGTCAACAGGCGCAATGCCGCAGTGTAGAAGCTCCTTGATGTGGTCTTCCAACTCCTCAAACTGCATCATATCATGTCGATACCGGTCGGGCAAGCCGCTGTTGTGCATCAGGGCGAGAAAACCTGCAATGACAGTATTGGCAGCCCCAAGAGCCGTGATGGGCGTGCCATCCGTCATCGACATTGCTCCGAGGGACGTCAGCGTCGCCCCAATCAACAGCTGTAGGACCATGAGAGTCCAGCGAATGATGCTAATTCCGTGGAACATGTAATAGAACTTAGTGCGTTGAGACACAATGTCCCGGTAGAGCCCCGTTGGCATGCCCGCTGGCGGCCACCACGAGCTCGTTGGATGGGCCGACTTGTGCCCCTCGCTATCGCTGACGCCGCCGATGCCATTGGTAATGGTGGCCCATTCCGTTGGCGACAGGAACCGGTGGCGCGGCACATTGTGCTCGCGGTGTGCCTGGTAGGCGCCTGCCGGGTAGGCGTCTTGGGGGCTGTTGGACTGGTTGCCGTCACGCCCGATCTCAGCCGGCTCTTGGTCGAATGTGCCGTCGTTGCTGTCGGCGAGAGGGATTGGAGGCAGCATGGGGATACTACCACCCTGGAAACTCTTTGGCATGGTCAACAGCTGTGCAAGGCCTGGGCGAGGTGACCAGGGTGGATCCAGATAGCGGTTTGCCACGTGGTATCTCTGTTCGAGCCTCACAAAAGGCGACGATTTAGGGCGAGGTAATAAGGAGGAAAGGATACTAAGTGAGATCTGATGATTTGATGCAGAAGAGGCCAAGGCTTTGGACAGCAGAAATCGAAGTCTGCCTTGGAAGAGGACATGGCCAGAGAAGCGGCGGCTCGCTCCTATCTTTCGTAGTAGAGGAGATCACAGCTCGCGCCTGCCTGCCTTTCCACGTTTTCTTCAAAGGGCAGTAATACTTCGCAGTACATGGTAGATCATTATGATGGATCACCAACGTGGATCTGCAATGCAATCGAGAATCACTGAGCTGTAATCACTGAGCCGCTCGAAAGGCAAACCGATTCTCATCAACACTAGCAGTACCGAGTACGCAGGGTAAGTTTCGGGCCCCAATCGCACCAAATTGTTTGGCAAAACAAGAAGCTTGAACATGCCAAAGCTCGTTTGCTCAGTAGTGCTTCACCGCCCTCGCGGGTTAACGGCAGAATCTCCAAAATTTTGGCTTCGACAAATTCGACAAAACTCCAAGCTCCTTTGCGATTGCGATCAGCGCACCCGGGCAGCCGTCTCGCAAGATAAACGCTTGCATGCTGCGTGGCGCCACCTCTCGTCAATCAGTGTTTCGCACGAGCACATTTGGGCCTCTGCGCATCGTCAGTGCCTCGACAACCATCCATCCCAAGCTCCGCTTCCACCTCTCGGTCAATCCATTCTCGACAACTCCCAACATGGCCGACGAAGCAACGCCCGTCGACCTCGTCGAGCGAGACGGCAAGCAGTACCGATCCATTAAAGAGGGAAAAGCCACCATCTTGGTGCCACACAACGCCGAGACCAAGACGGCTGGCGGAGAGGACCAGCAAGTTTTCTACAACCCGATTCAGCAGTACAACCGCGACTTGTCGTCTCTCGCAATCAAGGCCTATGGCGAATGGACCCTGGAACGACGGGCGCAAAAGTTCCAATCAAAGATGTCCGAAAAACAGGCCAAGCAGGGCAAGAAGAGGAAGCGCGGCGACGAGGATCCGGCCCTGGAACCAGAGAACCAAGAAGCCGTCAACCGAGACAAGGACCAAGAGCCGCCCGAAGCACCAAAGCCTCCCAAGACCACTTTCAAAATTCTCGATGCCCTTTCTGCGTCTGGACTTCGCGCCATGCGATATGCGCACGAGTTGCCGTTTGTCACGTCGGTCAAAGCCAACGACCTCTCGGAGTCGGCCGCTGCGTCGATCAAGCTCAACGTCGAGCACAACGGGCTGCAAGACGTCATTACCGTGACCAACGAGGATGCGCTCGCGCTCATGTATCGTGCGATTGCCGACGATCTGTCAAGGAGGGACCGAAACGGCAACCCTGGAAAATCTCACAAGTTTGATGTCATCGATCTTGACCCCTACGGCACCGCAGCACCCTTCTTCGACGGAGCCATCCAATCCGTTCGAGACGATGGTGGGCTTCTCTGCATCACATGCACTGACAGCGCAGTGTGGGCGGGGCACAGCTACTGCGAGAAGACGTTTGCCTTGTACGGAGGCATCCCGGTCAAGGGAATGCACACTCACGAGGCTGCTCTGCGCCTCATTCTGAACGCCGTTGCCACGTCGGGGGCGAAATACGGCCTGGCAATCGAGCCCCTACTGTCGCTTTCGATCGACTTTTATACGAAATTATTCATCAGAGTTACGAGATCGCCGCAGTCGGTCAAGTTCCTCGGTGCCAGGACGATGCTTGTGTACAGCTGCGATCAGGGGTGCGGCTCTTGGGAAGCACAGCCTCTCCTGAGGAGCAAGCCGGCACCAAACAAAAGGGGAAGCGGATTTTTCTTCAAGCACGGCATGGCATTGGGTCCCACGGCGGATCGCTTCTGCCAGCACTGCGGATTCAAGATGCACCTCGGCGGGCCAATGTACGCGGGCCGCATCCACAACCAGGAATTCATCCAGCGGGTTCTCGACGAAATCCCCAAGGCATCTCCCGAAGTCTACGGGACCTTGCCAAGACTGGAAGGCATGCTGCGAACCGCGCAAGAAGAGTATCTCCCGGGGCCGGAGCTGCCAACCGATGTCGACCCTAGAGACGCAGAGCTGGCGACGGTGGATAACAGCCCCTTTTTTGTCGTTCCAGGAAAGGTGGCCAGCATCGTGTCTTGTGCCACTCCAACCGATGACATGTTCCGCGGCGCCCTGGTTCACCTTGGCTATCAGGTCGGACGGAGCCACTGCCGCGCGGGAAGCATCAAAACCGATGCGCCGTGGTCCACAATCTGGTGGGTGATGACGGAGTGGATCCGCCAAAAGTCTCCCGTCAAAGTCGCCAAGTTCAAGCCGTTGAAGGCCGGTTGGAAGATATTGCACGATGCCGGGCTTCTTGGGCAACAAGGCAAGGCAGACGAGGACTCCAGGCAAAAGAACGACGATACCAAGATGGAAGGCGTCGAGGAGCAACCAGCCGAGGAGCAGAAAGCCGAGGAGAAGCCAGAAGAAGCTGCTGAGAATGGTGGTCAGCCGAACGGGGGAGAGCCCAAGGAGGAGCCCCCCATAGAGGACGAGCCCGCCGGGGAAGAACAGACGGTGCTGACGGAAAGCGAGCTGCGAAAGACGCTGGTGTTTGACGAAGCGCTTGCCAAACTGGGCCGCCAACGAGGGTCGCAACGTTACGTGAGATATCAGATGAATCCGCAGCGGTATTGGGGCCCGATGACGAGGGCCAAGGGCAACTGAGCTCATGTGCCTCTCGATGCCCCCTGCTCTTGAGTCTTGAGATGCGAGCTTGGTTATCTACGGCCCCGCGGCTCCGGGAGTCGGGATCCCTCGATGGCGCCGTCGTCAGCGAGGGCTTAACAGCCCCACCCGTGCCGTCAACATAGCTGTACAGGGTATCCTCACCTCATGTTATCCCGCATTTGTGCCACCGAACCAGCCGTGACTCCCTCCATCCGTCCAGAACGCCGTGATTGCTGCTGCTGAAACCCCGTCTCTCGGCGTCATTTCTTACGATATGATTGACTCCACAGTATCGCGTAAACTGGCCTCGCACCACCAACAAAAGGCCCCCGAAGACTGCCAACAACGGGTGCAGGACGTCGGCATCCACGATGGCAGTCTGGTCTGGACCCGAGTCGACGACGGCCGCCAAGACCAAGCCAGGGTGGACGACGTCTTGTTCACCCTGGACTTGTCGAACTCGAACTCCAAGCCCGGACAGTCTGGCTTCATCATCTGCTGCCTGACAGAAGACGCCGAGCAGCGGCCGCAGCCATTCCAGCTGCACCTCCTGGCGGCCGACGCCGTCCCCGACCAGCTATATCGCATCAGCGACATACCGCCTCACCTGCGCACCGGCGACGACAACGAGGTCGACGTTGTCGTCTCTACCAACGCCGGCGTGGGCCACGCCCTGCCCTTTTGGCACTCGGTGCTGCGGCCGCTTTGGGCCCGCGTCGAGGACACGCTCGGGACGTCGCCGCAGGCAGGCAGGGTCATCGTCACGGAGGATGCCCACAGCGTGCGGGAGTTCGCGCGGACGCTTCGACCCGGCCGGGACCAGTCGTCCAAGGACGCCCCCGGCTCGAGGACGGTTATTCTGCTGAGCGGAGACGGCGGCGTCGTGGATCTGCTGAATGGCCATGGAGCGCCGTCCGGTGCGCCGGCGCCTCTCATCGCGCTCTTCCCACTGGGCACCGGAAACGCCCTGTTTCACTCTTTGCACAAGCCGCTCTCATCGAGCCCCGGGCCGTCGCCGCTGGCCATCGCCTTGCGGACCCTGTTCCTCGGCGCGCCGGCCGCCCTGCCCGTCTTCCAGGCCTGCTTCTCCGCCGGCTCACACATCGTGTCATTCGCAGCGGGCGCCGGGCCGGCCAGCAGCGCGGCCGACGGCACCGAGGTGGCTCGCCAGGACGCGGCCGTCTCGTCGCTGTACGGCGCCATCGTCGCCAGCTACGGCTTCCACGCGAGCGTCGTGTACGAGAGCGACACGCCCGCGCACCGCGTCCACGGCGCCAAGCGCTTTGGCATGGTCGCGCAGGAGCTCCTCCGCGAGTCCCACCCCTACCGCGCGCGGCTGCAGGTCCGGCGGCCGGCATCGTCGGCGCTGGAGCCGCACCCGCGCGAGACGCACGCCTACGTGCTCGTGGCCATGGTGTCGAACCTGGAGCGCACGTTTGCCATCTCCCCCGCCAGCAGGCCGCTGGACAACAAGCTCCGGCTCGTGCACTTTGGCCCCGTCGGCGGGGAGCGCACCATGGACGTCATGGTGAAGGCGTACGACGGCGGCAAGCACGTGGGCATGAAGTGGGACGACGGCGAGGAGGTGCGGTACGAGGAGGTCGACGAGGTCACGGTTGAGGCACTGGACGATGATGAGCGGTGGCGCAAGTTTTGCATCGACGGGACGATTGTAGAGGTGCCCAAGGGGGGGTCTATGTCTGTAAGCAAGGCGCACAAGGRCATGTTCCGCGTCTTGGTTGATTCACAGCTACTCCGTACAGCTGGATGAGCGATTGCCAGGAGAGTTGGATATCTGTTCCGCTGCCTAGGGGCTCACAGCTAGCTCTACTCTCTCCTGGGCCGAACAGTCATCAATCAATGGAATGCTCAGCCCGCCAGCAATTTACTGGCCATCTTCTCCATCAGCCTCTCAAACTCGTCCACGCCACTCTCCAGCACCGTCATCTGACCGCCCTTGAGCCGGTACATGAGCCTCCGTCGCGGCCGCTCCGCCGCCCCGTCGCTCTCCTCGCTGTCATCCTCGTCGTCGTCCAGGTTGCCCTCCACGGCGCCGCGCATGAACCACCTGTCGTGGCTGACGAGCACCACCGCGCCCTCCCAGTGGTTCAGCGCGACGCGCAGCGCCGTGACGGTCTCGTAGTCGAGGTGCGTCGTCACCTCGTCCAGGACGAGGCAATGCGGGCGGCGCCAGAACAGGCGCGCGAGCTCGCAGCGCACGAGCTGCCCGCCCGAGAGCTTGCACACGGGCACGTCCGAGGCGATGCGCCCGGGGAGGCCGAGCTCGCCGAGCAGGCCGCGGATCTCGCCCTCGCTGAGGCTGCCGTCGACGTCGCGTGTCAGTAGGGTGAGGGCCGTGAGCTCGGGCTCGGCCAGGCCGAGGGCCTTGAGGCCCTCGACGGCGTGCTGCGAGTAGTAGCCCATCTTGAGACGTGGGTGGGCCGTGACGGTGCCGGCCGTCGGGCGGCTCTCTTCCACGAGGAGCTTGATGAGCGTCGACTTGCCCGAGCCGTTGAGGCCGAGGATGCCGATGCGGTCGCCCATGCCCACGGTGAGGTTGGTGCCCTGGATGACGAGTGGCGTCTTGGCCGAGTAGCGATAGGACGCCTTCTCGAGGGACAACAGGGAGCCGGGGAACCGCAGGTCTGGCGGCTCCGGCAGCGTCATGACGACTGGCCGCTCCTCGGGGGGCACGTCGACGTCCTCCCTCGATGTCAGGAAGTAGCCGACGAGCTCCCTGTTGAGCTTGAAGCGGCCCCCCCTCGCGTTGACCTGCATGCCCCAGCGGTCGTCGATCTTCTTCTGGCGCGACTTTGCCTGGCGGATCTTGTTCTGGTCGTCGTTGGCCTTGCCGGCCTTGAGGTTCTGCTGGATCGTCTTCTCGATGTGCGCCTTCTGCTTGTCCTGCGCGTCCTTCATCTTGCGCAACCAGAGCTTGCGCTCCGCCTGCGAGGCCTCGAACGTGGGTAGGTCGCCGTGGAAGTAGGTCAGCTGCTTGTCCTTGAGGATGAGCAGGTCGGTGCACAGGCCGATGAAGTCACGGTCGTGCGAGACAAGGACGAGCGTCGGCGGCTTGTCCGTGTCCTCGAGCGCCTGCAGGTAGCGCTGCAGCCAGATGATGCCCAGCAGGTCGAGGAAGTTGGTCGGCTCGTCGAGGATCATGATGTCGGCCTCTTGCAGCAGCGCGGTGGCGAGGGCGGCGCGCATGTGCCAGCCGCCGGACATGCTGGTGATGGGCTTGCCCATGCGGTCCTCTGTGAAGCCGAGACCCGTCAGGATTTTTTTCGCCTTGGACTCGATCTCGGCGATGCGCGACGGCTCGACCTGGAGCTGGAGCTCGGCTAGCATGTCCGCAGCCTCCTGCGTCTCGACTTGGAGCGAGTCTGCCGAGATTTCGTCGTTTGACTGCTCAAGTCTATATACCAAGTTAGACGGCAGGAATCAAGATGCGAGTGAACAGAGTAATGCAAGCACATACAAGGTGTTGGACTCGGCGACGGCCTTTTCAAACGCCACCAGGGCTTTTCTCGCTTGCATGCCTCGCGTGCCGCTCCTCAGTCGAGCCTCCTTGTCGAGGCGGAAGAGGCGCTTCTGGAGACGCTCGTGCCTGAGCATTCGCAGTGCTCGGACAGGGCCGAATGCGTCTGAGGCATCCACACTGTCGGCGAGAACTGGCAGCTTTTAGTTGAGGACATGACACAAATACACCGTCTCTTAATTGGGCACCTTTGATCTCCTGCTCGACAGTGTCCCTCGCCGTGGCCCTGTCAATGACCTGCTCCAGGACACTCAGCTCCGCGCTCGCCTTGGCCTTGCCGTTATCGCCATCCTCATCAGTCAGCCTCGACTGCTGGAGGATGGCAATCCTGGCGCCTTCTGGTATGCCCGGGATGAGTTTCTCGGCAATGGCCCGCAGCAGTGCTGTTCGCCATCAGCCAGGCAAGCCGTGAGAAGGAAAGGGTTTGCTGCGGCGCTTACTCGACTTTCCGGTGCCGTTGCGTCCGACGAGGGCATACCGCTGGCCCTCTTTCAGGCGCAGCTTGGCGTTGGAGAGAATCTCGATGCCTTCGGAGCGGGCCTTCGCCTTGCCCTTGGCCGAGCCGGCGGCTTTGTCGCCCGAGGTGACGGTGATGGACAGTCCCTCGACGTCGAGCTGCGTGGTGCGAATGTGAGCATTTCTTTACCGTGCCCGCGAGAGAGGCATCAGAGAGGCCGCACCTCGCGGTAGTTGGGAGACTCGATGTGAAAACGCGTCTGCTTGGCCGTGCAGAGGATGGTGGCCACGGACT
The DNA here is from genome assembly GCA_001189435.1 of Tolypocladium ophioglossoides CBS 100239. Classification (NCBI taxonomy): domain Eukaryota; kingdom Fungi; phylum Ascomycota; class Sordariomycetes; order Hypocreales; family Ophiocordycipitaceae; genus Tolypocladium; species Tolypocladium ophioglossoides. The sequence goes on from LFRF01000023.1 coordinate 306,855, forward strand.
TGGAAGCCATCGACGTCATTTTCAAGGCCTTGTCGTGCAACACGCTCAAACGCAGGGGTTCGATGTAGGTATAAAGTTAGAGATGCAGTCGTAAACCAACAACGAGGCGAAAGAGCCGCTGGACAGCTCGCAGCAATTGGGTCCTTGAAGATAGGATGTGGGCTCGTGGTGTTGTGGCGTGGAGGGAGTTGGTCGCTATTTAGCGTGCGTCAATGCCCCCTACACTGGAGTCACTGACCGATCTTGCCTCTCCCCAGCGGCAAGCGCTGAAATGCCCGACCGAGCCTTGAGCCGGGAATAGCACTCTGATTCGAGCTTCAGGGCTTTCATTCTCTAAGCTTGCCCCAATTGGCTGCCGTTGCAGAGGTGAGAAGTTGAGTCGCAGATGGAGGGCTGTGGGGTTGCGTGTCTGTCTGGTCGCTCGCCGGGGTGACTCACGCCGAACCCAGAACAGGAAATTCGACTTGTTTTTGTTCACCCACTCTGCCAATTTTTTCCCTGGGTGCCAGGTGGAGACGATGGAGGCAAAGGGGATTGAATCAAGCCTTCGAGTACGGCTGGCCAAGAGCCGACGGCATGCCCGAACCCAGTCATGCATGAGTCTCTCTTCTCCGAGTGAGTCCGGACGGTGGAAGGCTGGTGCTGTTGTGGCGACGAGCATGCAAGTCTACCTTTACAAGTCATGATTGGAGTCGTTGGACCTAGCTCGACTAAGCGTGCATCCGGAGACGGAAGAGATGGCGTACAGGGTCATCGACTGGGAGTTCAAAGAGCATACCCTGTTGTTCATCGCCCACAGACTCGACCGTCCTCTAGACTATGGCCGTGTCGTGGTCCTGGAACGGCTGTGCGTCGCCAAGTGTGTATTGCTTCTAGGTAGTAATCTACGTTTCCATGGTGTTGCGCTCCACGGTGATGAACCTCCCCTTTCCCGCCCTCTTGGCTATAATATGTTTCTCGATGCTTCCAGCCATCTCTACTGCCTCCCTATATGCGATCCGGTCGGATGGCAGTGCGTCTTCACCAGGAGTCCACCCCGTGTACAGTCTGAGCAGGGTCATCTTTCCCCAAGACCCAACCCAGTCCACAAAGTCGTGGCCGTCCACCAGTTTCAGGGCCTTGAACCACGGCGCGCAGCCCGTCAGGTCAAGAAACTCCAGCTTGTACAGGTTCTTGCTCAACATCCTCAGGACAAGCAGTGCCTCACTCCAGTCATGGTCGATCGAGTGCGAATAGTAGTTTGTGCCGCCGTATGAGATATTTTGCCCCTGAGGGGATGTGACTGATGAGAAGCGAGCTCGTGGTGTCAGACACGGGTCAGGCCAGAAAGCGAGGCTCAGATGAGTGACAGTGGAAAGCTTCGTGGAAAGCGCCAATAACTGCTTCCAAGACGCATCATGTGGCCCGATGGGCTCTAGGGCTAGCGATAGATGGGTGAGGTTGGGAAGCAGGATTCGAGGAGGGTTAGGGACCATGTCGGCAGCATCCCAGGAATCCTGGAGCACCTCGGAGCTGGGGCTCTGGTTCGAAGGAAACAGCAGGTCAGATACATCTTTGAGTCGCAGAGTTCGGCCGATCGAACCGGATAGGTCAAGGTAAGTGACTTGAGCGTTCGAGACAGACTCATCTCCAAGCTCGTCTTCATCGTAAACATCATCCGAGGGAAGCAAGATTGCTCTCAGGTCAGCAAGAGACACGCCTTGCTGGGCTGCGACTCCGACGTATCGTATGAGTGCAGGCTTGAGATGGCTTGGCAGAAAGTAGAGATAGTACTGGTTGTAGACCCGATGGAGCTCCCAATCAAAGGCCAACCGCCGAAGAACGACATCAATGAGGCTCCCCGGCGCTGGCACATACGCTCCGGGTAGAATCGTCCGGGCTGAGCCGGAACAGCTCAGCCGCGAGGATCGTGAGGACTGACCCTCGACTATCGCATCACCAGGTCTTCTGGAAACCCAGCTGTGCGGCGGAGCAGGGCCCGCGGGAAGCCGTCGGCCATGGCCATCGAATCTCTGCCTCACGGGGCGTCTGGGGAGGAGCACGGGTGACTCGGGGAGCTGGAGAATCTGCCTTATAGCGGGGGGCACGCTGGGAGCGGCGGTCGGGAGGGGGCGAGGAGAGGACGAAGAACCAGAAATAGAGGCGTGGCGCAGGTTCGCGAGCAGTTCGTTTACGCCCTTGGCGGGCTTGTCTGGGGACACGAGCCATCAGCCGGGCTCCGGAAGAAGCAGGGCAGGGTGATGCGGTTTGCTTACCGGTGGCGGAGGACGCGGATGATTGCGCCAAAGACGCCACGGGGTATGGCTTGAAGGACTTGACGTGCTGCCTTT
>LFRF01000023.1:314848-334812 GCA_001189435.1 Tolypocladium ophioglossoides CBS 100239
ACATCTCCCCGCTCCTGATAAAGTCATATCTCAGACCTGCAGTTACCCGTCTCGGCGGCTCCTTCATCAGAGGCGACCCATGGCCAATCAATTCAAGTAAATGTGGCGCGTCCAAGGGGCTTTTGACGGCCGGGTAACCACAGACATGTACCATGGGATAGGGCACTGGGGCCAAGGAGCAGCCAGGCGGAGTTTCCAGCGCTCAGATTCCACTCTTCTTCGGGCCAGACCAGCTGTTCTGGGAGCAACTCTTGCGCAGCACCCTTGGAATTGGCTGTCAAGGCAGGCTGGCAAGCCAATGGGCCCAGATGCCAGGATCACCGTCGTACACAGGTCGGGGCTGCATCGCCTGAGTGAGGGGGGTTTTGTCAAGACACCACTTCCCCTAAGCTAGACCAGATAAGCCATATTCTCCATCTGGAGAGCGTGTGTGTTGCAGTAGGCCAGAGGCTGGTGTCTGGGTAGAGTCCTGGAGGGCTGGGGTAGATCTTCATGATGAGCATGCAGCTACCGCGGCTCCTTACCTTGCCTTGGGCTTGATTGTCACTAGCAAGCAAGCAAGCAAGCAAGCAAGCAGGGTCGCCGTCCGCCTAAGGGCTCTCTGTCGGTTCTTGTTCCCCCGCCATGCCTGGCTATCCCGGGGTGTATGGCCAACGTCCGCGTAACTTACACGGTCCCGTGTCATGACTATCCCAAAAGCTACCTAGACAAGGTGCCTATCATTAAAAGGCCCAAGGACTCCTCAAACTCCCTCACGCTTTTCACCACTCCTTCTCGTTGTCTTAGGTTCTGCGCAACCCATCCGGCATTCATAGCTGCTTACCTGGCGCCCCATGCCCGGAGTTCCTTTTATTCTCTCAGCATTTGACAACCTCCCTTCCCCAGGCAGAGGTTCTCCCATCCCACGGGCAGCTTGTGTTGTACCACTTTCGCGACGATCAAGTCCCGTGAGCCGGCGAAGACACGACGTACTTCATGTGCGATAGGGGCCAGCCACAACAAGTGCCGCGCCGCAGGGATTATATCGACGACTACCCGTCAAAGATCCTGCACTTGCACGAATCTGTCGCAGAACGGTGTGCCCTGTCGGTGGGCCGATATCATCCACAGATTCCACACGGCCAGCACGTTCTCGTTTGGCGCGTCTGATCCAACGCTCGAGCTGTCGCACCAGAACTTGGCTTTGGGTGCTGCTCAGTCGACGACATCCACGATCCCAGTCTTCCGGGAACGCCTCGTTTTAGGAGAGGATTGGAGAAGCGCCGTAGGAGCCTTGAACGAACGAGGTAAGACTACCACCGCTTGACAGATTATTCGCCATACCTGCCCTTGCCCTTTGGCTTCAACCATGAAGGATCTGGAAGCAAAGACGTTCTTCGGCGTTCTTTGGGGTCGGGAGGAGCGGTACTCGTTGTGTCGATGCCGTGCCCATATTTGACGCTCAACCGCCATCGACAATGCGAGGAGAACAGCCCACGTTATTCAGCCACCAGCCATCAAACACTCGGTTCTTTGCAACCCAGTAGCTAACACCCTAATATAGTCCAACACGGTGCCCGTCGAGCAGAGGAGCAGTGCTTTCGGCCAACCAAGTCAGGAGCGCAGAGCAGCAAGGGCGGAAAGAGCATCATCCAACTCTGCAGCACGATTTTAGACGCGCCGCGGACCTTGTCTTACGCATTCTTCACGACGGCTGCTCAAAGAGACGCAGGGAACGGTTTCTAGGCACAGCGGGCTTTTGTCTTGCCTTCTTTGGAGACGACCCGAATCCCTCACGGCCTTCTCACTATCAAAGATCGTTGGCAGACCGGCCGGCGGACACATCTCGCTCCGCAGACAGCAGGACACCCTTGAACGACGTGCACGCCGGAGAGCCTGCGGACGATATCAGATTATCCAGGTTGGCCTTTGTGCTCATGGGTCTGGGCATCTGGCTAATCCACGTTTGATATCCAGCATAGGCCGCGAAGCCTCCGAAGCGACGACGCCGAACCTCCTCCTCTTGTCAGCCGCGACGCTTCCCGTCGCGTAATCGGTGTTTATGCATCCGCCAAACTTCAAGGTAATATCTCCCCCATCAGGTTCCGTCCCGCGAGGCTCTCCCTCGACGCCACCCGTCGGTAGTACGCTTGACGTGCCCAGACAGGGCGCAACGGCCACATGCCCCCATGCTCTCGTGCTTGAAAGCGCATCCCTCGCTGGGGCTCGGGCTTGTTGGCGACCAGAGGTACGTTCATGCAGTCCTGGGACGGCTCGTTTCCTTTGCATCTTCACTCCAGCGGCGACATCTGCGGAGTACTGCCCCCTTCCCTCGACGGCCCCATGGGCCTTGGTCTCCCGCGCGCCGCCCCTGCGACCCACGGCGTCAGCAGCACAGAGCGAACCCATCTGTACGGGGTAGATCTGGCCAGGGCCCTGCCTGTCTGCAGAGTTCAGACAGCGCTGGCCAGGTCCGGGGCCGAGAAAATCAGAGCCAGACCCCGGGCGTGTTCGTGTAACCGCCAGCCCCCGGCCATGCGTGGCGTCCTGGTTCCGACAGAGCACTGCACAATCCTTGCAACCGTCTGCGCCCAGGTACTGTGCCTGGGGCTCCGAGTATCCTGTTGTACCGTGCCGTTTGCGTCCGGGCCCAGTTACATCGCCCTGCTGCTTGCTGCACGTCCACCTAACAAGCAGCGGCATCCCGAGCGGCGAGCAGCACCCCGGCCGCCCTGTGAAAGATGCGTCGCGTCGAGCCTGCTAACACGTCGGACGCCAGGTTCGCAGCAAACCGCCGGCTTGCCAGGCGACGGGCACGCAATTGCAGAGCTCAGTTGGCTGCCTTTGCCCATTGGCGATGGCTGGGTATCGCCTCGGCCAAGCACCTCCTCCGTCCACCCGTTGTCTCGTGCCCGGTGCCGACGGCCATAAGCAGCAGTGCGTGTTCGTGTTCTGACATCTTGCCTCCCCCTACCGCAGGACTACAATTCCTCGCCGACGCCGTGCGCGGATCTGGGCTACCTCGAGATACAGCCCCAGCCGGGCGACTTAAGGTGAGTTTTGCCCCCCCGTCTCATTGGCAGCCGTCCTCGTTGCAAATCACATCAGCGCACCACCATCATCACATCGCTGCCTACCTTACCTGCCAGTGCCACCTCTTGTTCTTCTTCCCCCCCCATGCACCTCGCTCTCGAGATCCCTACCGTCTGCGGGTCGAGCATCCGTTCCGTTCGTTACGAGCACGGGCGACCGTCAACGTCCTTCCGATCGAGCGGCTGCCCCGCTAGGGTCTCCTTCTCGTCGAGGGCGGGCTGCTCGATCAAGATCAGCCAAGCAAACAGATGCTCTCTCCATCTCACCCTTACACACCCCTCCCCTTCCCGCTCCGAAATAAGCTGGGGGCCTCGAGTCATATGGGCGTCTTCGTCGACGTTGAACGTGCCACCCATGACTTGTGCGCTTGTCGGCTCACTACCGTCGAGGCAGTGTAGTCACGCAGCTTGTCGATTCTGTATATGTCGTCCCGGTACAACCTCAGCGTTGGCAGTATTACCCTGCGGCTTGGTTGTACGTGGACACTGTGTATCGCATGGGAGCGCCGTACAGCATCTCTTGTGCCAGTCTCGTCGGCTCCAACACCAGATTCCTGCTTTTGTCCAATTTGCCGTGTCTGTTGCTGTTCGGCTGATCAAGCGGCAGCAGATTCACCCAGGAACCTCATGCGCCGTCGCCTCTTACAATAGACCCTCCCCAGTCGTCGCCGCTCCTGAACCTGTTCCATCCAAACAGCCTGCACGCAACGGCGCCGTACACCCAGGACGCCGCGGGTGCCTTCTACCAACCTCACGGCCCAATCTATGGAGCGGATGTAAGGCCTCGTCTGAATCCCAGGTAGGTGACACCCAGCCCATGTCGGCCTCGACGGCCTCCAAAACACCAGGCGGCCGCCGTGGGCGTGGCGAATCTGCCAGGAGCTCACAGAGGCGCAGCACGACTCCCTCGACGGGCATGGCACATGCCCCAGCCCACGCTCATCGCACCGGCGCACTCCCGCACCTCGGGCAACAACTTGGCGCCCGAGAGCAATATTCCACGACGACGCCGTCCTTCCGACGAGCGTCAGAGCATCTCTCCCGGTCTCCGTCCTTTCCCGGCGCGGCACAGCGCCGGCATCAGTTGACGGCATCTCAGGGCTCGCTCTCTGGCTTCGCGCCCCCGGCTACGAGGATGGACTCGGGCCAGTATGCAAACCGCTCCAGTCAGACGCCCGTCCCGCCGCTTCAGCCCGTTCAAACGCTGGGGACGCTGCAGTACCAAAACGAGTCGGCGATGAACCCTACCCCCATCACGGTGGAAATCCACGGCACCGTCGACAAGGGACCGTTTCTGTCATGCGACCAGGAGTGGACCTGCTACCGGCGGAACTACCTGGCGTGCGTCTGCTCGTACACGCTGAGCCCGTACTATCCAAACATCCCCATACAGTTCACCCCGGCATCGACGTCGACGGCCAACGCGGGACAAACGTTCCAGGTCTTCGGGTTTGCCATGTGCATCTCGGCTGTGGTGGCCGAGAACGACCAGCAGAGCATTGAGCTGGTCCAGCACACGCCCAAGAGAGACAAAGGGCCCATCAACAAGCCTTCCAAGGTCGCGCTGGCGCCCAAGACGGCTTCGTCGACGCACCACTCCATGATGCCCTACGGGGACGGTTCCACCGTGCCCGGCACGCGGGGCTTATACGGCGACGGGTTCAGCACACCACACACAGGCGGCCAGCAGCTCCCCGCCGAGCACACGTTCGAGCGGATCCAGTTCAAGCAAGCCACGCAAAACAACGGCAAGAGACGGGCAGCGCAGCAGTACTACCAGCTCATCGTGGAGCTGTGGGCAGACGTGGGCGGCCCGGAACACTACGTCAAGGTGGCATACCGCAAGTCAGCCAAGATGATTGTCCGCGGCCGCTCGCCAGGGCACTACCAGAACGAGAGACGCGGCAGCCAGGGCAATGGCCCGGGAGGTTCCGCTGGCAGCCTGGGCGGCTACGCAGGCATGGGCCCGATGGGAGACTTCAACTCCAACGCCATGCTCGGTGGAGCTGGGACCGGGGGCTACGCCACAACGTACGACAACCGGGGGAACGTCTACGGCAGTGCGCGGACGCACGAGATGCCCGACGAGGCCATGATCTCCCCGGACGACGGCAAGGCCATGGACAGCTCCAAAGCCTATCAGTACTACCCTGGCGCCATGTACGACGGCCACCACGAGCGGGTCGATATGTTCAACCACCGGAGCGGCCCTGAGACGGCGGTGATTCCGAGCATGGCTGCCGACTCCAAGGTCAAGAACGAGTATGAGCTCGGCTTGCTCCCACGCCCCTMCAACTCTACGCCACGGGTGGCCGACCAGCGCCAGCACGATCACTTCTCGGATGGCAAGCCCACCTCTGGCGGATATTACCCATCCATCGTGTCGCCGACTGGAATTAACATGACGCTGACATGAAGCCACGGCAAAGCAAGCCCGGTCCGGTGTGACAACAAAACGCCACAATTGCGCTGCTATTGTTCTTCACTCACATGCAGCGCCACCCCAATGAAGTTCGGTACGGAATCACATGAATGCATTTCAAGGCGCCATGCATAAGCATCGGGAATGGTTCTGGGGACGGGGGAGACCTAAAGGAAAACCCCCCTCCCCAAAAAGAAAAAAAGAAGAAAAAAAAAATCAAGGCAACCAACCAGCATGGGATCGGGGTTCAGGAGCCAACGTTTGGGATATACACGCATTAGGGAGAGAGACCGCAAGGAATCCAGACTGAAGACGGAAAACTCTTCGCCCATGGCCCCCTAGACAAAGACGGCTCACGACAGGCATTTGGGACACAAAAAAAAGGCGAAAAGGGCACTACGGCAGAAACGGAAGACCTTGACTCGAAGGCCAATGGAGTCTACGGCGTATGAGGGGAACGATGCAAGGCCATGACCGACAAAGGCTGACGATGGGGCTGTGGTGGTGGTGGTGGAGAACAAGGTTCTTGTGAATGTCAGCGGAACCGCACCGAGGCGTGGCTCTGGCAGCAAAGGTTGGGTGAGGTGGAGGCAGGCAAGGCAGCACGGAGGGATACCCAGGTCGCGTTTCCTTTAACTATTTTCTTGTTCTTGTTCTTCCTCTTCCTCTTCCTCTTCTTCCCATCGTCAAAGTATCTTTGCCGCCATCTCATTCTCTTTCTTGTCTTTCTTTGCAAATGTTTCCCACTTCTTAATCCTCCTCCTTCTTCTTTAACTTGAAATACTAGTTCCGTGTGATTTTGGTACTGTGGAAATGGGTACCCCTTGTTGACGAGAGACTGTTCGCCTGCCGGGGTGGTCGTGGGGGCGTTGGAAGAAGGACTCGGGGAACGAGAAAACCAGGAGACGAGACAAAAAAAGATGCGCAAGTCTAGACACGTCCGGTCCGGGATACTGCTACAGATGCTACGGGACGGGGGGGGGGACTGTACGCTTTGGCCAGGCCATGGCCCATGTGCTGTGTACTCGTACTACTCGGTATGCTCTTTCAGGCCTGGGTATCACTATTGTCTATTGAGTATTGACTCGCTACTTCGTATGCATGGCGGTGTTTACCTGTTTGGGCTGCCAGCCCTGTCCGTGGCAGCCGGGGTACTGGTGCGGTCTCTGGAGTGCGTTCGGTGCCGTCGACGGAGAGATGCGTGCGATTCGAGCATCTCGACTGGATCGTATGCATGCGTACGTGCTCCGTACAGTATGTGCGTCCTCTTTGCTCGCCGCCATGTACCCGTACTTGCACTCGACTGGACGCGATGCGCCGCAGAGGCCAGGCCAGGCTAGGCCGGGCCAGCACCGTCAGCAGGCGGCAAGAGGAGAGATTAAGGCACGGGCTCTCCGGGCTGCGGACGCCTCTCTGCCACGGCTGCTCCAATCACGGGTGCAGACAGGCGAGAACAGGCAGAGCGTGATGAGCATGGGGGGCCTTCCCCTCCCCTCCCCTCCCCTACCATGGGCCCCCAGGGCCACAACTCCAAGACAGGGAGAGCTGAGCGTGTGCTTGCCCTTGCAGGCTGGCCGCCGTCGAGGCTGGCGGTCGAGATGGACAGTCCTTGGCTCCTCCGGAGAGGCGTGCGTGCSTGTGATTTGCGAAGAGCAGGACGAGATGGGGGGAATGCCCCGGCCATCTCTCGGACTCCCGTTGGCCTGCCACTTCCCCTGCCCTGGCCGCTGGGCCTGACCTCTCGGGAAGTTTGATTTTGTTGCTCCCTGCAGGGGCGTGGGAAGGATCATGGATGGTGGGTCGGCTTCTGTGATTGTGACCGTGGCCTTTCCGGCGAATACATGCACGAGTATGTGAGGCTGAGGCGGCGGACAGCAGGCTGCCTCTGGGGGGTTGCTGGCCCTGGTTGAAGATCCAGCAGATACGGAGTACTCGCAGCCCACGTCAACGTCACTGGTCTGGGGAGGTCACGAGTACGGGCCGCCCAGGGCTGCCAGTTGGCCGCATCGAGGGCGACGGGGCTCGGGAGTCGGGAGCCTCGAGGTCGGCAAACAACGAGTCGCGTGCCCGGCGCGTCGACGTCAATGGAGGCGTACGAGTACCTAGGGCCCCCTCCCGCGAAGGGGAGCCTATTGAGGAAGCGGGATGCGGACAATGGCCACCACGCTGCGGCCCTGCCGTTCGTTGGCTCTCGAGGCCCGGAGCACAGTCGGACATACGGACTATCGACGGCTCAGACGAAGCAAGCCACCGGCGCCAGCAGCAAACGCCGAAGGAGTGGCAGCGAAAACGACGAAGCTATAGCGGCCGCGGCGGCTATCTCCAGCGAGCTGCAGGCAAGAAGCGAAGAAACCACCCGAGCCTGGTGGTGTACACGGGGACGAACCAGGTGGCTCTGCCGCTGTCGTGGTTGCCGTGGTCGTAGTCGTGGTTGTGGTGCTGCTGTTGCTGTCCTTGTCAACAGGCATGCCCTTGCCACCAGCGGGTCCCTGTGGCGCTGCACGATGCAGCAGAAGCAGAGGCAGAAGCATCCACGACGACGACAACGACGACGATGACGACGAGCCGCCGACGCCCGCGGCAGGGAATCGACAGGCCAGGCGGGAGGTGTCAATGGTGGAGGAGCGCGTCCAGCGCGGCCGCGTCCCGCCACGAACCGAAGCCGAATCCCAAAGCGACCGGGCTCCACGCAGAAAAATGTGAGTCGTCAGCGGCGGATAAGAGTTGAGTTGCATTTCGACGACGACATCCAGCTGGGGCGGGGCCAGGAGGCGTGAGTGGAGGGAGGGTGGACACTGCTGTCCAGGGAGTGTCCAGGGAGTGAGTGTCCAGGGAGTGAGTGAGTGGGCTCTCTGTCTCTGTCTCTCGCTCTCTCTTGGCGGCCACGCTCTGTGACTGCTTTCCGTCTGCTCCTGCTCCTCTCACCTTGCCGTTTACTAATCCGGTCTGCGCTCGGGCGGGGACAGCAGCAGCACCAGCAGCACCAGCAGCACCAGCAGCATCAGCAGCAGCACCAGCGGAGCAGCACCACCAGCGCCCCCCGGGAGCACCAGCGGAGGCTGGGCAGGCAAGGATGCGCGGATGCATCCTGGATGGGGGCCCGGCCCAGCCGTGACAGGTCGTTTCGGCCCTTGGCGACTTGGAGGACGGCAGGGGTGCAAAAGGAAACCGGGAATTTGGACGCGGCCCGTGGATCCATCATCAATGTCGAAATGGTGGCGTCGTGTCTCTCGCGCGCTGTCGAGGCTCGCTGTCCGGTCGTCTGTCTGGCCGTCGGCGTTTCTGGCCTCACATGCTTTGCCTCGCCGTCTTAATGCCGACGCGCGCGGAGGGACGAGCCAGCGGGCAACGACATACCTACAGGTACTCCGTCCGCTACAAGTACGAGTAACATATCAAATCTGCCCAAACCATCCATCCCTTGTCGACGCTCAGCTGCCGTCGGGGGGAGGGGCTTCTGTAATTGTACTCCTCGTACGGGCTACTTACTCCCTGCTCGTACTCCGTGCTCCGTAATCAAGGCAGGGCCCGCGTCGGCCGACATTATCCTCATGTCTGTATGATATGCCTCTGCGTATGCCTCTGCGCGGCACAGCGTCGGCGTACGATCTCTGTCCCACACGAGCCATCTCATATCGTCACAGCCAGCCCGCCAGCAGATGTTTACTTGGAACTTAGCCGCCGGCTGAGCCCCCCCCCCGACCCACGATCGCCCTCTGAAACCACAAGTCCAACAGCGCGGTCTCAGCCCTACGACCGCTGCTGCTGCCGCTGCTGCCGCTGCTGCTGCTGCCGCCGCCGTTGCTAATCTCGAGTATCACCGCATAAAGCGCCTGTGGCCCATACGTGCTTGTAGATGGATGCTGSTGCTGCCAGCTCGGGGCGTCCCCGCCTCTCCCGCTCCCCGGCCTGGTCAGCTTCTATTGTCTCCGGTGCAAGAACTGGCCCCCAAGATGCGCCGCCGCTCCAGGTCCGGGGTGGATGAAGCGGACGGGTCATCTGCCAGAACAGGGCCGCTGCAGAAGCCGTGCGGGCCCGCAACGGGTGCTGTGCTGTGTGTAATACCAGGCAAAGCCCTGTACGGAGCTCGCAGTACCGAGTACTCCGTACGGAGTAGTCCGTACGAACATGTGCTTGCTTGCTTGCTTGCTGCCCGTCACCACGTGTCGCAACCCTGTCCCGCGTACGGCAGCCCTCGCTCGGTCCGGGCTGGTGCATTCTCGCGAACACGGCCGCCGCTGCTCAAGACCCGCGCAGGCTACCTACTAATTTCCCTTTCAGCTGATGACGGCAGATGTGCTGTAAAGGCAAGATACCTTGTGAACCCCCCTGCTGCGTTCGCGTCTCTGCTCTGCCACCCCCGGCCCGCGCCGTCCGTGCATGTACAACATGCGTCCATGCACATGCAAGCACCGTCGTCCGTATGGACAGAGCAGTGCCTTGTCCGCTCTCGTGCAGACCAGCAGACGAGGAGAAGAGAACCAAGGAAGGAAAACAAGCACGCTGGTGCTCCGTATGCATGCATATAGGTGCTTGTAATCCGTGCTGGAGCGCTCCCCGCTGCGAGGCTGGCGAGATGAGGTAGGTGGTCGGCGCGCCCCGTGAGCTGTCAGAACACCGGGGAGCCTCATGCAGTCTTACACCGGTGATCGACCGTGCATCTAGATGGCGGCCGAGATGTGCAGTCGGGAATGGCAGTCCTTCCGGGCGCGGTAGTGGACGTGCATGTTGGATGGATGTACGAGGTACGGACGTGGTATTAGTCCGTAGTTACGCTGAGTTGGGACCGCGGAGATGACGGCGATGGCAACACCGAGGGCACCAGCAGCACCAGCAGCACCACCASCASCACCACCWCCACCACCACCACAACCACCAGCGGCAGCGGCAGCAGCAGCGGTAGCAGCATGACAATGCACAAGAATGGATCCCTGCACCGGCGAGGCGGCCGGGCTAGTGGACGAGGCGCCGCAGGTTCTCCGGTCATGGGCGATGGATGAGGGTCCCGCGATTATCTTCAAGCGCGACGACAATCAGAGATGTGACATGGCTTGGCCGACGTGGGCGCTCCTCGCCTTGGCAAGGGACGCCTCCGCACCCAGGTTCCTGTACTTGCGTCGACTTGTGTTGACCTGACTCGACCTGCCTCGACCTGTCTCGACCTGCCTCGTCCTGCCTCGTCATGGACGTACATGATGATATGCGTGCTCGTACATAGCCGCCGCGCCTGTCCCGTCCGTCGCATCCAGTGAGAGGGCCGGGAGGGCGACGAGCCATGACCAGGCCGGACGAGACGGGTGCCCCAGGGCAAACGGCTGCGCTTGCTATTAACGGCACGCGTCCCTCCCAGATCTCCAGATGGCATCCGACATGGCAGCCACCATGGCCATCTCTCGCGCGTCGTGCACCCGGACGACGTCCGCTCCCCCCTGCACCGCGGCCGCCACAGTCGCCGCTGTGCCCCAGATCCGCTCAGATGGCTGCTCCGCCCCCGTCGCTTTGCCAACGAAGCCCTTCCGACTCGCGCCCACGAGCCACGGCAGGCCATCGAGCCCCGGCCAGCGCCTGAGCTCGTCCAGGGTCCTCAGCAGCTCGAGATTCTGGGCCCCAGTCTTAGCGAAGCCGATGCCAGGGTCGACAATCACCCGCCACCGCCGTATGCCCGCCTGCTCGGCCGCCGCGACGCGCGCCAGGAGCTCAGACGCCACGGTTGGGACGAGGCCGTCCGGGTATGACGTAAGGTCCATCATCGTCCGTGGCGTCCCCCGCATGTGCATCAGGCAGATGGTCTTGCCCAGTCGGGCCACGGTCGGGAGCATTTCCGGGTCGAGCGCCCCCGCCGAGACATCGTTGATGATGTCGGCGCCGCAGGCCACGGCCCTCTCAGCGACCGACGCGCGGTACGTGTCCACGCTGATGGCCACGTCTCGCGCCTCCGGCATGGACCTAATGAGCTCGACGGCAGGGATGACGCGAGCCGCCTCCTCCTCAGCCGTCACTTCAGGCCGGCCGGGCGCCGTCGACTGGCCTCCGACGTCGATGATGGTGGCCCCGCCTCGGACAAGGTCGACTATCGCGCCCTCCAGGTTCTTTAGCTTGTGGCGCCCTCCATCAGAGAAGGAGTCTGGCGTCACGTTCAAGATGGCCATGACATGGGTCTTGCGGTCGTGTACCAGTGGCGTGAGGGCAGGGGACGAGTGTGCCAGGGGGGTGACGGACGAAAGTGGCTGACCCGACGGGAGCTCGTTCAGGTAGTCCTGCACCAGCTTCCACGGCTTGGATGAGTCGAGCGGGTTAGACGCTATCAGCCTGGCGACAAAAGGTCAGATACAAGCCCACACATGGGTGTACATGGGGGTACTTGCTGGGCCAGAGGCCTCAGGACGAACTCGCGCTCGGGGATGCCCACGTGCGGGATCGTGAGCCGCTCAAGGTCTACCTTTTCATCGCCATAGAGCAGGATGTCGAGGTCAATGTTGCGGGGGCCTTTGTCAATGAGCTTTCGCCGGCCCATGTCCCTCTCAATCGCCTGAAGCTGGTCCAGTAGAGCCAGGGGCTCAAGCTCGGTCTCGACCTGCAAAACCAATCAGCACTGGGAACGTTCCCAAAGGGCCATGCCCGTAGCTACCTCGCAGGCTCCGTTTATGAAGCGGTCCTGGTCTGCAACGTACATGGGCTCCGTCTCCCACAGGCTGCTGGTGCGCTTGACCCGGATGCCGCGTCGATCCATTTCGTTGCACGCCTTTTCGATCTCGGCGACGCGATCACCGAGATTGCTCCCGAGCGCGATGTACGCCGTCTCCTTGCGACTCGCTCCGTGGCAGGCACAGCCAGAGTGAGGCCGTCTGCTGAGCCAGGGCCGCGAGGCCGGCCGAAGTGCGCGGCTCGATGTTGACCTCTGCGCGCATCGCGTCGTCGGTAAAGCGACCGCGCCTGAGTGGAGATGGCGCCAGTTGGGCGCGTTTCTGAGCCCCCAGGGGAGAGAGCCGCGAGCGATTGAACAGTTCATGGCAAGTTGTGGGCAGCTGCTACATGCTGCTCTGTAAGATGCCAATCGCCGAGGGCGTCGTGTGTGCTTGTTGGAGACTTGACGTTGAAATTTGGCGCCTAGCGGGCCCTGAAAGGGATAGTGCCCGGGGGCACTAATAATAGCGCTGCTGGCTGAATCGCGCTGTTAGCGGGAGACCGGTAGCGCCTCGGTGACCTCACCGTCACCTGTCGCGGGCGATTCACCGACGGTCGTCGAGGTTGAGCACCCGGCTCCTCGGTGAGCCGCCGCGACAGCCAGTAAATCCAGGACATGCTTCTGAAAGGCTTCATGCGGTGTCATTGCTCCTTTCAGGCGGCCTCGGTCTTTTCATTGGTCTGCTGCGTCCATCTGATAAGATCAATCTCTCGAGGCCCCTGGTCTGGTCCGGGCCGGTCTGGTTCGCCAAGCGGACATCCACAGCTGCGCGCGCGCGCGTGTGTGTTGTGTGTGTGTGTCTCGCCGCTGTAGTCGTCACATGTGCGTGCCTTGATGGTGAATGCCATCATCAGCGAAACGCACGCCTTGCCCGCGCAGCATCCCTGGCAAAGGCAATTAATGGAGTCCCCATTCAAATCGTAATCCGAGCTCCAGGCCATCTGCCCTCTGCCCGTCGGTCGGAGAATTCGTTTGCCCGCCGTGACCCGGTGCCGCGTCTCGCTCCTGCTTCGCTTTTTGTCCCTCGGCTTCTTCCCCAGACCCCACGTCGCTGGCGCGCTAAACCCGAATCGTCGTGTCGCGCCCCCCCGAGCCTCGGCATCTGCGGGCCTGCGACGATGCAAGGCCACGATCCGCCTCTGTGACGCCGCCCCTCAAACTCATGTGAGAAATACCAAACCGTTCCCACCGCTACATATTTTCTTGTCCTTCTGCGCTTTCTTGGATTCTCGATTCTCGCTGCTCCTCATCCTCTCCTCGTCCTCCACACCCCGCGTCCCTGTCTGCGCAACGTCGTTTCGCTCTACTCCTTCATTGCCACCACTGGTCCTTCAAGATGGCCTCTCCACGTACGCCACCGTCCTGTCCCGCCCGGCCTGTCGCGCGACCGGTTGAAACTGACCCCCAGATGTAGAGCAGATCCGCACGCCCATCACCGATCTTTTCAAGATCAAGCACCCCGTTCTGCTGGCCGGCATGAACGTCGCTGCCGGGCCCAAGCTGGCCGCGGCTGTCACCAACGCCGGCGGCCTCGGCGTCATCGGGGGTGTTGGTTATACCCCCGACATGCTCCGCGAGCAGGTTGCCGAGCTCAAGGAGTACCTCGATGATAAGAATGCGCCCTTCGGCATCGACCTGCTCATCCCCCAGGTCGGCGGCAGCGCCCGCAAGACCAAGTACGTCTCCTATTCCCCCCCCTTCCATGTCGGGCCCGCCATCTAGAGGAAGTCACATGCCAAAGGCGCCGCGCGCAATTCAACGCGCAGAAGCCGCAAAAGCAGCAAAGGTTGACGGTGAAACCCCTAGCTACGACTACACCAAGGGTAAGCTCGACGAACTCATCGACGTCGTTATCGAGTCCGGCGCCAAGCTCTTCGTCTCCGCCGTCGGCGTTCCCCCCAAGGCCGTCGTCGATAAGCTGCACAAGCACGGCATCGTCTACATGAACATGATCGGCCACGTCAAGCACGTCAAGAAGTGCATCGACCTCGGCGTCGACATCATCTGCGCTCAGGGTGGCGAGGGTGGCGGCCACACCGGCGACATCCCCACGTCCGTCCTCATCCCCGCCGTCGTCGAGCTGTGCAACAGGGCCAAGTCCCCCATCACCGGCGGCCCTGTCCAGGTCGTCGCCGCCGGCGGCATCCACAACGGCCAGCTGCTCGCCGCCTCCCTCATGATGGGTGCCGGCGCCGTCTGGGTCGGTACCCGCTTCATCCTGACCGACGAGGCCGGCGCCCCCAAGGCCCACAAGGACGCCGTCCGCACCGCCGGCCACGACGACAACGTCCGCACAATCATCTTTACCGGCCGCCCCATGCGCGTCCGCAACAACCCTTACATCAACGACTGGGAGACCAACCGCCAGCAGGAGATGAAGGAGCTGGCCGCCAAAGGCACCATCCCCTACGAGGCCGACCTCGACAAGTTCATGGGCGAGGGCGGCGAGCACAAGGGCGTCGAGAGCAACAACGCTGCCGCCGAGGTCGAGGACGACGGCGACGACCCTCTCGAGCAATTCCGCCCCTACCTGATGGGCAAGTGCGCTGCCGTCGTCAACGAGCAGAAGCCCGCCAAGGCCGTCGTCGACGAGTTCGTCAACGACGCCGTCAAGTGGATCCAGACGGGCAACAAGATGATTGCCAAGCTGTAATAAACGGTTCCTGCCTCGTTTTCCTATTGTTACGACCATGTAGATTACATATAGCATTGACACGCCGTGCATAATATCGATTCATTCAATTACCAACCTGCGTCTTGATCCTCTCCATGGCTTGTTCGTACTCGTAGAGCCGCGGTGAACTTGTCCAGAGTTATCACACCCATGTCGTAGGCATTCGTAATGAAAAGGCGGCGGCGTCGCAGAGTGAGCACTCACACCTATTTCGTGGGGCATTCGGGGGGATTCGTAGCTACAGTACATCCGGTGGATTTGTCCGTAGAGGAATAATCACGTCTATTTCATGCTAACCAACTTTGACATCACGCGTACGCCGTCATCCGCCGGTTGCAACCCGTACCAGGTCTCGATTTTGCCGTCATCTCGTGTTCGGTCAATTCATTACGGCCCCCCCCACACACCATGCATCCCGACTCATCTACGCCTCTCGAAACCCCTGCGTGTTGATAGTGGAGCTTGTTGTTGCCTTGGTGGAGTGCACTTCGCGGAGCTTATCAGATTTCTCAGTTGCCGAGGTAGGCGCGGATGGCCCCCTGAAGCCGCGTCGCACCCTCGCCTAGGACGTTGCTCAAGTTCTCGAGGTCGTCGCTCGCCGTGATGCCGAACTTGCGGACAAAGTCCTTGGCGGCAGACTCGAGGTCGCCATAGTCCTCCTCCGGCTCGTCCTCCGGCCGTCCAAAATAGGCGTTTGAAGAAATGGACGTGGCACCCTCAAAGCCTTGTAGTCGAGTCTTGGCCTCGGCTTGGGCACTGGGGTCGAACGATCCCTTGCCAAAGTACTCGTCTGAGGAGATGCCCTTTTGGTTGCCAAACTTGCTGCGTGCGAAGTTATCCGACTCATCTAGATGGGCGAGTTAGTGAAAACTGGGCACGTTCGTTTTGTCCCATTTACATACCTTCAGCAGCAGCCTTGACCGGTCCAACCGAGCCGAATCCACCGGCGTTCTTCTTGGCCGGCTGGGCCTGGGCGGCCCTGCCTCCGCCAATCTGTCCGAAGCCGAGACGCCCCATGCCCATGCCCAACCTCTCCACTTCAGCGTTCGACTTTTGTCGAGTATGTGAGCTGGAGCTGCCCCGCTGCGGGCTCACGGGAGTCGGAGAGATGATGGTGGCGCCCGTTCCAGATGTCGCGTCCTTGCTCTGCTCCTCCTCGGCCTCTGGGTCGTAGCCCAATTTGGCGATGCGCTCGGCCTCCTCCTTGGCCTTCTTCTCCGCCTCGTCAAAGTCAATCACGTCGGCCGTAACCTTCTTGGCACCGAGCTTCGTGGTCTTCTTCGCGCCGAGGACGTTGGCTTTCCGGGGTCCTCCAGTAGTAGTGCTCTTGCGCAGTGCCGCCGAGGTTGTAATACGGCTCGCAGGCTTTGTTTCTCCAGTAGAGTCGGACTTTGCGAGCGGGGACGAGGAGCGAGCGAGGTCCTTGMCGTTGCCGTTGCCGTTACCGTTGCCAGCGTTGAGGAAGGGCGAAGGCGTTCGGCCCACGACGGGAGGGGTTGCAGTTCGGGAGATGGGAGGCGTTGGTCGCTTGATCGCTGGCTTGTCCCAAGACGAGAAGAAGTCGTCGTCGGGCTCTCCAGCAGGCGTTGAGGACCCATCGCCTTCAGCACCGTCGTTAATGACAACTTCGCCGGGGAATCTAGAAGCATCGTCAGCACGCACGGCAGAGCGCAGCGGGTTTTTTTGTCGAAGCCGTACTCCTTAGCATCCCTTGCCGCCCGTCGCTTCAGCTCATCCTTGTACTTGGTCGCCGCGTTGGACTGGTACTTGGTCTTGGGGTCTTTGCTGTTCAATGCCGCCGTGCCTCCGTTCTGCTGAAAGAACTTGGTCGCAGACTCGTTGCCGCCCACCTTCATCAGCCGCAGCTGGTCCCATTGCCACTCTACGCCGCGCTGTCAGATACAATTCCAAGAACTGGGGGCCTTGTACATACGGTCCAGGTTCGTCGAGCGCACGAAGGAAATGTGGACGCCGAGGTTGCGGTGATTGGAGGAGCAGTCCAGGCAGAGGTAGATGCCCAATGGCACCGACGTCCACGTCGGGTTCTTCTGGCCGCAGTCAAAGCATATCTGGAAGAAAGCCATGCGTTAACGCCATCCCACCGCCATCGCGCGCGTTTGCGCCACAGGTAGCCTACCTTGTTCGCAGGCTTGGACTTGAGCTTCTCAAAGATCTTGAGCGATTGCTGCTTGGTGGCGAGGCCGCTCATCTTGGCAGGCGATGGTTGCCGGGTTGCGGATCCGGCGCACAGGACTTCAGGTTCTCTAAAGTATTCGACAGCGCGGTATCGATGCCTCGCAGGCGCGGAGTCGAAGAGCAACCGAGGGCAACGTTATTGGGTTTGGCAGTCGTTTAGGAGAGGTGATCTTGAGGGGCCATCTGTTAAAGTGGCATATCGACGGCGCTAATCTCGATTGGGCTACACCTCGGACCCCACATTAACTTTCTGCCGAGGGCGGTATCACGCTGAGCCATCAGCAGAAAGCAGAGCGACTCTACGATTCAAGCTGTCCAACGTTCAACTTCAACAATCTCTCTTCTATCTTTCCACCATCACCAGGGTACAGCTCCTGGTACGATGGATCGTGGAGAACCACCATGATGAAACCGACGACCGCACTTCTCGCGATCCGCCCCGGCGCCAGCATCGTTACCCCTCCGTCCTTGCGATCCTTCTTCCTGACCAGGTCATACGCGACGCAGAATAGGCTAGGGACGACGGCAGCCCCGGGCCCTAGGCGGCGAAGTGTCACACCATTCAATGACGATGGATACGTGCCGTGGAATGAGCTGTCAGCGGGAGAGAAAGCAGCGAGGGCGACGCAACAGAGCTTCAACTTTGGCATGGTTCTCGTTGGTCTGGTGCTCACGGTACGGGTCACTTACGACTTCCGGGGCGCAGTTCTACGTTGGATCTTGTTTTGACATATTGGTAGGGAGGTGTTGGCTACTTCCTGTGGACCGACGTCTTCTCCCCCGACAGCAAAATCTCCCAGTTCAACCGAGCCGTCGACAAGATCAAGAAGGACCCGAGGTGTATCGAGATACTGGGAGACGCCAAGAGGATTACGGCTCATGGAGAAGAAACATTCAACAAGTGGCGGAGGGCTCGCCCTGTAGCGTACGATATTGAGCTTGCTGCGCCGAAGCTGAGCTGCCTGCTGATAACCTTGCAGTTCCTCCGAGAGGACAGATGCCCAAGGAAACGAGCATCTCTTGATGCACTTTCATGTGAGTACTGCAATCGCATAGAACCGTCTACAGATGCTGACAATCGTCAGGTCGACAGTCCGTCACAGAACGGCATCGCGCAGCTCCATATGGTGAAACGACGCGGCGAGAGCGACTACGAGTACAAATACCTGTTTGTGGACTTCAAGGGGCACGAGAGAATCTACCTGGAGAATTCAGACACCAATCCAAGCTCAGGAAAGAAACAACTGAGTTTCCTTGGTGTCAAATGGAGCTGATCTCAATGGTTGGGAACACCGAAGGCGACGAGCTGTATGTGGCGGGACTCGGAAACGTCTCCTGGATACGGGAACGTTGAGTGTACGAGAAGATGGATGGGACTAGGAGTCGCAGGAAAGCGGCCGGCATCGATTTTACAAACGTGTGTATACTCACAACATGAAATCCTTCACACATCATGTTGGTCTTACCTGGCCGCTGAGTGCCGGATACACTTCTGGGACAAGCTGGTATTGATGCTCGGTCCTATTTGCATCGTCGGAGACAACAAAATGGCCTTAACCCGCAGCTAATGGCGGCCGCTTCTGTTCTTCAGCGAGTAGCGCCAATGATGATCCATGGCACAACGCACCTCACGTATCAAGACTCAAGGCACTTCGCTGGCCACACCCAGTTCACACGATGCTTTGCTTCTCAACCTATACAGGCAGCCTTCACTTGACACAGCATTCATTGTAGTAGAGCCCATTATGCATGCCCGGCAGAACCGATAGAGCGGTTTAGCTAGACGCAGTCCACGGGTTCAAGACAGGAAGCCAAACACAGCTGTCGTATCACTGGCGCCGTCGTATCGTACTCAATGCCCTATTCCTATCTTATGTTCGCTGCATCGTCGGCTTTCGCATGCTTCTCGGGAGTCCGCGGACCTCCGAGGAAATTTCTCGCCCTGAAGAACCACCCGACCCCCGGAGGTGTTAAAGTCATCCGTTTCTCGCAGCCCAGAATAGCTCTCGCGACAATATGCCGTGTTGCCAAGGGAGCCTACCTTACCTTCAACACGTCCCTACTCACGCACGAGGGATTCCAAATATCTTTCTCGTGAGCTCAATCACCACGAGTGACAAGCATGGGTTCCAGTGCGAGATTCCTCGTCGAAGTGGATGTGTCGGCTCGAACAGCATCCGAGAATAGACACGCCTTCGATTCGCATTTCCGTACGCTTCGCTCGCTCKCTCTCTTCACCCGCGTGAAACCGCCCCAACCCGAGGCGCCGTCCGTTGGGGCTCGACCTCGACATGTGAATATGCAGAGAAGTCGCCGCAGGAGCACTTCCGCGCGGAGTCGCCATGGGGAGTATCTTTGGCGGCATGGCCCTCCATGACCGACGTCGTATGGCGTGAGGTTGTCTCGATCTGCCCGTTGCCTGGCGGAACAAAGACTTTGAGCTGCAGAGAAGTTGACGAAATACTTACAACGACCTGCAGTATAGCTGTGGCTGTTCAGTTGAGGAGTGCAAGTCGATGGTCAAATGAGCACGCGGTTAGGGTAAATGACAGACACGGTACGAAGTATTCCGATCACGCTGAAAGGTGATGGCCTTGGCTAAGACGACAGTTGGAGAGGGTAGCATGATCGCCAGGGTCAGTTACATATTAATTTAAAGAGACAAGTGGGCAGAGGCAATAAGGCTAATTTCGAAAATAAGAAGGAAAACTAAGAACTTGATTGCTAAGGCTAATAAAGGATAAGAGTCCATTCGGTCTGGCAGCCACGGATGCCCCTTTTATATTTATTATACCAAGCCCCTAATCTTTCTCCTTTTTTTTCTTTTCTTATTTCCTAATCCGGACTCTAGCACCATACTTTGGCGGGGAAGACGGAAAGACCCCGTTGACAGGGGGTTAGGCTCAGGGGTTGTGG
>LFRF01000023.1:336162-347339 GCA_001189435.1 Tolypocladium ophioglossoides CBS 100239
GGGGGGGAGCTAGCTTTTTATACTTCTAAATTATAAAGGGGAAGGAAATAGCTTATATATAATATGTTCTAGACATATGCTTAAAGAGTTAAAGGAGAGGGAAAATACCTCACATATAATATAATCCGAACTAACTAGCCCAGACCGGACTATGACCGACAGTCTCGTGAAGGAGAGGGCCTAGTTTCAGCAACTCCAGTTACTGCCTGAGAGTGTGCTATCTGTTACGTGCTGGCTGAAACCGCGGTACTTGGTACGGCAACGAAGCCGTGGACGTGAGTGTTAGTCCCTGGCTGGCCCCATTCTCCTGGTCCCTTTGACATTGCGCACGGCAACCCAATTTCAAAGTACCGAAGGAAGGAATGCATTTGTATATCCTAGATGCACCCTCTGCTCACGGACATTGTCCTGGGACATGTGCAAGCAAGTCATCAAGATGAAGCGTGACCAATAAGCGAGCAACGAGAAGACCAGACGCTCCGACTCAACCCCCGGCTCTCGGGATAATAGAACGGCGACGACGTCGTCCAACTTCCGAGGCAGTAATCCTCCGCATGCTCGGGGCCATGGCGCTGGGACCTGTCTAGCGGCATGCCGGAGGATTTCGATCAAGCGAGAATTTCATCAAGTAGTCCGGGGTTCACCCTGTCGCGGCTAGCCAACCAGGCCTTATCTTGGTCGACAGTATAATAACTACTGTCACAAGCAGAACGCGGAACTGGCCAGTAGTGCATAGACAACCCTGTTAGATGACAACCTTGAAACAGAGCGCCTATGCAGTTCGAGTCCTGGCATTTCCCCGTATATTACGCGCCGATTCGAATATTACTCAGCTGGTCGATCCCCAGCGTCCAGCACTCAACTTAAGACTGCAACAATCATGCCACTCGGGCAGAGACCAGAATCAGTGGAGCATCGAGTGACCTTGCATCAAACCAAGGTGATGCTTACTTTCTTTCTTTCCCGTATGCCAGCCATGCTTGTGCAGAGGCCCGCTTCGAGGCATGCCTGCTGCAGAATAACCTCCCATGCCCTGACAGTCAGTCCTCGTAGATCCCGTTCATGTAGGATTCCTTTAACAGGGCCGCCAATGCAGTCGCGGGCGGTCCGTAAATCCCCCGGCCCCATATTGACTTGGTCAGGGCTACGTTGTCAGCCAGGGAGGGGGTATATCGCCACTTGGAGTATACGACACCGGGCCGCTTGCTCTTGCTCCGCGCCATCCCTAATGCGCTGAGCGCGTCCTCTTCGCCACGCAAAGTTTAGAATAGTGAAAATATGCCGGCTGCGTATATAGTAGGTCGTTGCTCTGCACCGCTGTGCGTAGTCTCGTTGTATGTCGAGAGGCAGTCGGCATCGAATCTCCAATGCCCCTGATGCCAATATGCGGCGCAGCCGCCGATAGCGCCATCACATTTAGATCTGGTCATTCGATCGTGGGCAGAGGGGACACTGCATGGAATAACACCCCCTTCTGCGGCACAGCCGGTGCTCGAGTACCTTTGTCATTGCAGGGCAAGTTGGCGGCGTCGATCAGGATTGCAGACGTTCTCCTATAGGTGGCAGTTGGGTGACATTCGATCCGGCGCATGTGGCGATGATTGGTACCGCTTCCTTCGGTGTTTGGTCGAAACGCAGGGCCCTGAGGCTTGTCAGGCTTTTACCTACCGCATCTGGCGGCTATCAGGCCGGCTCAGATCTCCTGACGGGGGTTCCTGTCTCTGCAACATGAGCGATGTCTCCAGTCCAGTAGCATTCGGTAGCAGAGCAGCCAGCCGCATGGCGTCCCCGCCCCGTCAATGCCAGGGCTGCACGGCTCGGACAGTGGCATTGAGAATATTCTCCGAAGCCGCCTTCAAGCTGTGCTCCGTCGTCGTACACCGCTGGTGCCGCGGCCATGCATGCGAGGACAACCCCAGCAGACACCAACGTGCCCAGCGCCCGGCGTCGACGGCTGTGCTCCGTGGCGTGTACGAGTAAGTTCGCAAAGCCGGGAGTTCCTCTGGCTCTGAAGATGCCACCAGCGACGACGAGCAATGTTCTCGGCCCGGACCCGAAGCAAAACAGGGGAGGACCCTGGCACTCAGCCCGCCACAACACCGACACGCCCCGAAAACTCCGTTGTTGATACGTCAACGCCCTGGGGTCGCACGGCCAGCACCGGCAGGTGCAACGTAGCAGGCTTGTCTTCAACGAGTCAAGGTTCGATATCGGGGAACCCTGATGAGTGATGCAGAAGCGAACACGTAGCATGATCAACGACTCCCCGGACTCCGTGCTGCTTCTAGAGGCCAGCAAGGCATGACAGCGCCGCGAGGCGCAACAGACAGGTGAGCGTTCGGAGTACCCAAGTACGGAGTACAATAGTCACATGCAACTTCTGTCTGTGTCAGGCCAGCCAATGACGTCTCGACGCCAATGGTTCTTCTCGAGTCTCGGAAAACACATCTCCGATGTCTTCCTCAACGCCACATGAGCGCCGCACCGCCGCTTCCTGCAGCACTGCGTGCACCGCCATCTGTCAAGCAGAGCTCGCTCTATCCGCACCCAGCCGCCACATGGCTCCACAAACGCACCCCGGCACGCATGGGGCAAAATCCTGCTGTACGAGTACGACTCTCTTCCAGGCGTGGAAGGTTAATGCTGGAGTCGAATTCCATGACACAGATTCATACGACCCAAGACGGCTTGCGGCGGCTTCGCAGGCACGCTTACGCAACCGTGTTCAGCAACTCAACTCGCCCCATCAAGTCTTGGCCTCTGCGAGACGCCTCTAGCATCGGCGGTGGATACTCTCGTCGCCAATGACGGCACTCTGGCTTCGATCAAGGGCCAGAGAAACAACGCGTTTCCATCGAGGCGTTGGAACAAGGGAAGCCGACTGGCCCCCCGTCGCAACGGCAAAGAAGTCGCACAGGGACGGCACAGATGCGCTCAGAAACGGCCTTCGTTCCCGGTGTATCACGGTTCAACGAGCCGTCTTTGCAGGACGCTTTCAGCCGTCTCTTGCTGACGGCGAGGAGCCAACACAGCAAGTACCTTTGCCGTCATGCTCGTTGCTTGTCGAACAACCGCGTTGTGCCAACCCCAAACTAACCACCTAAACTGCCCCGGATGGCATGACTGCTGCGAGTTGAACATCAGGTCGGCAGTTTTTCGCGACGGGGGGGGGGAGGATAATGGCGTGCCGCCCTGCGAGATCCTGCAGTCTCCACGGCCCCGATGCCAGCCGACCCAATCGCGATACGATATGCAGTTTCAGTTTCGACCATGGCACAGCTGCGCAGGGGGATGCTCGTCAACAGTGGCAGCTCCCAGATATGCACAATCATAGCATTCCTATTCGTTGCCCAAATATTCGTACTCCGCCCGGAGGAGAGAGACAAGCGGTGGCGGTCCGCGGTCGTGCAATTTCAGTTAACCAAACCCCCACGAAATGTCTCGCCAGGGAAGAATTGCACACAATTACCTTCTCGTATTAGTCCAAACCCCACGGGCCAACGATCAACGCCTTTGTTCCGCCGAAAAGTGCTTGAACCGGACCGGCCTATCAAGGAGCGACCCGGCGCGGGAATGTGCTGCAGTCGTCGTCTCCTCGCTCCCAGGACGCACCCTCCCCGGGTTGTGCTGTGCTGGTGCTGCAGCCCATCTGAGCAATGCAGCACGTGTGGCACGATGGGATATCGTGATCAGCTGTTGCGTGTCGCCATGTCGGACGAGCCCTAACACAGCCAGGAGTACCGCCGTGCACGGGGCCGAGATCTCGGCCGATCGAGGTTTCGTCGATGACGGCACTTGTAACATGACCATCAGCCGACTCGCAACAGACCAATTCTTGGTTCCCCGTTCGACATTGACGCCTCCCCCTCTGGTCGCTCGCTGTCTCTCGAGCCCTCCGGACGCAAGATATGCATTTCCGCCTGCAGCGCGCTGCGGCACTGCACATAATAACACGCCACCCAGGCTGGGCTTCCCTGTCGCGTGCCTCCCACGCACGCACACTGGTGCCCCGACGATGGACTTACATCTCGTGGGTGTGCGCTTGCAACCCCAGGATCGGAGCCGGCCTAGCCACAACCCCGACCTGGGGCTGGTTTCATGAAGTGTTTCGAGGCCCGGGGGGGGTGGGGATGGGCGCGTTGCAACGCCATCCGAAGCACTGCTGCTGTGCGGAGAGTGACACGTGCATATCTCTCTTATCGTGTCGGCGACGAGAGACGAAGGTCTCGCCGGTGTCCAAGCACAATGCCGTGCAGGGGTGCTGTGCCGTCGATAATGTTGATAAGGTGTCAATCGGCACGGAGTATGATTGGGCCGTGGGTATATTTTTACGTCGCCGACGGCCAAATGCCGCGGTGGCTTCACGTGAGGCGCGGCAGAGATCCGATAGTATACGTACCCAATTTGTGCGTTAACTGGTGCTCGCCAACCACCGGAATAGGCAGACAATATTTTGTTGTCAACTTGTGACTCATGACTCAACAGGCCGTTGCTCGTTGCTCTCGGCAGCCTCAAAATCCTAAAGTCTCAAGCCAGGGACAACCCCGGCCCATGACCAAGCAATGGGCAAGGCTCGAGCCAAGCCAAAGTCAAAGCCATGAGCGCTTTTTGGCCCGGGCCAACCAGAGACTCCGCTGCATGCACAACCAGCACGAATTGGCTGACAGGAATGAGTCTTTTTGCCCATCTCAGGTGATGGCTCTGCAACCACCAGACGAGGCGTAGCATACTCGTAATAGCAAGGCGTCACGATAGTATATTAACCAATGCCATCGCAAGCTGCATGAGCCCCGGGCAATCCAAGCCTTGGCCAGGGGACTCTGCCGTGATCGAACGTCGCGCGCCCGACCCGTTCACATGGCCCTGTGCGGAGGACCGAGTACTTCGTACGTACTCGGTCCTCGTACTCGTAAGGCTGGCGCCGTAGCGAGGCGTGGGCCTACCAACGGAAACGTGGAGTAGATCGGGACGAGCAAAAAAAACTTGCCCTCTTGAGAATGTACCTCCACCCCACAGGTACAATCCCTCTTGCCCTCGGAGGCTCAAGTGGGGTGGGGTCCGTCAGTTGAATTTCTCAACCGTATCATCTGCAGGGCCGTTTGCGACGAGACGTCAATGATGCCATAAAGAATTTTAGCCCTTCCAGAAGCACCAGCAGTCAAGAACCGCCTGGCGTGGGGTGGGCATGACGAAGCTTTCCACTAAACAGCCGCATTTTACCTCTTGGCCCGTCTCGATCAGCCCGACGATTCGCCCACGGCGCGAACGAGAATTGCTCGACATCTTGAATCATGGACTCCGTCCCCAGCCCCCAAGAAAAGCCCCGTGCGATGCGTTTTGCACTGTTAGTAACCAGAAACCTGATTGTTGTTGGAGTTGCAGTTTTCGGGTTGCTATCGTGGTAGCCTCTGGGCTCTTGTCATTGTCCCGCAACAGTGCCTCTGCATGCGGTTCACTTGGCTGAGGCTTGGTGGACCGGTCTCCATTCACGCTCCCTCGGCATCGCTACTTGGCGCTTCGCCGGCGCTTAGCCTGTACTTCCGGTCTCCGACGAGATAGCGGTGCTGCCGTGGCTCTCGCCGTCGCCCTCGTCCTCGTCCTCGTCCTCCCTCGTACCATCATCGCTTCGGCCAATCTCATGGCCAAGCAGGATATCTTCGCTGCCCTGCCATTGCGGCGGTGGGGCTGGCATTGCTGCCTCGTCCTCGTCGGCCCACCCGTAGTCTTCGTCGTCCTCGCTGTCCGGCACTTCCAGCTCCGTCTGCCCCAGCTTTCTCTTCTGCCGTGCCAGATCTGCGGATCCGGTCAAGGGATTGTTAGCAGCATCGTAGTCGATGCTAGTCGCGCCAGTCTGGCCCTGTGGCGTTAGCACATTGCCGAGGCTCATGGGTATAGATGCTCTGATCCAACGTACAGCCTCAGCTTTAAAAGCAGACACATGCTCGACGGCTTCATAAGTAGCCTTGCCCTCAATCTTCTGCAGGCCTGCTAGAAAGACGCTGCCGAGCTTCTTGCCTTGCCAGGCCCAATCCCTGAAAAGCACGAGTCGAGTTGATATGCCTTGCTCCCACACAGTCGCATTAATGGCAGCGACCAGCGTTGCGCCCTGTTCGGACTGCATCCTGGTTGCGCACGGCGACAAGATGACGACTGCACAGTTTCGCGTGGCCGCCAATTTCCGAAGTGCATTCATGATATGCTGGAAGCATTGTAGTCGCTTTGCCGATGCGGTTAGGCCTGGAGGGGCGACCGTGAGCGGCACGTTAAACTAAGAGCCGGGGAGAGTTGGCGGTACCTTTGCTTGCCTTTGGGGCTGTCCGCCCATCTTGGGACTTGGGAAGCGAAGAGTTTAGCAGAGCTGATATGGAGCTAATAACCACTAGGGAGACGCCCGTGCCTATAGATTTTGACGTCGGTCGTGATATCAGAGCCATAACGTGAGGCAGAGTGAGGCAAGAGTAGTGGGTGAACTTGCTCCAGTCGACACTCGAGCCATCGTTGGCGGCGTCTTGTTCCCTAGAGGCCTTTACAGACTCAATGACTTGGGTAACCTGTTGTCCTTGTACCTTTTGGAGGCAATCTAGCAAAGCAATGTTAGCCCACTTGCCTTGGACACGGGCTGATGATGCCGGGTCGACGCGACAGACCTACCCAGACCACTTCAAAACCATCGCAGATGGTGTTTGCGGCCATCTGAATCCTGCCAGAAATGTCAACGCCGCACTATGCTCATTGCTGGAGTATGAGAGTCGTCCTACGCCAGGGCAGTTTTGCCCGTGCCCGGAGGCCCCCAGATCTCCGTCACTTGACCGCGTTTGATGCCGCCATGGCGGGCGAAATCATCCGACTCCGCAGTCGCCGATCCACGCAGCGCTTTGTCAAGGCTCTCTAAGCCGGTGGCTATGTGCACAGCGGGATCATCCTTCAGTTCGTATAGCGCCTTCGAGGCAGCAACTGTTGGCAGCCTGTCTGATTCCGGTCAGTTTTGAGGACGGACGAGCTCGGCGTCTCCGCACTCACGGGTACCCGGTATATCGAAACTCGATATGTCATGCCCATGGATGGAATGATAGTCCATCATCCGCAAGCATGAGCCTCAGCTCCGCCGTTGCAATGGCATCGCGGGGTGTTGGGCTTGGTGCTCGTCGTGCGTGGTGGGGGACGGGTGCGTCGCGGGCTCACGAGACCGGGTGACCATGGAAAGCGCATCATGTCTCATTCGCAATGCGCGATTGATGCAAGCCGCTGCGTTGTGACCTTTTTATCTGAGCCCTCGCAACTTAAAACGTCCCAAGCGAAAGCTTCGGGCATTTCTCCCGAGAATTTCTCCCGAGCATTGCATTCGGGAAGGCCATTTCCGCCAAATGATGCAGGTAAGGTAGGTAAGTCTGCAATGCATCTCAAGCCACAATCACTGGCCTGATTTATTGGTAAGGTCAGATACGAAGTACCACATCAAGCTTTATACCAGCAAGGTCGGCTCCAGGAGTGGTTATGGCCACATTGCGGAACCTCTCCCATCACTGCACTTCGTACCAGAGGTACTTTCCCTTGGGTACCTACGGAGCAGATGCTTCTTGACCCTTGACCAGAGCACCTCAGTTTCGCGACCCAACATCGGTGTCCTGTCGGTGTCCTGTCGGTGACATGCATATCAGCCGCGCAAAGAAAGTCAACCTTGAAACCACCGAGTACAGCAGCTAGTCTCCCAGCCGCAATCTTTCGGGCACTGCGCTGCCTCCAGCCGATGCCCAATGCCGGCTACCTTGCATATTATTCTCACTCTCGACCCGCAATGTGGAGTGCGACAGGTCTCCTTATGAGGCCGCAACGCTTCGTCACCGTGGAGGAGCAGTCCGTACAAAGTGTGTACGGAGCACTCGTATGAGCTCTTTTTTGGATTCAACACCGTCGCCGGCTACAGACGGGCTGCTGCCAGGGCCACTGTTGCGCACGCCCCATTGTTCCTGTTGATCAGACTGGACCAGGGAGAGATGGATGCGCCGGCAAGGTCCTGCCCTTCGTTCAAAAAAAGATGCGTTCCAGTTAGAGATCGAGTCAGCCGTCACATCCGCGCGCCGCAGACCTCGGACACGGTACGTAACATCAACACAATAGCCAAGGCTAAGAATAAGGGAGCCGTGAAGTACTCCGTACTCGGAGGTAGCCGCAAGGACAATACGAGCAGCATCGGGCGAACATGCCAAAATCTGGAGCCCCGCGAAAGCTCGAGCCCTCGCCGGACCCTAGATCAGCCATGGCTGAGATGAAGCAATCATACGGCCATTTGCCGCAATAGCCATAGTCAGATACGGAGTACTCCGGAGACTTTTCAGACGCTGCGTCGGGCCGGCGACCTGTTATCAATCCATTAATACGTACCCGCCTTTCCGGGTAGGCTCCTCCACGGGGTCAAGCGAGGGAGGCTCGGCTGGCCGGGACAAGACTCATCGTCCAGCCGCGGCTTGATGGAGAAACCGAAGTCGGCCGTACTCGTATCTTCGGCAAAAGACGACGGTTCTACGGTCCGGCGCCTCGTCCAAGGTCTGTGGCCGGCGACGCCGAGGTGATTTCGGTTATTGGAGGCCGTCGTGGCCCCGAGCGGAGCCCCGCATCGTGGCATTGTGGCATTGTGGCATTGTGGCGACGTGACAGCACGTGGGCGGGCTGCAACCAGTCGCCAGCCAACAGGCTATGAGAACGGCATGCGTTTCCCCCAATCTACGGCGGCCCCCAAGGGTCGCTCATGGAAGCGGCAGGTCGGGAGAACAGATGCGGCAATAGGAGGCGGCGACCTGGCAACGGGGTCCAGAGTGACCAGCCCCAGAGACGCCAAGACTCAAGAGCAAAAGCACACAAGGTAATTCAGAAACACCAGACAGTCGGGCAGGCAGGCGTCCAAGGTTACCGCGAGCAGTCGCACGAGTACGGAGTAGGTACAGACTACGATGTACACGGTAACGTAAACCAGGACACGAAACAAGGCGACTCTGCTGTGCCGTTGAACGACCGTCCGTATTCGGAAGCTGTACCCGTGCAACGGGGCTGAGGCAAACCAGCTCCTCGGATCGAGGCGAGTACTCGTACTGCATGTGCCCGCCATCTAGACATCGGGAGCTGCGTACGGGCTCAACTGACCGACTGACTGTCTGACGGGCGCCAAGTTATGGATGCGTTGTTATCAGCACCGAGGCACGTGCCCGTCGAGATAAGCACGAGAGCTTAAAGCCAAGGAGTTTGAGGCAAGTGAGAAAGTTACAGTGGACAATGGGAAGAGGCGATGAGCGTATCGTCGCGCCCAGCCAGACCTCTGCCGTCTCGTCCTTGTTGCACCTGGATTGATCATCTCAACACAGTGGACCAAGGATAAGGTGCACAGACACAGGGAGCTTCCAGCCCACTCTCGGAGTACTTCCCCGTCGCAAGAGCCGCCTGCGATTTCAGGACCGACAGGGAGCGTCAGGGAGATCTGAGATTGGGCCCCGGATTGCCCAAATCAGCTACACGGGTTGGGGTGGGTGAAGGAGGGCGTGAGCAGGTTCCAAGTCGGGCAGTTGAGATGCTGGTTTTCGAAAAGAAAGGCCGAACGAGCCCATCTAAAGGCCTTGGCACAGGGCTGCTGATAAGGACGAGCAGCATTTCGAGGTGGTGATCTGGCAGCAGCAGACTATCGATTGGCGCGTACACCAATAGCAGCCTCAAGACGTGGTTTGTGGTTGACAGTCAGGGGGACACGGGGATAAGCCGGCGCCCCCCCACAATGCGGAGGATGGACGAGCAAGGGTGTAGGCATTTTCCTGGGGTCCCCAGCTTGCGGGTCGAGAAATAATGGCACAAATACGAAGTACAAACTTCCAAGCGAGGTCTCCATGGGCGGCATCCAGCAGGAGAGTCAGTTGCAGCAGTTTGAAGTCCGGGGAAGCCTTCCCTTCCCCGCTGATGGTCGCGAGCCAGTGTTACGTCAACTCGAGCCAGCGTCAGCTCGAGCCAGCGTCAATTCGAGCCAGCGTTACCTCGAGCCAGCGTTACCTCGAGCCAGCCAGCGTCAACTCAAGCCAGTATTAGTTGTTGGCGGCAAAGGGTCGCATCCCACGATGGCTCTCCCCTCGAATGGTGATCCTTGGTGAGGACGGCAGGATCTTGTCGGCAAGTCAGAGGCGTGTGTCCCGATTGACGCCTTGACTCCATCCGGCGAGGTGAGGTGTTTGGCGCTCTGGCTCGCGGGCCGGATGACTATCTCAGACATGATGGGCAAAACACCAAGGGGCAGAAGCGGCGTGGATCGAGCTTGTGGGCCAAGCAGCTGAGACACGGTGAGCCTCACCCTGCTGTCGCAGCCGAATGACTGGCTCAGCACATGCTTTTGTGTCTCGCTTTCTGTTGCCAATATTCCTGGCCGTGTACGAAGTACGAGTACGAAGTACTTCGTACTAGGTGCGGCTTGAGAGGGCTGGCTGGTGCTGACGGTGCAGACGGTGCAGACGGTGTAGACTGGTGCAGAGCTGACGAGGCAAGCCGGCATCGCCAGTTGATGATGCTGCTCAGCAGGGCTTCCGCCGAAAGCTTGATTCGGCCAGTGTGCCAACAAGGAGCAAGCCTCGACTCTTGAGTCTTATCATCAAGTGCTGCAAAGGCGTGGCAGCAGCACACACACCATTGTCGCTATCGTGTTGGCTTTGCAGGGGTCAACAACCTCCCCGTTCTGCAAAGACCACCAACAAGATTTCATCTCCGTCACCGGAGAAAAGGAGATAGCCAATGCCAGGGCATCGGGCAAGATGAATGGCGTCGTTCTCCGGGACCCCTTTCTCCGTGCCAGCAATGATGAATGAGTGATAAGCTGCTGGCGGCTATTGTGGTGACACAATGGCGGAGGCTTGCCGGGGTGAAACGCCTGTATGTACTATCAACCGCCGGTATCTGGGGAATTCCACCCCATTCGCTGGCCCCCACACATGGCGCTGCTCGGGCATGGCATCATTGATCACTCAACATCAGCCCAAGGCGGCACGGCAGAGCACAGCGCCGCCCAGCACAGCACCGATGAGCGATGATAGTGCAAGTCGCGGGCAGATCGGCCTTGCCCAGCCGGCCATTACGTGGACAAGTGCAACGAGCGGCTGCTCGTTGCACAAATGTGTTGGCTTTGAGGCGTTCGTTTTGCGAACCCCAGAGTA
>LFRF01000023.1:348394-448063 GCA_001189435.1 Tolypocladium ophioglossoides CBS 100239
CCCCCCCCCTGCGGCGTTGCGACCCCTCCACCGTGGCCGAGGTAGGTACGCGGCGCCTCAGCAGGCGCGAGCGCCCTGCTCTGCCGTTCAAACGTGGCGGTACATGCCCCCAGGTACCCCCTCCACAGCGCACACCTGTACCGACCCGGCCGAACCCGCCCTTTTAAAACTCCCCTCCCCCGAGAAAAAAGATTCGATTCCCCCCGTCTCTACCCAACGCAAGCATCTCGCCTTGACCTGCATCCAGCACCTGCTGCTGCAAGTCTTTCCTTGGACCACGATACCTCGCTCGACAACACTGCTCCTCAGCATCAACAGCAATCCGACAGCCGAACCTCGTTTTCCTTTGCATAGTCGCCGCAGCCGTCTCGAGGGACGAGAACCCGCATTCTTCCGTCGCCCCTGGGCCGCCTGCCGCACCTTTCACATGCAACGAGCACAGTCAGCAGTGGATTTCTCCAATCTACTGAACCCTTCCTCCCTGGCTGATAAGAAGTACGACAACAACAACCCCAGACAGGGCAACAACGTCGACATGGCCAGCGCTGCCGTCACCGTCATCAAGCCCAACGGGCCTCTCCCTGGCGCCCAGGCGTCGGAGAACTCCAACGAACTACCTCGCCCCTACAAATGCCCCCTCTGCGACAAGGCCTTCCACCGCCTGGAGCACCAGACGAGACACATTCGCACCCACACGGGCGAAAAGCCTCACGCCTGCCAGTTCCCCGGCTGCAGCAAGAAGTTCTCTCGCTCCGACGAGCTGACCCGCCACTCGCGAATCCACAACAACCCTAACTCGAGACGTGGCAACAAGGGTCATCACCAACACCAGCAGCTTCACCACCACCAGGGCCTCCCCCCTCACATGCACCCCGAGGGCATGATGGCTCCTCCGCCCGCGCCCAAGACGATCCGCTCTGCTCCCACGTCGGCGCTGGCCTCCCCCAACGTCTCTCCTCCGCATTCGTACGCCTCGTTCGCTCACCACGTGCAGTCGAGCGTTCACCCCTACAGCCGCAACGGAGACATCTCGATGCTGGCCAAGGCGGCCACCCAGGTTGAGCGGGAGACGCTCGCTGCGCCGGCCAACCACCACGGCTCGAGACACCACCCTTACTACGGGCATGCCTTGCCGGGCTCGAGGGGCCACCTGGGGGGCCTGTCCTCGTACCACATGTCGCGATCCCACTCTACCGAGGATCACCACGATGACCACTACAATGGATCTCTCCGACACGCCAAGCGCTCGAGGCCAAACTCGCCCAACTCCACGGCTCCCTCGTCGCCTACCTTTTCTCACGACTCACTGTCTCCTACTCCTGACCACACTCCAATCGCCACTCCCGCTCACTCGCCTCGTCTTCGTCCCTTCTCGGGCTACGAGCTGCCGAGTCTGCGAAACCTGTCGTTGCACCACAACACGACGCCGGCACTAGCTCCCATGGAGCCTCACCTGGAGGCGCCCCAGTTCCCGCCGACGCTCGGAACGAATGCTCCTCGGAGCACCGGCATGTCCTTGACGGACATCATCAGCCGTCCCGATGGCAGTCAGCGCAAGCTGCCGGTGCCCCAGGTCCCCAAGGTGGCGGTGCACGACTTGCTGTCGGATAACGGATTCAGCAACAGCGGCAGGAGCTCTGCCACGGGCAGCCTGGCTGGAGGTGATCTCATGGACCGCGTTTAGGAAGCGCCATGGCATCGCACACCGCACGACATGATGACTTTGGGTTATAGAGGAATAGAACGAGTCGGCGTTTATGGTTTACATTCGCGGGGGGCACATTCCCTGCGCTCTGCGAAGAAGAGACTGGGCGGTTCTGGACGGTTATTGTAACGGCGGACAAGCAAACTATAGACATCACCACTTTCCCTGGCGGATCAAGTTCTCAAGAGACAATATTGGAGGAGTAATTTGGATTCTTATGTGGCTCTTGTTATGCAGGCTTGCCAGGGCAGCTTGAAACGGGGGCGAGGCAAAAAAGCACAATTTATTCAAGGCAAGGATGGACGGGTTACTTGAATTCTTAATTTGTTCTGTTACTACCGGTTCTCTTGTCGAATGGACTTTGGAGGGGCTCCTTGGGGTTCCGAGCAGACTGCAAACAGATGGACAGGCGGTTCGGCGATGCGGGCTGGTTGCTGTGTTGGCGTTGTCGATTCTGCAGGGGACGGCACGCAGGCGAGCGAAACGTCGACGCTGTGCCACGCACGCMCGCCTGCGAACCGCTGCGGGATTGGCGCGGATACGGGCCCCGGCGGTGCCATGATAGAAAACCCGGGAGATGGTTTGTTGAGGCAACCCGCAACACGGAGCTAGTAATGAGACGACTCGTCTTTCAATTTCGACTCTCGTGTGACCAGAGCTTCTTGCTGTGCCGTTGCTGGCTGGCCTCTGCTGAGGCGAAGCCTCCCCAGCATGGCGTCATGCGCTGGCTGGTCCCTGGAGCTTCCCGTCTCTCCGAGACAGCCGGGGGGGTGGGGGAGGATCGGGGGGTGCCCCACGGGGGCATAAATGAACCGACGGAGCGGTTTGAAACCTGCCAACGTGCTGCGCAGCGCTGCGCTGCGCTGCTGAGCCGCGCGTGCCCGCCGAACTCTGGTCTGTGCTCAGCGGCGGGTGCTGGGCGAGGGACCAAGTACGGAGTCCCCGAAGTACCTCCTCCGTCGTCCGTGCTCCGAGTCCGTCCTCCGCGGTCAGTCCACAGTCCGCAGTCCGCAGTCCGCGCGCGGTGCCTTGGTCGACGCTCCGGCGACACAGTTTGGCGGTCGTCCCCCGCAAGGGGTCGGCCTGAGCAGAGTTCTGCTGCCTGTCAGGGACCCATCGGGCCACGCCAAGGCGGGTGGCGACGCGGGCTCTGGGCGCAAGCCGGCAACGCGAATCACAGCAGCTGGCGACCGCCGCTCCGCCGGGGCTCAGCACCGCACCGTGGCTCCTCATGCGAGGAATGCGGGCCGTCGAGCTGCCCTTCCGGGCGCGCGAGCAGGCGGCAGTTGAATTGAATTCGGCTTCGCAAACCTTGTGGTGGCGAGATGGGCCGCCGAGGGTGGTTTTGGCAGCATGATGCTTGCTTGGATGCCCGTGCCTGTTCCTACGCCCCGCCCCCCACACAGGCGAAACAACCCGACGAGCGAGCGAGCGAGCGAGCGTCGAGGTCGAGGCGAGCATTCGTCAGCGTGCGTGTGTGTGTTTGTGTAAGTGGGAGACGTTCCATTCTGTTGGGGCCTGGTCTGACCGAGGACGGTACCTCGGATGCCGAGGGATGCCCCCCCACCAAAGACAGACACCAACGACACCCACGGACGGCGGCGGCTGCATCACTGTCGGAAGGGAGTCAGATGAATGCCAGCACGGCCATCTGCCCATCTGCCCATCTGCCCATCTGCCCATCCGCCCATCCGCCCATCCGCCCATCGCCAGGCGGCGAGGGCATCCGGCGGCGGCGAGGGCAGCTGCGTCGCGGGGCCACGCGTTGGCTGCGCCGGGGCAGCCAGTGGCTTGGAGGGGCGTGTCGCACCGCCGGGCTCGGCACCCGGCGCCTTCGTATTCTCCCCAGCCATGGCCTCCCGGGCGGCACAGCCAGCACGCAACAGGCAGCGCACGCATCGCGTGTCGTCCTCGCCGGCGGACACGCAATGAGACACCGGCCCTCACCGCCAGACGCGGCGGGCGAATGGGGAGCGCCGCGGCACTGGCGGGTGTGTCAGCGGGCCTGCATGGCGTGCGCGAGCCTGCGTCTGTCTGCCGCGCCAGTGCCTCGGGAGCTGGGCAGCGGACGGGACGGCCGCGGTGTCGTTGGCCAGGCGGTGGCAGCTGGGCATGGGCAGGCAAGGGGCCGCCGCGGGCTGGGCTGGCTGGGCTGGCTGGGCTGGCTGGGCGCTGGGCTGCTGGGCTGGCTGGGGGTGTTGGCATCGTGGAGGAKGGAGCAGGCCGGTGGGGGCCGCGCTGCCGGCCATGGCCGGGGGTGCCGGTAGCGGCGCCCGAACGTGCGCCAGATGCGTGCCTGGCGTGGGGAGCCTAAAGCGCGCGAGCGCGAGCGCGAGCGACAGCGGGCGGCAGCGAGCACCGACGGCGGCGCGCGCGCACGAGAAAAATTTTCCTGCCGGGCTGTTTTGGGTTTTGTGCGCCTGCAACCGTGTCACAGCGCAGCGGCGACGCGGGGAAGGCGGACGGCCTGCTTGGTGGCGCGCGGTGCCTCGTTGCATTGGGCGGGCGCGCCCACCTTGCGTCGCCCACAGGGACCATGAGTCCATCCCTTGCTGTCGGCTGCGCTGTCGGCTGCGAGGCCAGACGAACCCCGAGCAGCCTTCGGGCCATTCTTACGCACCTCCCGGAAGCGCAGCCCGAAGACCAGTCGGCGTCGTACTGGTGAATCATACATATATTACTATATACTCTACCTGATATAAATACATACAGACACGCACACAAATACCTAGTCCGTACCGATACCATACCATACATACACATGCGCAGACGAGCACCTCCCTGCGAGCATCCGCAACCCCACACAACCCGCCAGCCAGCGCCACTTGGACCACGGTTGCGCCTTCATCACGCCGCTACGACCACCAGCCCTGCCACGGCACCGAGTAGACCGCCACGCAAAGCAGATAGATGCCTTTCAAGCACACAGTTCTATCAATAACGAGTGTAACGTCTTTAGTCCGTCTCGCCCAGTTTTGTCCGCCCATCCTTTACATACACGTTTCAGTCAAAGCGACTCTGATGGCTTACGTGGAAGCCATGACAAGTGCCAGCAGTGCCATTCTACAGTAGAGTCCATACCGCATCTGCGTCACGTCGTTAGCGCAAAGACATGGCCAAACGGCGAACAACAAAGACCGCTTGCTTACCTGTCGGAAGTACGCCGCCCGCTGGTCAAAGTCCACCTCCTCGGCCACCTCCTCGTTCCTCGGCAGCGGGTGCATCACCACCATCGAGCTCTTGGCGTGCTTGAGCGCGGCATTGTCCACGCGGTACGAGTCCTTGACCTCCTCGTACTGCTCCACGCTCTCGAAACGCTCCTTTTGCACCCGCGTGCAGTACAGCACGTCGCTTCGCGCAATAATCTCC
This sequence comes from Tolypocladium ophioglossoides CBS 100239, assembly GCA_001189435.1. Taxonomy (NCBI): domain Eukaryota; kingdom Fungi; phylum Ascomycota; class Sordariomycetes; order Hypocreales; family Ophiocordycipitaceae; genus Tolypocladium; species Tolypocladium ophioglossoides. Next base: position 353,469 of record LFRF01000023.1, read on the forward strand.
GCCGTCAACGTCTCCGACTCGCACAGCAGCTGGCCGGCCGACACGAGCTGCTCCCTGACACCGGCCGGCAGTGCCAGGCCCTGGGGCGCCACGAGCTGAACCTGCACCTGGTAGTGGCGGAGCAGGTACACCAGAGAGTGCACCGTCCGTCCGTACAAGAGGTCGCCCAGGAAGGTGATCGTCAGGCCCTGCACCGTGCCCAGTTCTTCCCGGATCGTGAACAGGTCTAGAAACGCCTGCGTCGGATGCTCCATGCTGCCGTTTCCGCCGTTGATGACCGGCACGTCGCTGTACTTCTCTGCAATCTTGACCGAGTCCTCCTGCGGGTGACGCAGCACGATTGCGTCGCCGTAGCAGGCCAGTGTGCGCAGCGTATCCTGCAGGGTCTCGCCCTTTTGCACCGAGGAGCTCGAGGTTGAGATGGCAATGGTTCGTCCGCCCAGTCGCTGCATGGCCGCGTCAAAGGACGCACAAGTCCTGGTCGAGGGCTCGTAGAAGAGCGTGCACAAGACCTTGCCGCGGAGCAGGTTCAAGACACCCTCGCGCTGCACACCAAGGCGCATCTCCTGTGCCACGGTGAACAACAAGTGCAAGTCGGCTCTTGTGTACTGTTTCACCGAGAGCACGTGTGCCTTGGTGAAGATTGACGGCTGCGAAAGGAGGTGCAAGACGGACGCTTTGATGGATGACGGCTGCGCCAACGAAAAGTCGTCCACGGCCCCCATGCCGCGCATTGGTGAGGCCAGTCCTGCAGCACCAGCACCGTCGCGCGTTCCCGGCCGCCTAGGGCTGTCGGTAGCCTGGCCGATGGAAGGGATGGTTGCCTTCATCTCGGGCGTCTTGACGGCCAAAACCTGCTTGGGCACAGCGGGCTCTTCGGTGATCTGGAAGTCTCGCTTGGACACGTCGAGGTACACGTGCCTTGCGATGGCCTCGATCAGGATCTTGGCGTTCTTGACGTTAGTGACGAGAGGAATCTGGTAGTCGACGGCCATACGACGAGTCTTGTAGCCCTTGCTCATGTAGCTGGCAGGTCGGCGGTACTTGTTGTTGGAGGACAGGTTGATGTACAGATCAATAGTGTTCTTGGCAAGATGCTGCGTGAGAGAGAACTCCGAGTTCATATCCTCGTCACGTCCCAGCACCTCGAGATACTGCACTTGCACGCCGTGCTCCTGCAGGTAGTCTGCAGTACCGGCAGTGGCGAACAGCTTGTACCCAATCCTCTGGAGCTTCTGTACCGAAGGGAGCATCTCCTTCTTGTCCTTGAAAGAGCCAATAGACAGGAGCACGTTTGCCTTGGGAATCTTGAATCCAGTCGACAGCAGCGCCTTGAGGTACGCCTCGTACTTGTCCACGCCGAAGCAGGCAACCTCACCCGTCGACGCCATTTCCACACCGAGGACCGGGTCAGCGCCCGAGAGACGCGAGAAGCTGAACTGTGGAACCTTGACACCGACCGTGTCGGGGGCCAGAGTCGTGGGAGGGTACTCCTGGAAGGGCTGACCCATGATGGCCTTGGTGGCCATCTCAATCAGGTCAACGCCCATGACCTTGGAGACGAAGGGGAACGAACGCGACGCGCGGACGTTGCATTCAATTACCTTGATGTCGTTGTCCTTGGCAATGAACTGGATGTTGAAGGGTCCGGTGACATTCAGGGCAGCACCAATCTTGCGCGTCGCCTCTTCGATACGCTCAATCGTCGTTGCCTCCAAATCCTGAGGAGGCAGGATGAGGGTGGCATCCCCAGAGTGAACACCCGCATTCTCGACGTGCTCCGACACGAAGTGGCCCACAACAACACCATCCTTGGCCACGGCATCCATCTCAATCTCCTTGGCATTCTCAATGTACTTGGAGATGACGACAGGGTGCTCCCGAGAAACCTCGGCAGCCTGGGTCAAGTAGTTGACCAGGTCCTTCTCGGAATAGACCGTGTTCATGGCGGCATCAGACAGGACGTATGATGGTCGGACGAGCACAGGGTAGCTAACGTTATTACAGAACTCTCTGGCCTCCTCGAAGCTAGTAAGCTCCTTCCAAGTCGGCTGGTCAACCTCGATGAGGTCCAACATGCGCGAGAACTTGTATCGGTTCTCGGCCATGTCGATCATCTCGGGAGAGGTGCCCAAGATCTTGACACCGGCACGGTGAAGGGGAAGAGCGATGTTGTTGGGGGTCTGACCACCCATGGCCCCCAGGACACCGCCGGCGGCCTCGAGCTGGTAGATGTCAAGCACCGTCTCCAGGTTGATGTTCTCAAAGTAGAGCTTATCGGCCTCATCGTAGTCCGTGCTCACGGTTTCCGGGTTGTAATTGACCATGATCGTCTTGAACCCAGTCTTGCGCAGAGTTCGAATGGCGCGAACAGAGCACCAGTCGAACTCGACAGATGAGCCGATTCGGTACACGCCAGAGCCGAGCACCATCACGCCATGATCATTAAAGTCAACATCGTGCTCGGCGGCATTGTAGGTGAGGTAGAGATAGTTGGTGAACGCGGGGAACTCGGCAGCCACTGTGTCGATCTGCTTCACGAAGGGCTTGATGCCGGCCTCGAGTCTCATTCTGCGGACGGCGATTTCGTTCGAGTCCCAGAACTTGGCCAGCTGCCGGTCGCAGAAGCCGAGCCTCTTGGCCTGCAGCATGATGTCGGGCGACTTCACAATGTCCTTGGTAGTGTACTTGGACATGTCCTTGGCAAAGTCGCTCAGGCTCTCGAGCTTACGTAGGAACCACTTGTCGATCTTGGTCATTTCCCAGATCTTGTCAACAGAGTATCCCTCGTGCATGGCGTTAGCAATGGCAAACAAGCGCTGGTCAGAAGGTGTCTGGAGCTCATCGTCGATGCTCATCAGGGCCTTCGTCTCTCCGAAGCCCAGGTTGTGGAAGTCAATGGCGCGGATGGCCTTTTGGATGGCCTCCTCGAACGACCGTCCGATGCTCATGACTTCGCCAACACTCTTCATGGAAGAGCCAAGCTGGGTCGAAACCCGCGTGAACTTTTTCAGATCCCATCGGGGCATCTTGACCACGACGTAGTCGAGCGAAGGCTCGAAGCAAGCGCAGGTGACCTTGGTGACGGAGTTTGAGACCTCCTTCAGGGGAATTCCGAGACCAAGCTTTGCGGCGATAAAGGCCAGAGGATAGCCAGTGGCCTTGGAAGCCAACGCCGACGATCGGGACAATCGGGCGTTGACCTCGATGATGCAGTACTCCCTCGAAAAGGGGTTCAGGGCATACTGGATGTTGCACTCGCCAACAACGCCAAGATGTCGAATGACGTTGACGGCCGTGGTCCGCAGCATGTTGTAGTCCTCGTCCGACAGGGTTTGGGAGGGAGCGACGACAATGGAGTCGCCCGTGTGAATACCTAGCGGGTCAAAGTTCTCCATGTTGCACACGGTAATGCAGTTGTCCTGGGCGTCTCGGACAACCTCGTACTCAATCTCCTTCCAGCCCTTCATACTGCGCTCAATCAGGACCTGGGGGCTGGCCGCGAACGCCTTGTTGCAGAGCTCCATCAGCTCGGCCTCGTTGTTGGCGAAACCACTTCCCAGACCGCCCAGGGCGTAGGCGGCACGCACGATAACGGGGAAGCCAATGCCCTTGACAACCTCCATGGCCTCGTCGATGTTGTTGGCCGATGCGGACTTGGCGCACTTCTCACCAATCGACTCCATGCTCCGCGCGAACAGCTCACGATCCTCAGTCGTGACGATGGTGTCAATGGGGGTTCCCAAAACCTTGACGCCGAGGCCCTCGAACTCATCCTTGAGCTCAATACCGACCTGGAGGGCCGTCTGTCCGCCAAAGGTAACGTAGATGGCATCGGGTCGTTCGTAGTGGATGACCTTGCGGACAAAGTCGGCATTGACAGGTAGGAAGTACACCTTGTCGGCCAAGCCCTTGGACGTCTGGATGGTGGCAATGTTGGGGTTGATCAGAATGGTGTGGATGCCCTCTTCCTTCAGAGCCTTGATGGCCTGGCTGCCAGAGTAGTCGAACTCGCCGGCCTGGCCAATGCTGAGACCGCCACTGCCAAGAACAAGGACCTTCTTGACGGAGACTCGGGGGTGAAGCCTCTCGTTCTCCTCAGCCGTGCCGCCAGGGAAGCTCACAGGCTGCCGCAGGAGAGCAGGGTTCTCGGCGCAGTTGGCAATCGTGTCGACGAAGACGTCGAAGAGGAACTCGGTGTCTCGCGGACCGGGTGTGCTCTCGGGGTGGAACTGCACGCTGAAGTAGGGCTTGTCGACGTGCATGATGCCCTCGTTGCTGCCGTCGTTGGCGTTGACGAAGAGCTCCGTCCAGCCCGTGGGCAGAGAGTTGGCGTCGACGGCAAAGCCGTGGTTCTGGGAGGTAATGTGGCACTTTCCTGTGACCATGCTCGTGCAGGGAATGTTGTGTCCTCGGTTACCAAACTTCATCTTGGTCGTCTTGGCGCCGGCGGCTCTCGCCAGCAGCTGGTGTCCCAGGCAGATGCCGAAGATGGGGGTTTTGTTCTTGTCCATGGCAGCTTGGATGTTCTTTGCGGTGATGTCGAGGATAGCGGGGTCGCCGGGTCCGTTGGAGATGAAGAGGCCGTCGTACTGGTCGCCAGCCTCCTTGGCCAGATCGTGGTTCCAGGGGCAGACCACGACCTCGACGCCGCGCTTGAGAAAGCACCTCAGCTGATTGTACTTCATACCAACATCGACACAGAGGACACGCATGGTTCGACCAGAGGGGTGCTTGCGGGTGGCCACGGATGGGGGTGGCTTATACAGCTTAGGCGCCTTGACGGACACTACACGGCCATGAGCATGTCTTCAGATAATGAAGGCATGGAGATGACGACTCACCCTTTGYCACAAGGTTCTGCTCATTCGGATTCAGCCAATCAATTTCAGCAAAGTGCTCCAGAGACGCGCTGCTCAGGACGCCGGGAACGAGGCCGTTGGTGGTCGGGCCGCTGGGCAGGGCCTGGGTCTGGAGGCGCATCTTGCCCAACATGCTGCCCTTTTGCCGGATCTTCTTGGTCAGGGCCCTCGTGTCGACGCCGTAGACGGCGGGAACGCCCTGCTCCTTCAGCCAGGCGCCGAGCGACGAGGCAGCGAGGAAGTGGGAGAAGTCCTCGCCGCAGTACGAAGCGGTGACCAGACCGGCGACGTGGATCTGCGAGGACTCAAAGTGCGCCGGCAGGTCGCCGAGCAGCTCGTCCATGGTCTCCCGCGGGGGCACGCCATAGTTTCCGACGAGGGGAAAGGTGATGACGAGGATCTGGCCGCGGTACGAGGGGTCCGTCAGCGACTCGGGATACCCCACCATGCCCGTCTGGAAGACCAGCTCTCCCGCGATGCTCTTTTGCGCACCGAAGCTGTAGCCCTGGTAGGCGGAGCCGTCCTCGAGCTCGAGGCAGACGAGCCCGTCATCCGCAGTGCTCGCCATGCGCGCCGCGGCGGGCGGAAGCGCCGTCATCGCCATCTTGTGATGTGTGCTGCTGGTGGTGGAGGAAAGAGAATTCTCCTCGATGGGGAACGTTTGCCAGCTGGCGAAGGCTCGAAGGGTTGTGCTTGATGGAACAAATCTTTTTTGCATGGCTCCACGCCTGCCTCGTCCAGCAACGCTCCGCTAGACCACCTGCCGAGCGCTGTGGTAGGCCAATTCCGCTGCAGTACCGACGTGGTGGCGGCCGCTAGCGCCAGTCTGATCTAGGGGACTAACTAAACATCGCATCTGACGTCGATGAAAAGGCACTCAGCGCTTGGGAGGCGCAAGACATGCGGGAGGAAAGTCGGGTCCCGACGCAGGCGGCGGAGACCACCTGATGCGGAAGAGGAAGGAAAGCACCACGGCCAGTGGCGCAGCAAAAGAAACACAGTGGCCGGCCTCAGCCAACGGATGGATGCCTTTACTAAACCCATCACAGGCACGGCACACTACGAAGTACGTCACAGGCAGCCACCGTCGTAGGATCACACATCATCATGGCATCACACGGACCGTCACAGTAGCCGCCGTCGTCGGCATAAGAAGAAGGCATACGTCGTATACCGTCGTAGACGTGTATTCGGAGTCATCGCCGGGAGTGCGAGGAATGCGCCCCAAATTTTGGTAGCGCGGTTCGCGGCCAAATGGGGCTTAGCGGTCCGTCGATGTGAAGTTTTCGTCCGTCGTTGTTGAGTCCCTATCATCAAAATAACACAGTTATGGCTAGCCTTAGGTCCTTGTATGAGGGACAACCATTGCCAGCTTCGTGGACTAGCCCATCGCGGCGTCGGTCTGCGTCATCGGCTGCCTGTGTGCAGTGCTGGGCGGAAGGCCCAGGTGACTCAATGCTTGGTCCATTTCGCGTCGTAGCTCAGCCAGAGACACAGTCCCTGCATGCGCCTCACGGTCGTCCGTACGTGGACTCATTACATATGATACACCACGAGCAGTACACGKCTCGTTACTTCAACACGCTCCCATGCTCGACGAGGCCCGCCTGCCCTCGCCCTTTGCCATTCTCATCCGTAATACCGTCCCGACCAAGCTCGCTCCTCACCTGCACACCAACACTCCCCGCTGCCTCTATTCTGCGGGGCCGCCCTCCTGGCTTGTCGGGCTCGCAACAGGACTGAGTGAGCGCTTCGTCTTTCCCGAAACCCAATAGGGATGCCAAATAACGCAAAAGGTCGATCATAAAACGCCGCCGAACCCGCCCCCCTGACCAACGTGGACCGTCCCTTAACCGCTGCCGTTCACGTTCTCATGCCGGAGATGAAAATGAGTCCAACAATGCCCGTACGCCGTCGCCAGAAATGAGAAAAATGAAACCAATCATCTCAGGGCTCCTCGTCCGATCGAGCCTCGCCTCCAGTCTTCACCGTCGAGGAGAGGCTGATGGATATTTTCCTGTGGCCACCGTTTCCAGAGTGGGGGGAGAAGCTCTTGCGCCGAGGCGTCATCCGCGACGTGGTGCTGGCGTTGGATTCGGAGGATGAGCTGCTGTTGCGACGCTTATTCTGCATCAACTTCCCCAGCTCGTCTTCCTCATCCTCCTCGCGTCGGCGCTTTTCGGACAGTCGCTCGAGGGGCGGCCCTACGGTCGGGGCTTCGGAGTTTTGACCCAGTACGGTACGGCCAGAGGCAGAGTCGTCGTCGCCTTTCGCCTTTCCCTCGGCTTCAGAACTGGTATTCTCGTCGCTCTCTTCGTCGGACGGATAATCAACCAGGGGCCTCGAGGGGGTGGCAGCCCCATTGGTTGACGGCGTCTTCTCTGCCGGTCCTTCGTGGTGGTCCTCATCCTCATCCTCAGGATCCGACGTGTTCCAGTACTCCTCTTCGGCTGGGTCCACGGAAATCTGCTCCATCAGCCTCGTATTTGGTGGTGGCTTCCTGCCCAGGTCGTCTTCGCCCTCGAGAAAGTAGTCCATATTGGCGGTGTAGCCCTGGGTCTGGTCGTAGCGCAAGACGATGTCCCGAAACGTAGGCATAGAGCTCAGGCTGACCAGGCGTTCCCGGTAATTGGCCACAAGGTGTTTCACCAGTTCCTTGATGTTCTCCTTCTTGATGAACTCGAAGAGCTCCAACGATGCTGAACTGAGAAGGTTGTCTCTCGGCAGAGTTTCGATGAGCACGTCAAGAATTGGGCCAAGAGCATCTTTCTCTGTCAGGTGCTTGATGTAGAATTCGTCCTGGAGACCGACCAGGTGCCGGATGAACCGAATGCATACTGAGGGCATGTTAGTGATTTGCAATTGCAACAGCGCCAGGCTGGGAATCGCCTACCTAGGCGCAAGTACTTCTCGGGGCTCTTGAGAAGCTGGCAAACGCGCTTTGCAATGTTGTTGTTCAGCACAAAATATCTGCTGAACCGGTGGTGCTGGCGGATGAAGAAGCACATAATCTCCACGAGGTACGTGAACATTGACGCCTGCTGCACCGGAAAGTCCATGTCGGTCCGGTTCTCCAGGTCGAGGAGCGGCTGAAACAGCTTCAGCGCGGACCGCTCGTAGAATCGGGTCAGAAAGAGCTCCTGCTGGGGATCCAGAGAGGGTTGAGGCCTAGGTCGGCCGACGAATTCACCGTTCACCTTGGGAAAGTGCTCTGGTCCCTGAGGCTGTATCCCCTGGTCCAATAGCACCTTGAGCGCCTCAGAAATCTGAGACTTGACGCCCAGATCAACCTCGACGAGCAAAAGGTCGATCAAGGAGTCGGTCAAGGACGGCTGGTTCTCGTGCATCTGACGGTAGATTGTTTGCCGAATCATGTGTGGGTCGTGATCAATGATTGAAATCATAATGTCTGTGGCTCCCACGCGGACCGCCACGTCGCTGTGTCGCAAGCCAAAGTGGATGACTTGAAGCAGTCCATGTGCGATAAAGTTGTTATATAGCGTCTGTCGAGCCGGGGGCTGAATATTCTTTGCAATCGCGCAGCACTGCTGAATGAAGAGCACAGCCTCCTTCCTCTTCCCCTGGTCGCGACGGCGGGGGTTGAAGATGCCAAAAAGCTCACCCAGGAACGCAGAGTTGGACTGCAAATGCTGAACAATGTCAACTTGGTTGAAGAAGATCAACGAGTTGAGCACCGAGAACGTGGGGTCGTCGAGGATTCGAGCCAGGACAACATCCTTCAGGTACTGGAGACGGTACGTCTGGTGGATCTTCTGGCGCGTCTGTTCGTCTTCGATCGGCACAACCTCCTTGTAGCGGCCTTGGTTGTCGAGCCAATGGCGGTGGTTGGCCTTGTGGCTGGGGAAGTCTGGGTCGTATTCCAATGCGCCGACAACGCCCAGCACACACTCGTCGGATACAGCATGCTCGATAATGGTGGTATCGTTCAGCAGGAGGATGGTCTTCATAATGTTGCAGAGTCGATGCAAGTCCGGCAGGCTCTCGAGATCTTCCGCCATTTCAACGAGAGGAATGAGCTTGCCGATGTAGTCCTCGGCCATGATAGCCTTGGCCAGGGCGTCGCGGCCGTTACCAGTCGTGGTCATGAGGCGCATGTTCGATTCGATCTCGGCAAGATTTCCAAGATCGGCGCCTGGGAGGCTGACGGAGGGAGGGGCCTCCATGGCAAGGTCATCGGAGAGGCCATCGTCTGGAGGAATGATATATCAGTGCATTATTACACAAAATGAGGTTGCCAAGGAGCTGTGCGTACCAACAATAGCGGCGTTGTTCTGCAACGCCTGCTGGATATTACTGACGAATCGCCTGCAGACCTGTCAGCGGTCGCCCAAACAAGTAGAGTGTCCCCAGCAAGGCGACGAGACAAACCAAATCAACGCACAGCCCTCTGCTTCTTGGAAGCTGAGGGCCATATCCACTCCGCTGCCAGGCTCTTGCCACACGATGAGAGTCTCTGTTGATTCCAAGTTAGCCAGGGGGGTAGCAGGGCGGGAATATAGATGCGCAAACTTGCCTTGCTGCTTCTGAAACCCATCCTCCTTATGGATCCTAGTCTCTAGAAGCAGACGCTCGGGTTGATCTTCGGATTCAACAATGACCCGCGGATCTTTGCGGCCTTCTTCAGTCTGCATTCCAGGGCGCGCACGGGTTAGTCACTAGGCGAATGTTGGCTTGAGCAGTGAAAAAAATGGAGGACGCACACTCGCAAAGGTCGCGGTGCAGAAGCCGGTGCCGCGATCAAACCAGTCATTGTTGCGCAGCTCGTAAACCTTGACGCGCCTCTTATCCGTCGCCTGATGAAGCACCGGCTGTGCCATCATCAACGGCTCGGAGTCCCCCTCCGTGGTGAGCTGGCTGTACGCGACCAGGTCTGGGGCAAGTTCGAGATGCTGCTGAAGGGACAGTTCGGATGCCGACGCTTCGTTGTGGCTGAGGATCGTAAGCGCCGCCACGGTTCCTCTGTGGTGCGCCCGGGACTGGGGACGCGCGCGCGCGTTTGTGCGAGGGGAGACGCAGGATCGATGACCTGTCGAGAGCGGGGGAGGGGCCGGATCGAGGTAGAGTTTGAACGGCGGGAGTTGCGCGGCGACGGCGAGCGAAAGCCTGACGAGGTGACGTATGGAGCGACAAAGGCTGGGCCTCAGTGCGCCATGCAAAAGCCGCCGCCAAGACTCAGGCTCGGGCGGAGATCGGATCGGGATCGGATCAAAGACGGGCCACGGCGCAGGCCAGCGAGCGGACGGCGACAGCGGCGGCGGCAGCGGCAGCGGCAGCGGCAGCGGCAGCGGCAGCGGAGGCGACGCGGGCGGCAGTAGGCGACGAGATCACGGGGCGCGCGTTGCTGCGGCGGGGTCGCAGGCGTGCGTGAGGTGAGGATGTTTGAGGCTGCCGAGATTTGGGGTGAGAGGCGACAGTGGAGGTGAAGTGGGCAAAGCGCGTGACTGATGGCGCCTGGTTTTGCAGGTGTTGGCACTGTTGGGTTAGGCTCAGGTCGCACTTAGGGGAGGCCCCGGGCCACTGGGGCAGAGTGGTCTGTGCCTTTTTTCGGCGCCGAGGGCTCGGAGAAGTACGTACCACCAGCCTCGAGTGTCTGCTTCCGTGTGTGGCGGTGCGAGAAAAGTTTTGCAGCCTCACATGTGGCAACCACACAACTACCATAGCACGTGACTTCGATTCAGCACCCCCATCCCTGGGCAGCAATGCCATTGGTCGGTCCACTCCATCGGGGCTGGTGCTTGACAGCCCAATCAACACGAGAAATGTCCATGATGAGACCATCGTCAAGCGACTTTGCCTTCTTCTGAACAGCTGTCGTCCAGATGGCAGTCGAACGACTTGGTCGCAATGGCAAGTACCAACGTCTCAATTGGCGACTGCCGCATCGGAAGTCCCTGCAGGCCTTCAACATCTGCGCCCATGTGCAGGACGGAGTCATTCCAGAATGGGCTCAGCCAGCATTCAGATTTCCATGTCTCGAGCCGCAGTCGCAATGGCAAATTGCCGTCCTCAGGGTCGCCCACTAGGGCGTAGTATGCTGCTGAAGCCAGGAGGGTCAGGCAAAACACCCTCTCGTCTTATCGTCCCTCTCAGGCTCTGGCCATGGCCACCATCTGCGTCTGCCCCGTTATCTGAATGCTCGCGCACATCTGTCCATCATTTTCTTATCAGTTTATTTTGAGGAGCACAGAAGTTGGGCGGCCAAGCATTGCCGCCACGTGCAAAGAGGGTCTGCTTCCATGCGGCCAGCGATGATCCCTATATATTCTTATTGGTGCTCGAGGCTTCACCATCGTGGCCAACATCCACCTGCCAGATGATGCGATGAGTATCCTTGGTGCTAACGTCTCGGCCTCTCCGGGAATGTAGTCCATTTCTGCGCTGTGTCCAGTGATACGAACAGCGGGCACATTTCTCACCCGGATTTGGGCCATAGGCACCTGCCTTGTGATAGTGTGTCACGGCCCGTTGCGCGGTACAGCATTCTCACAGGCGAGACAGCATGTTAGAGGTGCAACATGTCAAGGGTCCTGGTGGGTTGCGAAAGTGACACAACGACGGCACTATCTCGCTTCAATATAATAATGATAAGCACGCCTTGGGTATAATTGCCCAAACTGCCCAAACTGTCGGCTATACAACATCCACCGTCTCACGACGCGGGGATTTGGCCAAGCCAACTGCCGGCAGATGGTGTAATAAAGGACTCCATCTACGCACGTTGATCGGTGGACGGCAAATCACATTACTGCCAGTGGTTCATTTTCGGAGACTTTTTCCTCGCCCGGCTAAATAAAAGTCGGTGACCAACAGCTCTGAGCTGAGCGATGTTCACGACACTTGTCTTATCTTCCGTCATACAGTGGCGCACACCCAAGCTGGGCATCCCGACCGTGATGCAGCGGGATATTGGTTGCACTACAAGCTGAAAAATGCGTAATAACGACTGTTGGGTCCTCCCCGCGACGTGCGGCTCCCGGGCGGGCTTGAGGTGGTGCCTCGTTGCTCATTTCGTTGGTGAGGTGAGGCCTCACCTCGGAGCAGGCTGGTAGGTTGACGAGCAGGGGGGTCAGGGGGGCACGTCAGGTGAGATTGATGAGTTGTCACGGCGCGATAAGATCCGTGCCGTGTGGGTCAAAGGCCGGGCCGGAGCAGACACATGGAGCACGTTTATGACCACTTCCCGGACCAGTCTCTGCTGCGACAGTGGGGATGTATAAGATAGGGTCGCATCCGGGTCCTGGGGCGTGGGGAGCGGGAGCAAGCAGAGGCCCGCAATTAAAAGGCTGACGACACGATACGTACTCCGTACCTACTCCGTACATCGCAACTACGAAGTATCGACTGCGATTCACGGATTGGGTAGCCTGCCGCGGCGGAAGCTTGGCTTCGCGGAGGGAGCTGTTGCACAGCCAAGTGGGGACCTGCCGCCGCCGAGATTCTGGATCGCCAGCGAAGCCATTCCATGTTCTTTGGGTGTTTTGGTGCTTCTATCAGGGCCTTGGACAAGGTGATGCAGGTCAGCGGCTAGTGTGCGGCTGGACAACGGCCGCCTCAGCATCCGATACGCGAAAGGCCGTGAAGCCACCAAGCCACGCCGCAGCGCCTGCGATATGCCTGCAGGCTGCCCCCTTGCCCCTTGCCCCTTGCACCCACGGGCTTCGGGAGGTACCAGAAAAGAACCGAAAAGGCGCCCGTGGGTGCTTCCAGCAGACGACGAGCCGGGCACTGGCAGTGGGCCAAGAAACTTGCCGAGCGGGTACCTAGTCGAGCTTGTTGCAAATACGAGGCGCCTCTGCCAACGTGCAGGCCGCTAACACCGGGCGACGGGCCTGGCCATGGCCAACAGGGCCCAGCATTCAGCAGCAATCCGCCTGGCCGGGGGGCAGATTAGACCAGAAGCCCCCGGTGGTGGGCGGCGCGACCAGCAGACCAGGCCCTCTGGTCCTCCCCGCCGTCATGATAACCACGCGGGTGTCTTGCGACGGGTGTGATTTGCTGGGCTAGCCCGTCAGCCGGGCGGTTGGTGCGACTCGACGAATCGTGGCTGCGGCACTTTGCAAGTTGCTTGCCAGTCGTCTGGCGCACTCGCGCTGAGAGGCGTGTCAGAGGGCCGCTCTGTGTGGTGAAGGTGTCGTTGGACCCTTTTTGCGAGTCTGTGTCCACGACTCCACGGCGGACGTCGTACCTCGTACCTCGTACTTCGTACGGAGTACTTCGTACTTACATACACGTCCGGGCCACGGACTGGGCTCGTTTCTCGGCCAAGACGCCGCGCCCCCGCAGCAGCCGGAAGAGAAGATGCACTGATGCAGAGCGACTGGGGTGGGTATTTTGGTTCTGGTCCAGGCCCCTGTCCTTGAGGCGCCCTGTCCTTGTCTTATTGTGCGGACTACTACGGCACCGCGCCGCAGCTTTGACGTAGACCAGCACACGCGCGATAGAGAGAACGGACTACCCTATTACCTATCCAATGCCTTGGACGGGTCCCTTGCTGCATGAGGTGCAATCATCGTCCTGGTTCGCTGCCCTCACTGGTCCATCTGACCCTGCCAGCCCGTGTTTGTTGGCCGCCCCGTCTTATATGTACGCATATACGGAGCACCATCCATCCATCCATCCTCACCTTGCCAGCCGCCTCGCTCTCCGTCTCTCTCCGCCTCTCCTTCTCGTATTTCACCACAGGCTTCCGCGCTTTTTGGAGATTTACCCGTCTCTCTTTTGTCTCGCTCCCACAACTCCAACATTGCTCCTCTGGCTCAACAGCTAGTTGACGTTGCGGAGCTGAGTCAAAAGAGGGATTCGGATTCCACGAGTCGACTTGCAAGTTGCAACCAACAAGCCTCGGCATACGTCGTCGCACGTATAGTCGTCCACCGCCGGCCGCCCTGGACTCCTGGAATCATCGCACGCCGCCGCTCGTCGCTCTGTTCTCCGCGCTCAGGTACCGAGACCATCGGGCCTGGATCTGTGCTTGTGCGAGCTGGCTGCCTTATACGCCTACCGGCCCATTCCAGCTCATCTCGTACGAGGACGCCATCATCGCCAACGTTGCCCACCGCAAGCACGACCCCTGGCAGCCCGGGGCTGAGAGAGCTGAACTCAGGTCGCTTGGGCTTGGACTTGGGCTGGCTGCGCCCCTCCCTCCACCGAGGTGATCCACCAGACGGGGAGACACTTGGGATCGGCCTGGAAGCCCGTGCCGTCCCTCGTACGAGCTCCACTTGCAGGGAAACCGTCGCAGCCACGATTTCACCTTATTTACAACGTCCGAGCAGACTCGAAGCGTTTCTTTTCCTCCTGCGGCCCTCAGACACGGCCGGTGCTGCGGCGCATTCCCGCTCCTTCGGCGCGCGTGACGCAACGTCATATCTCATTTCCAGATATATGCAGGGTGTGCCCCCTGCTAGCCCGCGATACAACGTCTCCTCCACCACCCATCCACCGACACTGTCACAGCACGTCGGCCCCATCACTGCCATCACGACTTGCAGACTTGCAAGCTTGCAACACGCGGCTCACCCTGGTCTTGGGCCTCTCGCTGCCTCTCGACTTGACACAACCACCTGCCGACCACCCGCCAAACCACAATGTCCATCTTTTCAAACCTCCGAAAGAGCCGCCATCAGGCCAAGGAGCACAACGCAAAGTTGGCTGGGCAGCAGAAGAAGGAGCAGGAAAAGATGCCCTACAGGCATGTGCCGACACACGCCGCCACGGATGCCTTTGCGAGCGCTCCACCAAGCTGGAGGGAAGCCGACCGGCCCAGGATCATCGAGCAGAATCGCAGGAGGAGCGCAATGGCTGCCAGCGGCCAGCATATGAATATGCCCGGCGTTCCCCGGGTCGGCAGCAGCCTGTCCCGCGTTTCTTACCCGGGAGAGGATGTCGCTCCTATGGTTCGCTTGCCCAGGGCGTACAGCTACAACGGCATTTCTCCCTATCCGGACCGCAGCCGGGAGGTCGTATACTCGGCGCCTGACATTTCCCTTTCACAACCCGCTTCGTTGAAGGGTAAGGATGTCGCCAAGGGTCCAGGGTACGAACCGCTGCGAATAAGCCCAGCGCCAAGCAAAGGTTTGTGGACTATCAAATCAGTAGCGGCCCTCCTGCTCTAGCAAAGCTGATTTTCAAAAGGTGAACCATCGCCGGTTGACAGCTCCAGCGGCTCCACCAGCTCTCAAGATGACCTCGAGATGAGGCCTTCTCGCCCAACGGCAAGACTAGGCGAATCGACGCATCGGCTACATCCGAGCCACCATCGGCGAACGTCCGACGCCTCCGCCAATTCGGCCAAAGCCTCGGGGCCGTCCGGCTACGCCCGAGACTCCCGACCCCCGCCGTCAATGCGGGGGTTCGCCTCGATTAACCAGGTCGCCGCTCCTCTGCCAACTCCTCTGCCAATGCACCTGGGCTTCCTACCTCCTGTCGCTCCGTCGCATGCCATGTCCTCCACCCAGGGCTACGCCAACGGATCGTTGACGCCTGGCATGCAGACGTCGCGCCAAAACTCTACTACCTCGCTGCCCGGCCTGACGCCCGCCTCTACACGGCCGGCTGCGTCGGGCCCGGCGACGCCAGCGATCGGTAGTGCATCCCAGAGCGAGTATTCCCTGAGCTGGGTATCAGCTTCAACCGCCGAGCTGGACGTGCAACGGTCGACTGATGCGGCCGGCGTGGCATATCCAGTGGCTGAGGCGAGAACGTTCAAGGAGAGAAGAACCGCGAGGACGACGCGCTTCTCCGAACTCGAGCGCATCGAATCCACTGGCGTAGAGCCATCATATCAGGATCCCGGCCGCGCGGACCGCAGCCGAGCCCCTCGTCCCGCCGCGCGCGATGACCTCGTCAACGTGTTCCCAGAGCCGGCGTCGTTTCCTAAGCCAGCCGCGTCATCGAGTTCCAAATCCAAGAAGCTTTCCAAGGGCGGGGGCAAACTGCTTAAGAAGAATCGGTGGTCAAGCTCCAAGACCTCGGCCGTGGCCGCTTGATTGCGCAGGCAGCCCGGCCGCTAACGTACAGCCAAATCCTATTTGTCTCAATGGATGCCGAAACTTGGCGGGCCCAGTTTCTGCTTGGGTCGAAAATGACGATATTGAGCGCGGCCAGTTGTGAGTCTTTGCAGTGTAATGATTGGCCCAGTGCTTGGAGCAAGGGAGAAGTGTGTGGCGGCAGTCTGATATGAAGCCCTTTATGACGATTTGAATGACCTCTGGGATAGAATATATGGTGTTTGGAACGACGAATCGGCGACTCGACATATTGGATATGTATTTTGGATAGATGCTGGTCGATGATGCAATCACTCACGCGACACAGGATGGAAAAGGACCGTGAATACGAGCAGGCTTTATGTGCACAAGTCGAGACTAGTCGTGGTGATGACGTTGAATTGTCACGACCTGGTGAAATGGAAAGCTGACGATGGAGGCGTCTGACTCGGCGACAAGAGTCAGGACCGTGTCGGCTGCGAGGCCGCACCAGCTCTGTGCAGCAATTGGCTAACCGGATTACTCTAATGCACATGCATGGTAGTACGACAGAGAGGCTCGGCGTGTTGCATTGGCCAGCCCCTTGCTCCCGCGTGTGCGTTCCATGCAACGCATTCGCTGGATGCAGCTCCAGGGTAGGACTTCCCTGGTGTAATGTGCGCATGTTCGAGCAGCGCAGTATAGTTTGTCGCGGTGCCCGCTCTCAGTGGACCAGGGGTCCTCCGACCCTTCAAAAACCCCGTTGTTCGCTCTGTCTCGTTCGAGACTTTCCGTCTTCGTCGTTGCGTTTGGGCTACTGGGGGAGGCGTGTGTAACGGCGCTGGCGTCATCAAGGTCCATAGGTGTCCATGTAGGCGGGAAGCTAGCTGCCAAGTATTACAATCACGACAGAAAGAGGAGCCATGTCTTGCGTTACAGAAGCATTACTTGCATGCGCGCCCCAGGACTCGCGCGGGCCAGAACTCAACGGAACCTCKTATGTAGCTCGACCCGTGTGCTATTATTTTCCATGCCAATGCCACATGGCTGACTGCCCATGCCATCAAAGGGACCTCCTCCGCCTTTATATTAGTCGCCGTAGACGGGCCCTATTCCAGACCCTATTCCAGACCCTAAGGGCATCATCCCGACCTGCCTGAAAGTCGCGGCCGGAATATGCGAGCGAGACGACGTTCTGTTCACGCACCTACACAAAGGATAGACTGCATTCTCGCGCTACCACGCCGTGACGGACGGACGCCGGCCGAGCAGACAGACAGACAGACGGCTCACCAGCCCTCGTGATGGCACGAAAACGACCGGTACTTGACGCGCCTCTCGTCGAAYGTCGGTTCCCTRCAYAGCACGTTGTCYCGAAACGTCATCTCCGCGCTGACCCCGTCGCATCCCAGGCCGCGGTATACCTTACACGAGAGCCGGTTGCGATCGTTGATAAGCGGGTCGTACACGCGCATCGACTCGACGTAGTGCGACACCGGGTAGCAGTGCCCGTCGAGCACGCCCTCGCGCCGGAACCGCGTGCAGTACCGCAGGTTCGACCGCATGCACGGGCAGTCAGCGTTGTCGATGGTGATGGTGTAATTGGACGGCGTGAGGATCGTCGCATCGGGCGGCGTGGGCTCGGCCATGTTGGCGGGCACGGAGAGGGCGCTGACGCATGCCATGGTGGCTAGGAGGCTGGAGACGAGGATTGAGTACATAGTGAGGACTCTGACGTGTGTGAGGCGGGAGGCTTAAGATGTGTATTATATACTTCGTACGAAGTCCTTGCTCTGCGATGCTGTCGAGATTCTGGCTGCGTGCGTATCACGAAGAGGTAGGAGAGCAAGAAGGCCGGGAAAAAGAAATATAGAAGTTCTATGCTAATGAAGACGAAGAATATAAACATCAGAAGAGTTTTCGTCAAGCTTAGAGTTCAACGAGACGGCTGCCTCGCCAGCGCCCGCACAACAGACTACGGTCTAAGTGTACGAAGTAGTAGCCCAGGCGTCATTTTTAGCGGGCCGGCGCGTTTCCCCATTTACCCCACAGAGCGCCACCGAGGCAGGAACCATCCGGCGCCAGGGGCCGGCCGGCGATTGGCCAGCCTTGCGCCACATCTCGTGAGCGAACAATCTGGCCTGGCCTTGCTCTGACAACCACCCCTCCAAACTGGCTGTTCACTCTTTTTCTTCCTTCCTCTTCTCTCCTTTTCTGCGTTACGAGTTCCGCAGATTTCGGTTGCTTCTCCCATGAGCACCGCTTAGGCAATTCTCAGGTTCTGCTCCACTGGAGCCTGGTTTCCATTTCGCAACGGCTTGCGCGCTGCAAGATGGAGCTGCTCTTGGAGCTGCCAGCGCCATCTCTCCGGCCGCTGTGGGCGTGGATTGAGGCGACTCCCGTGCACGTCCTCTTCAGCTGCTTCGTCGCGCTGATTCTCTTGACGCTGTTCTCTGTATGTGGCGTCTCTCGAGTGCAGCCCGCCACTCTTCGCGATTCAATTCCGCTGCTGATGCTTCGCTCGCCCCGCTTAGCTCTTCATCCTCCTCCACCTCGTCGCCCCCAAGCCACGGCCCGTTCTCCCCTCCGAGAAAACCTACATCACCTCCAGCCCCTCTGGTACCCCGACTGCACCCCGACAGCTACCATGCTGGCACGACCGCTGGCTGGCAGAGCGCCGCCTCCATGAGCGGCGCGCCCGCCCCGACGAGGCGTTCCCCACGCCAGACGTGGGCGCTATCGAGCACGCAGAGCTGCACCTTAGCGTCGTCTTCCCGGCGTACAACGAGGAGGACCGCATCACACCTACACTTGAAGAGGCCGTGGCCTATCTCGACAAGCACATCGGCCGGTCCAAGAGCGCCAAGGCCGCCCTCAGTCCGGGAAAGCGACGACCGGCGCGAGGCGGCTCGGCTGGCTCTGCACCGGCCAAGGAGCTGGGCGGATACGAGATTTTGGTCGTCAATGACGGCAGTCGGGATAAGACAGTGGACGTGGTGCTCGACTTTGCGAAGAAGAACGAGCTGCATGACATACTCCGCGTCGTGTCCCTGAATAAGAACCGGGGCAAGGGCGGTGGTGTCACGCATGGACTGCGACACGTGAGGGGCGAGTATGCGCTCTTTGCCGACGCGGATGGAGCCTCGAGGTTCAGCGATGTGAGCAAGTTGATCGAAGGCTGCGAAGAGGTGGTCGATGGGTCGCATCGCGGCGTCGCAATCGGCAGTCGTGCGCACCTCGTTGGCAGCGAGGCGGTAGTCAAGGTACGTCATGGGAACTTGATCCCATCACCCTGCTTTGTGCAACCAGCTGACTTGCGAATGCAAGCGCTCCGCCCTGCGCAACTTCCTTATGCGCTCCTTTCACCTCGTCCTCACCATTCTCACGCCCCCGGCGACGTCGCGCATCCGCGACACCCAGTGCGGCTTTAAGCTCTTCTCGCGCGCCGCCCTCCCTCATATCGTGCCCTACATGCACACCGAGGGCTGGATCTTCGACATCGAGATGCTCATGCTCGCCGAGTCGGCCCCCGCCACCCCGGTCCTTGGCAGCGACGGCAGTGTTATTGGCACGAGCCCCGGCATCAAGGTCGCTGAGGTGCCCATCGAGTGGCATGAGGTTGGCGGCAGCAAGCTCAACGTCATCCAGGACAGCATCAAGATGGCCATTGGCCTGGCCGTGCTGCGGGCGGGCTGGATGATGGGCGTGTACCGCCGGCGGTTGACCTAAGGGGATAAACTGGCATGGCATGGGTGTGAACAATTAGGGGGGCTCAGTTTGCCACGGAAATGGATCAATTGATTCGATGTTTGAGTATATAGACGGCAAGGTAGACACCGAACAACTGAAGCAACCCGAATGACTGTTCATGGAGGTGTGATACTACTATTATTAACATCTAATATGCGTGTCTGTAGCCCCGTTTCCGCCCAAAGAGGGCCTCCTTTCGTACGTCATCTATCCAATGCCCTCATAAGTACCGACCATGCAGACGCCCACTCCTGGCAGTCACGACATGCATGGCCCCTCATATATACAGGAGAGGGAGCACCCAGAACACCCCAACGCCCGCGCAAATGCACATTAACACAACCCGAGTATTCCCCCGTCAGGGGGACCCACGTTCACTGCAAGCCCTCGCGCCAGACGAGCGGGAGGAAGACGCAGGACGCCTTCCACAGGATGAGCACCGCGTCAACGATGGCGAGCGGGAGCTTGAGCGGGCCGAGAGGCCCGCTGCCCATGACGGCGCACGAGTTGAGCCAGATGGCGACAAAGGCGACGGAGAAGAAGTGGTACGCGAGGACGGAGGGCTGCTGCAGGATGCCGCCGAGCAGGGCGCAGGGCCCGTCCGTCATGCCACGCTGGAAGTACTCGAAGCAGTCGAGCTGGAGGGCGCGCAGCTGGCGGTCGTTTGCGGCGAAGAGCGTGTAGAGGGCCTGAGCGAGGACGTTGATGATGGAGGTGAAGGCCTTGCGGCGCCAATAGAAGGTGATGACGGCGGCGCGGATGGCGCGCGTGTCCTCGAGGTTGCGGACGCGGGACGGGTGAACGAGCTCGGCGAGGAGGAGGGCATCGTTGAAGGCGACGGTCATGCCGCCGCCGGTGAGGGGGTGGCGCATGTTGAAGGCGTCACCGAGGAGGATGACGCCGTTGGCCGTCTGCTTTGAGGGCGGGAGCCAGCTGTTGGGCATGCTGCGCGGGATCTTGCCATCGTCGAGGGCGCGCTCGGCCGAGGCGCGGACGCTGGCGGGCAGCGTGGGTATGGCCACGTTCTTGATGTACCCACGGACGCCGCCGGCCGCGGGCGCGGCCTCGGGGATGCCCTGCGGGACGTCGAACAGGGCGCGTGTCTCGCGGGCGCCGATCTGGTAGAGCAGGATGGGGGAGGCGTTGCCGATGATGACGTGGCCAAAGTGCTCTTGCGGCAGCGGGCAGTCGACGAGCTCGAGGGCGTAGAACTTGCTCTTCACGACGGGCTTGTTGCCGAGGACCTGCTTGCGGAACTTGGAGTCGTAGCCGTCGGCAATGATAGTCAGGTGGCCAAAGAAGTAGTCGCGCTTCTTCTCGCCCGTCTCCCTGTTGACAGTCGTCCGGGACTCGACGCCGAGAATCTGGTCCGTGTACTCGCCGCGAACGGTGTTGAGCACCTCCGTCTCGACAACGGTGATGTTCTCGTGCGCTAAGCACGCCTTGCGCAGCTGCGTGATGAAGCGCCCGTGATGAAAGCTTCTCCCCTCGGGCCGCTTGCCCTCCTTGCCGGCGCCGGACCACTTGAAGGGCACGTCGCCGCTGTCGTCGACGGGCGGATAGGGGATCAGCGAGGGCTCGCCGTGGTAGATGATGTTGTACCCCTTGCAGGAGATCGAGTCGATGCCGTCGACGCAGTGGCCCAGGCCCAGCTTCTTGAGCGCCGTGAGGCCGCCGGGCTGCAGCAACTCGCCGACGATGCGGTCGGGCTCCTTCATCCAGCGCTCGAGCAGCAGCACGGAGCGGCCCTGGTTGGCGAGGGCGTATGCGACGGCGCAGCCGAAGACGCCGGCGCCGACGACGACGACGTCCGCCTCGTGGTACGTCTCGCGGCGGGTGTGCGCACCGGCGGCGCCGGAGGGGATTGCCGCTGCCATTGAAGTGGTGGATGCGTAGGCTGTCGTCGTACGTATCGTCGATCGAGGGACAGTGAGGCGGGGACGGCGGTGTCGTGGGAGCGACGACGGTTGTTCTGGCGGCGTGGATGACTAGAAGCAGAAGATAACCAACAGCCCGTCGCACAGCCTCAGTCCATCACGACTCTGCACTCGTCGGAATGGTAGCCTGGAAATCCGCTGTTGACGAGGCCGTGGCTTGGGTTAGATGCAGCCTGCAGGTGTCAACGAGGATTTATACGAGTACGTAACGCCGACGATGGGTGTTAAAAATTGCCTGGGCAGGGGTCCCTGAACGAAGTAGCGCCATGGCACGTCGTCGACTGCCAAACCGCGCCACTGTGGCTCCCCCACCGGCCTCTGCAGCCAATGGCCGCGCCGTTGATCTCACCACCAAATCGAACCATGAGGTCTTCATGTGATCGTCGTTGCTTCGGTCGCGCCCAACAGCAATCCGTACATATCGAGTTGCACAACCCCTGACCAGACTGCTGGACCTTGTCTTGCGGCAACGGCGTTGCGGCATCCATTGACCAATCCTGTTGCGTGAGTCTTGCGCTCGGTCAGCATCAGCAGAGAAACGATTCACTCCTGGAGTGGCTAGCTGGTTCAATTTTACGCACTGGTTTGACTTTATATGAAGTCACATACTCGTAGTCTATACTCGTATGTACTCGTTAAAAAGGGCAGACTCGATCCCTCTCCTGTATCATACGTGTATAACAAACGTCTTCCCGCGTGACATGTACACGCGGAGGGCTCAGCCACCTTCAACTCTTTCTATGTAGCTGGTTGCTCTGCCTTGCTCCAAAACCTACTTGTATGGTCTGACTTTCAGCCTCCCCCAGCCGCCGCCGCAAACATCGGATGGGCTACTGGCTGCGGCGACTCGGTCTTCTGTTCCGGCGACGGCCGGTTGACAAGGGCCTTGCCGCCGCGAGCGCCTCTCTGAACGACCGCCCCGCGTGTCTCAGCCTTTGGAGTCTTGATGACGCGTACGAATGCCTCCGTTACCGCCCGTCGATGATCCCTGTTGGAGCGGCACTTTTTTACGTGCATCAAGGCCTCGTCCAGCTTATCCAAAGCCTGCCGGTGCGACACTTTCTCTGTGGTATGGACAACCGTCCGCATTGCTGCCGTCTTCATGGCAAGCTTGATGCTCTCCTTGCACGTGCGACTGCCACGCCACCATTGCTCCTCGGACGTGAACCTAGACAGCACCGACTGGAGCGCCGTATAGCGTGCCGAGCCCGTGTACGCAAACACGAGATTGGCGAAATTGTACTCGTTGCACAGCAGCTCCCCGTTGGCGTTCTCTCTCGCTGCAACCTCGCACATTTCTGCTGCCGCTCGTAGGTTACCCATAGCGGACAGCGCTTGTGCCGCTTTGTTATATACGCTGTCGTGGATGCGGGCTCCCATCCGCAGGGCCTCGTCGATCAAGTCGTTCGGGTCGTCTCCCCTCCCAAGCCGTGCCAGCAGTAGCGGCGTCAACGCTTCGCTGATATCGTGTCCCCGCTCATAAGCTGATTCAACCAGCGCAATGGCGCCTTCAACTTGTGTGGCATTTGACCTGAGCTGCTCCGCGACTGCAAGTCGCAGGCTATGAGCAGAGAATATCGACATGTTCGTACCGCTGGTCCTTGCCGAAGATGCTGCTGGATAATCTTTCCTTGCTTTCGGCCACTGGCTACTCAACTGTGACACCCCGACGGGATCGGCATTATCGGCACCAGTCCCAGAGTTGGATGATGAGGATGCCTGTAAGCCCCTTTGCAGGTTGGAAATGCTCTTGTCAGAGAAGCTCCAGTACTTGCGGCACCTGGAATAGAATCTTTGAACAAAGGCGTCATCCAGGCACAAGCCGCTGTCGCTGCAAAATCGGAGCCACAAAAACACCGAGTCAGCCTGGTGGCGACTGGCATACCCATCCAAAACGAGGTACACCCATCGGTACTTTAGCTTAATTCGATATTCAGCAACGAAGCTGCGCAGATGCGTTTCAAGTTCCTCGGGTGAGTGACTCTGAGAAAACGCGTCCGTAACCTTAGTCAACATGCCCTGGAACTCAATGCAGCCGACGTCGGCAACATGCTTGAGCACCTCGATATGGGCGTGGACAGATTCCCACTGCCCCAGCGTAGCATCTCTGACGACGAGCTTGCTCTGCAATTTCATGTCGAAATTGCTGGCATTTGGTTCCAGTGTCTGGATAGCCCGCATCTCCTGTTGAGCGAAAGCGTCATCGCCTTTGTCGACAGCCATCAAAACCATCAATCGTCGGATCTTGTATTTCGTGGCGATGGGAATATCGAATTTCTGAAACAAGCCGGCGACTTGCATTGCCCGGTAGAGCTGCTTGGTGTCTTGGAAGTTTTCCTGGGATCTTCCATATCGTGCGAGCATGCGATAGACTAGCATGCCACGCATCCACAGCCGTGATCTTGTGGGGTCTGAGAAAAGCTTGAGTGCTGGGCCCATGTGCTTATTGAACCCGTCTGCTTGCGTGAACTGGATGAATGGCACGATGGCCTTGAGAGGGTCTTTGCACAAGGACAGCAGAGCAGCAAGGACGGTAGTTGCCTTGACTTGATCAGAGTCGAGTGCTATCCTCAGTAGCTTGATGCCTTGGCACCTGAGAGGCTTAGCAGCTTTGGGCAACGGTAACCCGAACGACCCGAGCCTCTGGAGGATAGAAGTCGCCAATTCGATTCTCTGGGAAACGCCTGCTTGATCAACCCAATGTGATTCCAGATCTTCCAGCAGTCGCTCCAGCGCCACCAGTGCTTCATCGTAGAACGGCCGAGGAGGCGATCCGTTTTGAGTCAATCGAGCAAGGTATTGCCGAGCCGTCTCTACCGCGTCTGGACTCTCAACAGTTGAATGATTATTAACGGATTTCGTGCCCATATCGTGAGGCTGCGCCTCCAACCAATCCAGCTTGATAGGCGTATCGTTGGCTTCGTTCGGGGGCGCACTTCGTCTCGTTGATTGGGCACTGCTGGGCGCATCAGGCGTGGTAAATGCTGTCGGCGGTTTCCATCCGAGATTGCGACGCTTGGGCAGCGCGTTTGAAGGCAAGAGCTTGAGAGCTTCTAGGTGTATCATCTCCGGAACAAGTGAGTGCAATTCCAAGGGGTTGACCGATCCGGCGGCTGAGGTGCGCCCCTCGGTCGCCTGTGCTAGCTGAGCAGAACTATGATTGTGTGTGTGGGTTTCTGTATTCGGAGGCGTCGGGTTTGTTTGTGCGCTGCGGCGACGGCGGCGAGTTGAGGTTCTTGGCCGCGGGAGGGAAGACATGGACAGTACCTCGTCTCCGACATCTGAGAACCTGCTCTCCCATGATCCGCGGCTGTCGGTCAGCGCAATCGGGCCGCGATTGCTCCTGACAGTGTGAAGCTTCCGCGCGTTGTCGATCGCTGCACGCGCAATCTTGAGTCGGCGTCTTCGTTCTTCGGCCAGGAGGATGACAGAGCAGGACGTGGTCAGGATAACGCCTCGCAGGGCATTGAGCGCTGCCCTAGAGGGGACAGGATTTGGCGACGCCATGCCGAGAGCCCATTGTTGCAATGCCTCTCTGATGTGATGGTTTGGAGCGGCCCGTACAGGCGATCGGGGTTTTGGGCGCTGCGGGTTTTCTTGATGATTGAGGGATGGGTTGTCGAACGATTTCTACACCAACGATGGCAGGATCCAAGTTCGGCAAGAGTTCGGAAGAGCTTGGGGGTATTACCCCACTTTTCTAGATTCCGGTTCTGAGCAACCGGAATCCAGAAAAGTGGGGCGTGGCACGGGTAGTACGGAGTACATACTCCGTACTCCGTACCACATCAGGCCATCAGCTTGCCCATGCCATCCAAGCCAGCATCAAGACACAACACAGACACAATGCGCCTTCGCCCAAATTTCGCATCACGCCCAGTACCTGGGAGCCTGGATACCTATTACGATACATGGCCATTGGTTCGGCCTCGGTAATGCGACAGCAACAACATGGTCTACGTTTCTTACCTCCCGAGTTGGAGTGTGGCTACGAAGTCAGCTTGCCCAGGTTGACAGGTGCGGATGAACGAGGGCAAAGAGGGCAAAGCATCTCAACAGGGCCAGCTTTGATCTCGCCAACTAGGCTTCTTATGAGATGCCCAAGTGCCTTTGATAAACGAAAATTCCACACCAACGGCTATGACGAGCTTCCGCAAACTGATCCGAGTTGATGCCCTGAATCCGATGATTCCCTCGAAGCTGAACCGTGCGTTTGCGAAAGACCTCGGATTGAGGCGAGAACAAGCCAATGACATTGCCATACACATCATGCTACTCCACCCCGATCTTCCCGAAATACTGCCCAGCTGGGCTTCAGTCGCCTGGATCACTTGGCTGCGGATAGCTCAGATTACCAAGCAAACTCGGACGTCCGAAACAGCAAAAGCTAAAGTTGGCCCCCATGCGGAGTTGGCCGGAATTAAAGCCAGCCGAGCGTGTGTCACCACGGACTTAGGACACGAGAAGACTTTCTGAGCACTTATGATGTCATCTTCACGTCGTCTCAGATGTGGCAAATTTCATTTGAAGTTCCAGACGGCGAGTTCCATGGTCAATTGCAGTCATGTCCACTCAATGCATTTGTACCTGCCTACCGCTTAGCGAGGCAGCCTCCGCGGGTTCGCCAACGAACAAAATACCGCCCGCCCGCTCAAGCATGGCGGCAGGGGCGACCAGCTATATAATAGACCTTTCTTCGTCTTAGCTCTTCCTCGCTTGCTTCTCCCAAGGATCAATTCTCTTATATTCTATATCCTCCTCCCCTGTTACTTCGTACATTCAACTCTTCTCCCCGGAACAGCGCCCTCGTGTGAGCACTCGCCCATCATGAACACCGCTCTGCCCATGGCGCCTCCTGCCAAGTCGCCCTTGGCTCGGTACCGCCTTCTTTCTCCTTCTGCCTCTATCCGAGTCAGCCCGCTATGCCTCGGTGCCATGAACTTTGGTGATGCATGGTGAGCAGCCCCCATCATCTACAAGTATGGCAGACGCTGACCTCAGGACAGGGCCGACTACATGGGAGCTTGTGACCAGTCGACTACAGAAGGCATCCTTGATTTCTTCTTTGAGCAGGCGAGTTGACTTCATAAACGTCATGAGTCGTGTATGAGAATGCTGACGCTTGTGCCAGGGAGGTTCGTGCAGCACATGCCGCCTGGACCTCAGTGACATGCGACTTACACACCGCAACAGGAAACTTCATTGATACCGCCAACAACTACCAATTTGGAGAGTCGGAGCAATGGATCGGCGAGTGGATGAAGAAGCGCGGCAACCGTGAGCAGATGGGTTTGTCAATCCTCGACGGCAGCCATGTACCACAGAGCCTAACAGCCTTCTTCGCACAGTCATCGCCACCAAGTTCACCACCAACTTCACGGCTGGCCCGAATCACCCTAACATCATGGCAAACTTCACCGGAAACGGCGCCAAGAGCCTAGCGACCTCTGTCAATGCCAGCTTGCGGAAACTGCAGACGGACTATATCGACCTGCTCTACGTCCATTGGTGGGACTACAGCACCTCCATCCCCGAGTTGATGCAGTCCTTGAACCACCTCGTTGCCAGCGGCAAGGTCCTGCACTTGGGCATCAGCGACACACCTGCGTGGGTTGTCAGGTATGAACGGCTTAMTGTCAGACATGCTACTCTTAGCTCTAACCCTCAAATGTAGCAAAGCGAACGAGTACGCTCGCAACAACGGCCTCCGTCAATTCTCCGTCTACCAGGGTCGCTGGTCCGCCGCCTCTCGTGATTTCGAGCGCGACATCATCCCCATGTGCAAGGCCGAGGGCATGGGCATCTGCCCCTGGGGCGCTCTCGGTGGAGGCAAGTTCAAGTCCGAGGAGCAGCGCCAATCCGCCGAAGGCCGCCAAACGGATTACCCGGAAATCGACGTCAAGGCCAGCCAAGCCCTGGAGGCGATCGCTAAACGCAAGAACACGGCTATCACTAGCATTGCGCTGGCTTACGTGATGCACAAGACCCCTTACGTGTTCCCCATTGTCGGCGGCCGCAAGGTTGAGCACCTCAAGGGTAACATCGAGGCCCTCACGATCCAGCTAAGCGATGAGGACATCAAGGAGATTGAGAGTGCGGTGCCTTTTGAATTGGGATTCCCGCACAATTTCTTGTGGGCTGGTGGTGTTCCCGATGCCTCGCAGAAGGTCTGGCTGCTGAACACGGCAGCAACCTTTGATTATGTCAAGGACTCCCAGGTAGGGCAGCTTTGTTAAAATGACTGCAGACAATTGTGCTGACTGAATTGTGTGTCTAGCCTATCACGCCGCATAAGGGAGGGGAGTAGGGTGCCCACTTCAAGACGTATTGCTGGCGTTGGCTCCCTAACCAGTTCCTCCCGCAGTCTTGGGAGAATGGGAATAGGCTGTATAATGGACGAAATGGGTGGTAACTTGTCTCTGCTGCACTGTAGGTCCTTGAAAATGGGTTCTTGGGCGGCGTTTTTGCAACTGTCTCTTCATAGGTTGAACAATGCTATTGCTCGTGGTGCAACATTTCGTTTCCACTCAGATGGCCCCTGGAATTTTCTCAACGTGCTTGCTACATTTTAAACAAGCTATGGTCATGAGATCGAAGTTCAGGGTTCCTGGCAGCTATCCATGGGGCATTCATTGGAGGATGGTAATCAGGCGGATCCTGTCAGCATCCTAACTTGACGACAGTCTTGGCACACTGGATGTGGCATTGCAACGTACGTTAGCCCCAAATACTAAATATGAAGCAGCTAGTACGAAGTGGCTCTCCTTCGGATTTCTAGCTATTTGCAGCTCCAGACGCTTGCATATGGTCTTCACGCGACACTATGGCGAAGTTGACTTTGGGCAACCCAACACCTTGTGCCATTTTGAAGAGGCTCGGCCACAATGCATCGCTAGCATCCGAATTCTGTGTCATTGCATCTCCCGAGGCCTGGAAGCGTCTCTGTGTTCGCCCGGCGACGTCATGACCATCTTTTCGGAATGGCAGGCGCGCCTGTTCGTGACTTCCTAAGGCAAGGATGACAAGCGTTCCTGTCGAAAAACACACGGCTTCATTTTTGCATCTCCATTCACAGCCCAATTCTTCAAGATGCCCAAAATTTATTGCCGACAACTGCGGGACTCTTGTAATCTATCAGCTTCGTACTTAATGTTCCTCGAAGCCATCTCCCGAGATGGAGCTGCGCCGTTCTATTACGACATGGACAAATGAACACGAGGTACCGCACACCCCCCCAAACGGCGGTCGCGCAAGAAGCATGCCATTCCTGGAACTCGTCCCTCCTGATGAGAACGAAAGCAGCAATGGCACATACTCTCAGAGAAGTGAAGAGCACACGGACCTAGAAGTTGTGCCCCTGACGCCAGATGAGTTCAAATATCTTGATGCGTTCGACCGCCGTGCTCCCATTGACAGAGGATGCTGTATTCTAACACCATTAAGGATACTCGATAGTCAGCTGCCCGCTCCGCTGGACGGCGAAGTAGCTGCATGCCAACAGCAAGATGGCACTAAAATATCTAGTGAGAACCACCCGGCGGACACCCAGGGTATAACAAGGCAAGACGGTGCTGCCGCACGGATTCGGTCTGGAAGGAAACGCAGCGGCTCTTCTTTGTCAGCCTATGCCCGAAGTGGGGAAGGTACCTGCGAGCCTCTATCCCTCTGGCTCCAGACAGAGGGCTCACAAGATCACAGAGAACGAGGATTCCGAGCAGCGTGTCCGTTCGCCAAGCTCCTGCCCTGCGCAACGAAAATGGACAAAGTCGCCCCCAAAGACATCAGCAAAGAAGCTCAAGAGCGTTCCGCGAAATGCCCCGCGAAATATCGAGCAGGTTGGCAGATACACCTTTCGTCAAGGAGTGCGCATCAGGGACTACGTGTTGCCTGGGTCGAGAACCCCGTCGCCCCCTGAGAGCTTGTCGTTTCAGTGCCGCGATGGGTTTGAAGGCAGAGAAATCTCACTTGGATCTCCTCAAATAATGTCCAAACGACGTCGGCATGAAGGTTCAACTTCACCGAGGCCAGCGACACTTATACCCGTCAGCTACAGTCGTCCAACCACGGCCAGCCCATCCTTGGGTACACAAAGTGAAGCCTGCGAGAGGTTGAAAGTGCCAGCGCCTGGAGCAGTGCCTGGAGCACTTTGCGAAGAAGATGAGCCATGCGAAATCAAGGAAGAAGACAATGGCGACCAGTTTCGCAGGTGGCTTTTGGGGAGTGCCGCGCAACATTGATTTGATGGGGAGCGACGCATCTTGTACAAAGTACTTCGTCACGCAGGGCTCTCTGCATGATCATCGAGATCTAGTTCATAGTCGGGGTATCTACAAGCCAACTTTTACCCTCGAACTGCCACATAACCTTTCAGTAATACAATAGTCCCGTTCCTGCCCGAACGCCCATAGGGAATCAACCGCCCTCAAATACAACTCCCGTTACTTGGCGGCTTTCCCCTTCGCCTCGTTGTCTCCCAGCTCCCGAATCAGCACAGCGGTCTGGCCGGCCCCAGTGTAGTCGTCTTGGCCTGTCTCGAAGCCGGGACACACGCCGATGGCCAGGTACTTGCCGTCATTGGAGAACGAGAGCGCCGCGACACTGTTGGGAAATTTTTGATACTGTTTCAATCTTCGCTTGGCCACAGCATCCCACAAAGCCACGGTGCCGTCGCCACCTCCAGAGGCAAACGTCCCGTGGACAGCATGGAACGCCAGCGCATTGACCGCATAAACAACGTCGCCATCACCATCCGGCGCAGCCTGTCTGTGGCACTTGAATGCGAACTTTCGAGCCTGCGATTCGGCGGTGTCCTCGAACCACTCCACGGCAACTCGGCCTTCGATACTGCTAGTAGCATAGCCGGCGTCGTTGGGCATGCAGGCGACCGCACGGGTGAGGAACCGCAGCGAAGACTCCCGCTGTTGCCATGGCTTCAGCTCCTTGCCGCCGGATGCAAACATTTCCTTCATGGTGTCGAGGTCGTAAATGTTGATGATACGGCCAGTCATTGCGACGACGACCTTGGACGGGCTGGCCGCGACGGCGTGGGGCTTTCCGGGAAGGGAGATCTTTATCGTTTCGCTGGAGGGGTCTTTGAGGTTATGTATGTTCAAGCTGCAGTCCCACGAGGCGGAAACAAGGATGCCTGTTACGTCACGTCAGCAGGAGCGATGAGTGTTTAGCGGTCGAGAGCTTACCATGCTCAGGGCTGTAGACAACACATCGCACTGGTGCCTCATGCTTGCTCAGCAGAGTCTTTTCGCCACTCTCAAGGTTTATCCTGGTGTCATCAATCAGAATTGGTGATCAAGGAACGTAACATCTATGGTGGTTGTACCTGTTAACACCCCAGTCCATGCCAGCAGTGAATGCCTCATTGTCGTCGGCGCCGAAGCAGACGTCCAGTACTGGAGCGCGGTGCTCATACGCATCCGTCAGGTTCGTCTCGCCCGGGCCGCTCGCGATATTATAGCAGTACACTTTCTTGTCCCAGGAGGACACAAGCAGCTTCGTTGGGGAAGTCGGCGCGAAGACAATCGCAGATATTGCGTCGCCCGGGGGTGGGGAAAGCTCGTATTGTGTTGCTGTCAGAGATGCACCGTCAGTATTGCCCCCGCAAATAGAAGGACATAGCAATCAACAAATGTTCATACCTGGAGCCATGGCCGAATTGCTGTTGCGGCCGACTGTGGGTTGATGAAACTGCAGTTGTTTACTTCAGACCTGAGCAGTCACGTGGAGATAGCTCGAGCCTCTGTCGAGCTGGGGCGAATTCTGCCGCTGCTGACCGCTTCGGGAAACTAGCCACACCCCGCCACACCCCACCATCATGGCTGTAGCGCAAAATGTCAAAATTATGACTCTGTTCCCTCCAACTCAACCAAACCAGCCTCGATTGTGACGTGACGTACGACACAGTTTCGAGTAATCGCACCGCCAGACCTATTGTGCCGTCAGTTTGAACGCGAACCAATCGCAGCAGACCCGAACCAAGGCTATCGCGTGCGGAGAGACGACTCGGGAACCGACCCCACCTCAAACCTCCTCCATATCGACCCGATCTCTGATTCCGCGATAACACCGCCGAGATGTCGTTAACAAACTGCCGTTTCTACGAGGAGAAGTACCCGGAGATTGACAGCTTCGTCATGGTCAACGTGAAGCAGGTTCGTCCCCAACCCTTACCGAATACGAACTGGGCTCGGCTGACCCTGCGTACAGATCGCTGAGATGGGTGCCTACGTCAAGCTTCTCGAGTACGATAACATCGATGGCATGATCCTCCTCTCCGAGCTTTCGCGAAGACGTATTCGATCTATCCAGAAGCTCATTAGAGTCGGGCGCAATGAGGTCGTCGTCGTGCTTCGAGTTGACAAAGAAAAGGGTGTGTGGTGTTTGCTCCTTGCCACTCAATCGCGTGGGGTGATTCGCTTTGCGGGAGGCTAACACGGGGCCGGCAGGATATATTGATCTTTCAAAACGACGAGTGTCGCCCGAGGATATGGTAAAGTGTGAGGAGCGATACAACAAGAGCAAGACGGTCCACCTGATCATGCGACACGTCGCCGAGAAGACGCAGACCCCCATCGAGACTCTGTACGAGACGCTCGCCTGGCCGCTGAACCGGAAATTTGGCCACGCCATTGACGCTTTCAAGCTGTCCATCACGTAGGTGACTTTCGCCTGTTTATCCAGTTTGCAGTCTGCTGACACATGACCAGCAACCCGGAGGTGTGGAACGACATCACCTTCCCCAGCCAGCCTGTCGCCGACGAGCTGAAGCTGTACATCAGCAAGCGCCTTACCCCGCAAAAAACCAAGGTCCGCGCCGACATCGAGGTCACCTGCTTTGGCTATGAGGGCATCGATGCGGTCAAGACTGCGCTACGAACCGCCGAGGCGGGCAACGCGGCCGAGGGCGAGAATGGTACCGAAGTCAAGGTCAAGCTCGTGTCCCCGCCTCTGTATGTGCTTACCAGTACCTGCCTGGACAAGAACCTGGGGATTACCCGCCTACAGGAAGCGATTGCCGATATTCGAAAGAGCATCCAGGGAGCCGGTGGTAACTTGACTGTCAAGATGGAGCCCAAGGCTGTGACGGAGAGCGACGATGCTGAGCTGCAGGCGTTGATGGAGAAGAGGGAGCGCGAGAACGCGGAGGTCAGCGGTGACGAGAGTGTGAGCGACAGCGACGACAACATTCCCGAGACGATTTAGGCATCAGTCGGAAGCCGCTGTACGTTGTTGGGTTCCCGGGAGTTGGACCAAAGTATTGAACGGGGCCTGGAAGAATGCCGTAACCTCGGGGGCCCCGAGTCAAACACTAGCCAGCAAGAAGCAACTTCAGAGGAGGAGGTTAACCTGAAGATGTGCAGAGGAGCTGGAGATTTTAGGCATATCATGTAGCTATTCCACAGCACGTGACGGCCGAAACGGCGCTGAAGGAAGAAAAAGCTGCATTACACTCATTCCCTGGTCGTTGAAGTTTCTGGTATTAGCATGCAGACCCTCTATGCCCATGACTTCTTGACATGCTGCTGCTCCTTGTCGCAATTATAATTGAAGGCTCCTTGCTGACGGCGCTACTGCCCGCTAACCCACAGTGGCTCCAGGGAGGCTTACATTTTCGCAGGGTCCATCCTCCAGCCCACAGAGCCCCAGATCTCAGTCGACTCCAAACTTCATGCTTCACATCTCGCTACACCCGACCCCCTCTCGCTCCGCAATCCGCGCAGCGTGCTCATGGCTCTCGGCTCGCTATGGGCGCGACTGAGGAGTGGACCGCCGAGCACGGCTAGGACGGCGGCGCTGCAGCTCATCGGGTTCGCGACATGGATCCCCGTGATTGCGTGGTTCAACCTGCACGTGGCGGAGCTGACACTCGTGGACGGGCCGTCGATGTACCCGTTTATGAACGCGGACAGGGACTCGACGCTGAGGAGGGATGTGATTTTGAACTACAAGTGGGCGCCGCAGGAGGGGCTTGAGAGGGGGATGGTTGTGACGCTGAGGCGAGTTTGCGCTCAATGCTATGCGGAGGAGCCGTCTGATGAGTGAGGTGATGAGACGAGCTAACGCTTATGTGAAATAGGAGTCCGACGCACCCAGAGACGGTGGCCGTGAAGCGCGTCGTCGCGCTGGAGGGCGACGTCGTGCGGACGAAGCCGCCGTATCCGATCCCGACGGTGAGGATACCGCAAGGCCACGTATGGGTGGAGGGTGACGGCCCGCCGTTGTCGAGCCTCGACAGCAACACGTATGGGCCGGTATCGCGGAGGCTGCTGACGGGGCGCGTCACGCACATTGTCTATCCGTTAAGGAAGTTTGGCCCCGTGAGGTGGTGGGAGCACGGGGGGCGGCCGCTGGTGGAATGACCGGAAACGGGAGTCGGACTTTGTACAACACTGTGCGTTTGATAGAGGTCGGGAAGGGTTGTTACTGAGCCAGTGTACATTACAACTTCGCCCTGAATTCCACATTTTCTCGTCTCGTTATACGGGCTGCGATGCAAWATGAAGGCAGCCTCGTGGCTTGCAGAGGGAACCTCGAAGCTGATCGAGCAGAGACGCTTGATGGAGAATATGTACCCGACAACTTGGTAGGCATACTCCCATGGCCCGCAAGCTGCCTCACATGTCGTCCCGCTTGGTGGAGTCCAATACATGGGAGCAAATGCCATCCATTCATGGCTCCTCTCTATATACCTCGGAATTAGGGTTCTGGCTGGGGATCCCCGAACAAATTCGTTGCGATATCGTCTCATCAAAGGCCGCGTTATGCTTTTTGGGCACTAGCTCAAAGACGACTCATAGCCTTGCCGTATTAACGGCGTGCTGGTCGTACATCTTATCTATTCGACTCCTTGAGATGCAGGGTCGGGCCTGCGCGCCGTGGCATCCAAGGCGGGCCTGATCCTGCCGGGCCTCGAATTACATCCAGGCACAGACGTGCATGGCCGCCCTAGAGATCGTCGGCCTCGTCCAGCGGCACAGCTTCGGTTGCGGACGTATCAACGGCCAGCCGCGGCCAAGCCAGTGGGGCGTCGCAAGCCGCGATCGAAACAAAGAATTGCTGGCCGCTTTTCTTAACGGCCATAGTCTGTGAGGTGGTACGCCCGATGACCCAAAACCTGCCGATTTCAACCTCTCCGTGTCACGGGATCTGTCACGGGATGGCTCATGTCTGGGCTATCATCCACGGCACTGCCCGGCTCATCTAAACGTCCAGGGTCATTTATTCCTCGGTGGCCGCAACACCACACCACACCCCTTTTGTGTTAACATTTTATCGATTACCGAGAATGGTGAGCGCTCAAGCAATCTCAGACATGGACACGGTCAAGTTCGTGATCTGGCGAATTCTCTCGCCGGTCTGGCGGTTCCTTTATCGGACCGGGCAAGCTCCGTTCGTGGGTGGGCAAAGCATCACATATACGTTTGAGAACATCGCTCAGGAGATCAATTTCGCATCCGTCTGTCGCGGGAGCTGTCAACGCACACCGGGCTGCAAGTGGAACATGAAGCCGCTATTTGCCGCAGAATCAACATTGAGCGCTTCCTCTGTTTCAGCGGTTAATTGCGTGCGACGCAACGTTTAGCACTTCACTCCGGATGCCTTACTTGGCCTTGAGTTGGGTGGATGGTGTCCCGCTTAAGTGGACGGACTCATCTCCGGCAGAGGAGGGCGACCGGAAGAAAATTCTACATGCTGTCGCTCAATAAAGCATGGACCTACTCCGGATCCGGACAGAAGGTAATCAAGCTATCAGAAACCTAGAGTCCTTTATTGACTAGATTTTCAGGGTGTACCGCGCACGAGTTCATCACTAAGAAAATCGATCGCGAAATTTCTCCGGTTTGAGCAAACTCGTTTCGTGGCGGGACTCTCGCGGAATGCGAGAACCAAAAAGCCTTGATTCCCAAATATTTCCTCCCCGAATTCGATAACACCCCCAACGTCCTCGTGCATAGTGACCTTTCCGGGAACAATATCATAGTTAGTCAAAGCTGAGGTGTCCAAAGGTAATGTCCGATAAGACCGGCCGATTTACATTGGACGAAACAAATAATCTAGAACTACCTTGATCGACCTTGGTCTGGCAGAAATGCTTCCACTCCAATTCGCTGCCTCTTTTCCGGCCATTCTTACGCATGAACCGATTCCCACCGACGAGGGTGGTTTCGACTGGACGAGATGTGATACCCACAGATGCGTTGGGATCGCGACTTTTATCTTCAGCGTGTTCGAGAGAGAGAGCGATCGCCGAAAGTAGATCTGCAGAAGACTACTACCGAATTTAAGGGACGCAGCTCCCCCATTCTCTGGATTGGAGAGTCACGCCTTGACAGAATCGACATGTCTACAGGCACCTTTTCCCGCCAATTGCGTCAGCTAATGAGTGAAAGTGAGTGAGACTGCCCGGCCAACCCGTGAGTGAAGATAAAGTGAGTGAACCACGCTCGTTACGAGACAATGGACTACATCAGCAGTCCCTCTATCTAGTGATCAGATGGTCTAAGTGAGTGCAAACCCCCAAATGTATGAGTGATTGACACCCGAGAGACTTGAGTGCAGTCACCCAATGACCCATGCAGCATCCTTTCGGTGTGTGTTCTCCTCCGTCAAACTACCCTTCCTGCCTAGCTAGATAAATGGCATGTTCCTTCTTCCTCTTCTTTTTTCTCTCCTGCTCGCCTGCCTATCTCGCTGCTCTGCCTTACCATGCCCTACTAGTAGAGCATCCTCAACTAGGAGAGAGACGGGTACTACTTTATATCTTGCTCGTTACCTCAAATTACAAGTATCTCGTGGGCTCGTGGAGCAACTGGTGCGGCGGGCTGCAGGCGGCGTACTGCCAGCAATGCGCCCATGTGCCAGGCAGCAGCGCACCGCCAGCAATGGCAATGCGCCCGTGTACTAGGCAGCAGCGCAGCAATACACCCGTGCGCTAACGGACACGTGCCCGGCTCCAGGAACGTGTCAGCATGCCAAGGGGTGGGCGAAAAAGGCCACCATTCCTCAACGGCCACATCGCAGACCCGCGACCCAGCACCCCGACGAGAGCAAGCGCCGCTACAGACTACTCGTCGAGGCGCTCATCGTCGCCCGCCCACGACAGGAGAGGCGACACGGGATGTGGTGCCGGCGCTCCTCGGGCGCCACCGCGTTGTCCGACTCGGGCACCGCCCGCACGCCCTTCCAGCCGTACACTCGGGCGGCAAGGCCAACATCGCGTCGTGTCGTCCGTGAGCTCCGAGAAGAGGGCGAATCCCCTGCGCATCGCCGCGGCGTCCCACTGGTCAAGCGAGTTTGGGTATCCGAGCATGTGTTGTTCTTGCAACAACGGGGCTCCCGAGGCCGAAGCCGCCTACGTCAAAGAGGTCGCCCCAGGCCATGTTCCTGACTGTCGAGTCTGCTACGGGGTTGAGCTTGCGGAAGGCCGCGGTATAGTCTTTGACGGCGGCGTTGTCGCCCTCATAGAGGAGTGGGAGGTTGGCGACCGGCTGCAACTCGTCGTTGGACACGATTCGCCTGTGGTGTGTAAGATACGTGGCTAGGATCCAGTTTATTCTCGTTTACCCTGCTTGAGGAGAGCCGCGGTAATCTCATACTGCATCACACCTCCACCAACGCTAGCCTTCTCGCCGTCGGGGTGCAACGTATCTCGCGCATGTTGATCTGAAGGCCGCCTTTGACCCTGTTCAGCGTCGTCGGCCACCCGTGGGCACCAGAGACGGCAAGAAACGGCATCTCATGCCGGTTCGCATATCTGGCCTGCCGGAGTCAATGAAGCCCTCTGGCGGGGCTTGGGATGTATGCGCAGTCTGCTGCACATCTTGCTCCGTTGCGACCTCAACGATGGCCGCATAGCCGGGGAAGATCCGGGGGGTGGCGGCGCGAACCAGCAACGGGTCCGCGTTGGGCGACGACGACAGGATCATGGTCGATTCCTTGGATAGCAGCGGGCCTAGTTCTTTCATGATGGATTTGCTGATGCCGTCTTCTGGCTGGGAGCTGACATCCGATGCTTGCGCCCATACCGGGGAGCTGGGCAGCAGCAATTGGGCGCGGACTTCTCACCCGACATGTTGAAGGGACGCGAAACGCAACATTGGGTTGAATGCCGAAAGCGCCATGCACGTTCCCGATGAGGACATCCCTTTCATTCAGAGAGGCCCCAAGATGGCTCATTTCTCTTGCACTATGTACATATGCATCAACTTTTCCTTCAAGCGCACCGTCGCGCAAGATGGGTCGGCCAAGTCCGCTGAGGAGGCCGCCACGCCCATCACCGACTCGACCGAATACTTTTCAGTATCGGCACGCGAGGGGGCACATCTCCATTGGCCGTAGGCAGAAAATCGAGGTCGTCATCCAGCAGCCACAGAAGGATTGCTCTCTCTCCTTCACAGCCGCAAAGCACCAGTCTCGGCCGGCTGTCTCTGCGCCATCTCCGCTTCTACTGTCATGAGGGGGGGGGCTGGGACCGAGAGTGCTCTTTCATTAGGCCGTAGAGATGCAATGTAGAATGCCGGTGTCTGCCAATATGCAAAGCTGTGTTTGCAGATCCTGATGGTGGTGACGAAAGGAAGACGCCACGCACGGGCCACCCGCGGGACACAGCCGCTGGTGGGTGGGCTCGGGGATAATGTCGGAGAAGAGCAAAAAGTTCTGCGACTCGCACGCAGCCTGATCAACGCACATCCACGACCCCATCCACGACTCCATCCACGCGACCTCCACCACGACCATCCTTGCATCTGTCTCTCCCTCGAACGACATAGAAAGCGCAAGCACCGTGCGTCCAGTCCAGTCCGGTCCGGCCCAGCCCAGCGGTCGCTTCAGCTGGGCGCCTGGCCTCTGCTCCTCACCCTCTGCTCCTCCTCGTCCCATCAGTCGCCGTCGGGAATGCCCCTGGCCCCTCAGCTCTCCAGCTTCTTCTCAGCCGCCTCGACATCTCCGACTGCGACAGCGACCCCGAGCAGCAGCAGCAGCAGCGGCGCGCTCGATCACGTCGTCCTCGCGCCGGAGCCGCCGCCTCCTCGCCATGCGGGGCAATACTCGCAGGGCCTGTCGGAACGCAGCGTCAGGGGCTCCGACCCGGGTCATATCATGAAGTCGGAGGATGTCGAGGCTGAGGGCCGGCCGCCGTACCTCCATGTGCGTTCCACGCCCCCCTGGCCCCATCTCCTTGTGGTGGATGATTTGGGACAGTGCGCTGACTGGTGGTGGTGCTGTAGGCCATGATCGCCGGTGGCTTCGGAGGGTTGACGGGCGATTTGCTGATGCACTCGCTGGATACGGTCAAGACGCGGCAGCAGGGCGATCCGAACATCCCGTCGAGATATACGTCTCTAGGGCAGTCGTACTACACAATATGGAGGCAAGAAGGCATTCGGAGAGGCCTGTACAGCGGCTGGCTGCCTGCGTTGGGCGGCTCGTTCCCGGGCACCGTTTTGTTCTTTGGCACTTACGAATGGAGCAAGAGGTTTCTCATCGACCACGGCCTGCAGCATCATCTGGCCTATCTCTCTGCGGGCGAGTCGATTCCGCCGTTCAAATCAGTTGGTCCACCCACTCAGGCTAACACCGAACAGGCTTCCTCGGCGATCTGGCCGCCTCCATCGTCTATGTCCCCTCCGAAGTCCTCAAGACGCGCCTCCAGCTCCAAGGCCGATACAACAACTCGCACTTCCGCTCCGGCTACAACTACCGCGGCACCGTCGACGCCGCCCGCACGATTGTTCGCACCGGGGGCGCCTCGGCCCTCTTCTACGGCTACAAGGCCACGCTCTACCGCGACCTGCCCTTCTCGGCGCTGCAGTTCATGTTCTGGGAGCAGTTCACCACCTGGGCCCGAAAACACAAGCAGAGCCGCGACATTGGCGTCCCGCTGGAGCTCCTCACCGGCGCCGCCGCCGGCAGTCTCGCCGGCATCATCACCTGCCCACTCGACGTCATCAAGACCCGCCTGCAGACGCAAGTCAACCCGCCCGCAGACCCTTCAAGTCGCGCCAAAGACTTCAACCCGCAGAAGCGCCACATATCGACCTCGTCGCCCAGCACACACAGGCCGCAGCCCGGCGCCATCGCCCTGGAGACGTCCTCGGTCATCACCGGCCTGAGGGTTATATACCGAACCGAGGGCCTCGCCGGCTGGTTTCGTGGCGTCGGGCCGCGCGGTGTCTGGACCTTCATCCAGAGCGGCTGCATGTTGTTCCTGTACCAGCGGCTGCTGCACCAGCTAGAGGTGTGGACGCCAGCCGACAAGGAGGACCTGTAAACATTCCTTTGCGTTGTATTTATTTGAGTAGACCGGTGTGGTGTTTGAGTGTACAGATATAAAAGGCGAATGCGTGTACAGGTAGATATGAGCAGGGGGGGTTCATGGCCACCATTGTTGGGCGTTGGGGTGATAGACGGTATTGATGCCAGTTGGGTTTCAGAGACATATAGACGGCATGGACGGCATGTCCTGATATCAACTCATTTTTTATACTCCAGATTCCAGATCCAGCTACAGCTACAGCTACCCGGCATTCCCTTAAAGCGTGATGGGTTTCCATTTCTTCATATGACGCACCGCGTCGAGCAGTTCGGTAGACCTATAAAAGGGCATCCGCATCTCCATCATCAAGTACAAAACCGGGTATTATACCGCCAAAACTCCGCATGCCCTCGAAAATGCAAAAGAAGCAACACGCCCCAAGATCCGGATGCAAGTCCATCTAACGAACCACGCGCCGGCCCTTAGGCATCGGGGTCGCTCTCGACGACGGCGTCGGCGGGCTCAAAGTCGGCGGCGCGGGCCATGAGCTCGTCGCGCGCGAGGCACACGGCGACGGCGACGGTCAGGGCGTTCCAGACGCTCTGCTGGCGGTCCATGAAGTGGACGTCGACGTGGAAGCTGACGTAGGCCGTCTCGCCCTTGGCGGCGTCGACGGTGAGCAGGAAAACGGAGGTGCGCAGGATGAAGAGGCCGTAGACGACGGGCGGGGGCCGGCGGTACTGCGTGGTGTCGGAGGAGGTGGCGGTGATGGTTGCGTCTAGGTCGGTATCTGCGTCGTTGGAGGAGAGGAGGTCTGTGTTCTTGTGTTTATTATTGGTGGCTTTGAGAGGCTCGCCACTGGCCGCGGCTTCGTCGCCGGCGTCGTCCGTGAGCTCATCCTTGCGCTCCCCAGCCAGCTCGTCGTCTGTACCGGAGGAAGGACCTTGAATGTCCGGTCGACTCGTAGTCCCGTCTTCGATCCTGGCCGGTGCACCCTCATCAGTAACGGACCGCCACTCGCCACTCGCCGACTCCTCATCCTCCAGCGTGAACCTCGCAAGCAGCAGCTCACCCAGCGACAAGGTTGGATCCCGGGCCCGCTGCTCGTCGACGTCCCAGAAGTCGGGGTCTCGGTCGACCCTCAGGAACGCGCGCTGCATGCGGGCGAGCGCGCGCATGCGCCGCTGCATGACCCTCGTGATGTCGCCCTCCTCCATGTCTGCGTCGATGGCCTTGACGACGATGTTGGGGACGTACTTGAGGAACTTGTAGCCGCCGTCCTCGGCGGCCCAGTTCAGAAAGTGGCCTATCCCCTTCTTGATGAGCGCGGGTGCCTTGCGCCGCAGGCCGGACTGGCAAGTCGTCCGGACGCTGGAGGTGAGGTCAATCAGCCGCAGCAGGGCCATGGTAGCTATCATCTCGTGTGTCAGCCTAAGCGTGTCATGCTACGGGGAAGTGTGAAAGCTGCTCCCGACCTTGAAACTCCTTGGTCGAGTGTGCGTAGACGATGGGCGGAAACTCGTCCGACGTCTGGAAGATGCTGTCCACCATGGGCACACCGCGAAAGTCGACGTCCCAGTGCGCGGGCAGCAGCGGCAGATCCTGCCGGAGGAAGAGGACCTCGAACAGGCGCTCCTCGTCCTTGGCCCAGGTGCTCGCGCCA
Source organism: Tolypocladium ophioglossoides CBS 100239 (assembly GCA_001189435.1). NCBI lineage: Eukaryota > Fungi > Ascomycota > Sordariomycetes > Hypocreales > Ophiocordycipitaceae > Tolypocladium > Tolypocladium ophioglossoides. The sequence goes on from LFRF01000023.1 coordinate 394,937, forward strand.
GGGTAGCGCTGCTTCTCGTCCTCCATCTCCTCGCCGAGGTTCACGTCGGCGGCGGGCTGCAGCTGAGAATTGTCAGCGGCCGACTGCTCGGACTCCATGTCGGAACTGCCCAGCGGGCTCTTCTCACGACGGCGGGGGCTCTTGGAGGGTCGCTTCCTGGGCGTCTTGGCGCGGGCAGGGCGAGGCGTGATGTCGATGTCGATGTCGATGTCGATGTCGTCCGAGGCGGGAGGCGGGCTCAGTGAGCCAGATGTAGTGACGGGCTCGTCCATGGCAAGGGTGGCGCGGGGCGGTTCGTGATGAGTTTGGGTCAAAGGCTCGCGATGGCGGTGGAAGGTTCAGTTCATGAACAGGGCTCCCGAGGTTGGTGGATCGCGTGTGGTGTGCGGTGTGTGCAGTGTCGGGGGCTGGTGTTGACCGCGGCGCATCGCACCAGCTCAATGAACAACACGTTATTGCACAAAGGAATCGGTCCAGGCAGCCTCAGTGAGCTTGGTTCCAGCGCGCCCACGCCATGGACTCACTCTCGGAGCTGAAACGTGAATCAAGGTCACGGATTAATGGCAGGCCCTTGAACTTTGGTGGGGCTGAGTTTACAGCGCATCGTTCTGCCAAATCAACAGGACGTTGGCGGTTTGCTGCAGCTACGTCTGCGACAAACAAACGACGTTGAAGAACTACAGGGAACAGGGGAAATATGGGCAAATACAAGGAACCTTTGCATACCAGAAGGGATAGGAAAAGTTGAGTCTCGTACTTCATTGATGGACGCTAATCTTCATGTTCTTCACCACCGCTCCTCTCGACTATGAGGGCATCGCGGCCTGCCCTTTGAGATTATCGCCTCGTTTCTCTGGCGCTCTCTGCTGGCCGCCCGCCATTTCGCCGAACACGACTCTGTTACAGGTATCCGAGACAATATCGTGAACTAAGCCTGCAATGCGATGCGAGTCTGACGCGACCAAGCACCCCGCCTCTGGTCCTCACGGTCGGCACCCTCTGGACCTGTCCAGAATATGACGTGGCAATCGAGCTGGAACGGTTCAAGGTCGAGGGCATCCGTCTCAAGCTGCTCTCATCACAGAACCTCTCATCGCAGAACCATGGTCACCGCAGCAACAGCCAACCCCGGCGCCGACCCCAAGACGACTCAGCTCCGGCTGGCGTCCGGCAACGGCCCCATCACGCGGACGGTCCTCCAGACTCCCCTCCGGGACGCCTCGCCCTCCGAAATCCCACTCATCGACATCTCGCCAGTCTTCAGCGACTCGCTCGGCGAGCGCCAGGCCGTGGCGCGCAAGATCCACGATGCCGCCACCAACACCGGCTTCTTCTACATCGCCAACCACGGCGTCCCCTCGGACGTCACCGACGATGCCTGCGCCGCGTGCCTGGACTTTTTCCAACAGGACCTGGACACCAAGATGAGGGCAGAAGCCAAAAATAGCCCATTCCTCAATGGCTTCAGGGCACCGGACAAGCAGCGTATCAACCCGGATGAGGGAACCGACGCCAAGGAGGCCTTCTCCGTCATGTATGACCCCAGGATTGACTCTACCACCCCAAGGCCAGAGGACATTCCCGAGCATGTGACGAAGCATATGCGTTCCGAGGACCATCCGTGGGAGACCACGGCCAACATGCCGCGCTTCCAGGAGGCTGCCGTGAGATACTTCAAGGCCTGCCTCGTCCTCGCCAGGGCACTGACGCGGGCCTTCGCCTTGTCCCTCGATCTCCCCGAAGACACCTTTGACGCCAAGGTGCAATACCCGGACTGCTCCATCGGCCTCAACTACTACCCGCCCATGCCCGCCAGCAAGACGGCGGCCCCCAACGACCCGGACGCGCGCCCGTCCCTCGGCTCGCACACCGACTTCCAGCTCTTCACGATCCTCTGGCAGGACAGCAACGGTGGGCTGCAGATCCTCCGCCGCGACGGCCAGTGGCTCAACGCGCGGCCCGTCCAGGACACCTTCGTCGTCAACATCGCCGACTGCCTGCAGCGCATCACCAACGACAAGTACGTCAGCACCGTGCACCGCGTGCAGAACTGGAGCGGGCGCGAGCGCGTCAGCATGCCCTTCTTCTGGGGCTTTGGCCTGCACGAGAGCTGCGGCGTGCTGGACAGCTGCGTCGGGCCCGGCGAGGAGAGGAAGTACGAGGAGATTCGGTGTGCTGACTGGCTGAACAAGAGGATCGCGCACATGTTGGACCTGGACGAGGACGAGGACAACGGACGTTGACGTGTGAGTTGACGTGTGATAATGCAGTGGATTACATCTTCAGCTTTGAGCAGGCGGTCGGCCTCGATTCATATTCCTACGTAATTGGTCAAGAACACACCAATTTCTAGATCCATTCGACGAGCTTTTCGAGGAGCTTGTTCAAGGCATATGTGTGATGAAGAAGCGACATAGGATCGCGTTGTGATACCGGTGGAAAGCTCGACAAAGAACCACTGCTGTAGACCGCCCTTTGTAGCCGCCGCTCAATGGTATTGGGCTAATGAGCGTTCATCTAAATTTGAGGCTCGCGGTGCAAACTCTTGCAGCGGTTTGATGCTCGTACGAGGAGCACCTTGTTTGTCGTGGTAACCATGTTATTCTCCAATGCAGTGCGAGGCAAGCTAGGTATTTGGAGAACGTACCCTGCTTACGTAACCACGGACGACTCTCTACCGCCAGGCCAATCAGCGCATCGCGACGCTATGAAATTCTTCGCCGTCGAGATCGACCCGTCGCGACAACCTCACCATCACGTGCGCGACAATGGCCGAAGCAGCAAAGGCGGCCGCACGCCAACTACCAGCCTTTAAGCTTGGGCAGAAGCAGGTGTTTCTGTAAGCTCGCTCCCACCCCAACCGCACCGCCTGCACTGTACCGCGGCTAATAGCATCTCTCTCTCTCTTTTCCAGGCCCAACCATGTAATCACCTTCCTGCGAAAGGAGCACCTCCCGCCCAACGAGGCCTGCTTCAAGGTGCCCATCCGGTTCACCAAATTCGACCTCCGCGACTACCTGTGGAACCTGTACAACGTCGAGGTCAGGACGGTGCGGTCGTACGTCAAGCAACAGCCCCTCACGCAGCGCAATTCACACTCGCGGTCATGGTACCGGCCACAGCCGCTCAAGATCATGACGGTCGAGCTGGCGAAGCCCTTCCAGTGGCCCGAGCTACCGACGAGCCTCGAGCCGTGGAGCAACGAGCTGTGGAAGATGCGCGAGGACCTGATGGAGAAGCGCAACGAGGAGCAGCTCCACCAGCACAAGTTTACCATCCCGATGAAGAGCAAGGAGCCGCTATCCAAGGAGAGGAAAGAGCTGGCCACCCTGGCCAAGCAGATGCTGTCTGGGCAGGTCAAGTGGTCCAACGACGTGGTGCTGGATCCGAAGTGGGACAACTCGCTGGAAGAGGGCAAGAAGGGCAACGTCGTGGCCAAAGAGGGCAATGCGAAGAAGGGCGAGACTGTACCACTGTCATGAGCGGGAACGAGGCGCCAAAGAGGGGGGGTCAACATGTGGAGGCTACACATCTACGAGGGAATATTCGGGCCCTGAGCGACTGCTGTCTAGCGGCCAGGCCAGACTTTGTTTGATTAGCGGGCACGACAGCTGTGCAACAATACTGTAGCCATCGCCGAGTCATGATGACTGCCGGCACATCTACAACAACCAAGAAACATTTAAGCGAATAGGGGCTTTATTTCTGTATTGATTGGTTTTCTATGCCCGCTGCCCAACGAGTAGCCTCTTGGAAACGGAGGACCTCGTCTCCCCAGCTCCACCATCCCGCCGTCAGGTTGCGCGCAAAGACTTCAAGGCCAACGTAGCTCTGGCCGAGCACGTCCTGGAACAGTCCTCGCAAGTTGGGCTTCCTGGAGTGTATGTCCGGGGCAGCGATGACGACCCTGGGCCGGAGCGCACTTGGCGAGCGGGCGCCACGAGGCTTCGCAATGAGAAGCTTCTCCCACGGCTTCCTCCAAAGCGAGTCGATATCGTAGAGCGGCTCGCCAGAACTGGTGATCTTAACCCAGGTCCATTCGGTCGCCAGCTCCAGCCCCCACGAGGCAAAGACGCCGGCGGGAGAGGTGAGGAGCTCGGGGATGCTGGCCTTGTTCGTGATCCACACGGCGACCAGGCCATCCGGAGCAAGATGAGCTGATACGGGGATGCTCGTGAGCAGCGCTCGTATCTCGGGCAGGCTGGCAGCCGTGGCGTACTTGTCTGTCCGCCTCCGTGCAGAGCGGTTCGGCCACGGCGGATCGAGGACAATGAGTTTGAACTTGGGCGCCGTGTCAAGCAGCGTATGCCTCAGGTCGCGTATCGATCCGTGCAGATAGTTGGCATCCAAGGGTATGACGGGGTAGGAAGGGGATACGGCCGGGACAAGCGTCTCCGGAGCGGCCAGGCGAGGAAGATGGAAAGGACCGGAATAGCGGTCTGCAAGCTGCTGCAAGGCATCCTGCACGGCTGCAGCGGTCATCAAGTCGGCGACCTGCGTAGCCGGGGACTGTTGTGGCCAGGAATGCGCCGCGCCGGCCCCACGAGCAGCACCATCATCCTTCGGCTCCGGCGTCGGAAACGGCTCTGCCGGCGGAGGGTCCGAGTAGATCCGGCGCGCAGGGATCTGCCCCAACAGGACCTGGCTCTCTTCGAGGGACCGGGGGATGGCCAGCAAGACGACGGACGTGTCGTCGTTTTGGTAGAGGATGCTGGGGCTTGTGTCCGTATGGCCGCCCTGGTTCGGCTCCAGCGGCTTCTTATCCCCGTTGGACATGAGGGCAGCGGCGCATGGGAGGAGACCAAGCCCGCTCTCACACGCACACAGCCGGCTTACATATCCTGGCCCTCTCAGAGGCCATCGGCGGTTCGGGGAAGACGAGGGCGGAGGGCTCCGGAGGCGCCGTCGGCTCAGTGCCAGCGTCTCGGCAATCCTCGGCTCGAAACGCTCCATGCCCCCGCCTCAGCAGTCGCTGCCGGGCCTTTTCAGCGAGCGTGACCACTGAAAGCCGCTGCAGATGACGTCCGCCCCCGAGCCGGAAATTCCTCACCACCACCACTTCAGCTTTCCTCCACACCCACAAACACCACGCTGCGAAACGCGGCTCTTTGTCTTCCTACAGCTGCATTGTGCTTCGGGACACAAACCACGCTCTCGGACTTGCCCCTCTGCGCCGCCGGGGACACACCGCACCACGCGCGCCGGCATGCCAGTGCCGTGAGACGCCAAATTCAGCAGCCGAGCCAGCCACGTGCTGGTCGAGTCGGAATTCCGTCGTCGTCGGCCCTCGTGGACCATGCCCCTTCCATGTCCGCGGTTGCGCGCGACCAGGTCCAGCAGGTGCGGCAGCATGTCGGCGTCGCTGCTTCTGCTGCCGCCGTGGACAAGAAGGACCCGGCCGTCTGTCCCACCGACGACGAGGCGCTGACGCCGCGCAAGCAGGCAACGAGGTCCTGGGACTATGTCTGGCGATCGGGCGTCGCCGGCGGCATGGCAGGCTGCGCTGTGAGTAGAGCCCCGGGACACAGCGTGTCGTGCGACCGACGGAGAGTATCGTGCTGACGCTGTCGCAAACAGGCCAAGACGCTCGTCGCGCCGCTTGACCGCGTCAAGATCCTCTTCCAGGCCAGCAACCCGCAGTTCGCAAAATACACGGGGTCCTCGTTCGGCGTCGCGACCGCCATGAGAGACATTTACCGCTCAGAAGGTGGCCTCGGGCTGTACAGGGGCCACTCTGCCACGGTGCTTCGAATATTCCCCTACGCCGGCATCAAATTCCTTGCGTACGAACAGATCCGAGCCGTCATCATCCCCGACAAGAACCACGAGACGCCGATGCGGCGGCTGCTGAGCGGCAGCCTTGCCGGCGTCACCTCGGTGTTCTTTACGTATCCGCTGGAAGTCGTCCGCGTGCGCCTCGCGTTCGAGACGAAGCCCGAGGGCCGTTCATCCTTGACGTCCATCTGCCGGCAAATATACAACGAGCATCCGGTCGAGAAGACGGCGGCCGCAAGGCTACCCAATGCACCCACTACCGTCGCAGGGGCTGCCAATGCGGTTGAGTCCGTCGCTCCTCGGATCGGCTTCATCAACTTCTATCGGGGCTTCTATCCCACGCTCCTGGGCATGCTGCCGTACGCCGGCATGTCCTTTCTGACACACGACACCGTCAGCGACCTAATGCGCCACCCCTCCATCGCGCAGCACACAACCCTCCCGAGGAAGAAGAACCAACCGTCCGACAAGCCCGCACCGCTGCGCTCCTGGGCTGAGCTGAGCGCCGGCGGCGTAGCCGGCCTCATCTCCCAAACCTCGTCGTACCCGCTCGAGGTCATCCGGCGGCGGATGCAGGTCGGCGGCGCGGTCGGCGATGGCCGCAGGCTGAAGCTCGGGGAGACGGCCAGGACCATCTTCCAGGAACGGGGGATCCGAGGCTTCTTCGTCGGGCTGACAATTGGGTACGTCAAGGTGGTCCCCATGGTGGCGGTCAGCTTCTACACGTACGAGCGCATGAAGCTTGTTTTCGGTATATAAAAAGCACTGTCCAGAGGGTGCGTTTGGGCTAGACTATGGACGTTCTTTTGTTGTTACGGCGTTGGTAGTCTCTTGCTGCTGTGGAGCAATTGCATGACTGGGTGTTTGATGTTTTTGGATCATCATGAGCAACCGCGGGGAACAGACTGGCATGGTGTATAGATCGTAGAACGATGCCACTCGCATGAATGCATGTCATATTCTTTTGACAGTTAATTTACATCTTTCCGTCGCCGTACCGACGACGGGCGGGTGTCGCAATGGTGTAAAGGCTCATGTAGGCAGGTCGATCTGGTCGCCCGCTGCTTCGTACCTACTATCCACGCAGTTGGGACTGGATGCCTTACAGGAGCCTGCGAGCCGCTGCAAACCACTGCAAACTTCTTGCATGTATTAGTGTTCATGCACACCCTCTATCGTGGCCGCAGAATTGTCAGGGAATCCCGAAACGCCTCATTCAAAGCCTGAGCTGAACGTCGTCCGCGAAGACTCGCGGTAGGCAGCGGGCCACGGATCATCGTCTTCAATCCGGCACTTTTAGCTTCATTCAATTGAAAGCAAATATCGCCTCATCCTTCGGATGCTCTGGAGATTTACAATTATTAGACTCTGGACCAATGAAAGTTGAATGGCATTGAGGCGGTCAGTCAAGATGCGAACGAGCAAGTCTCCTGATTGGCCGGCGGCAACGGGACATATGTACAGCCCACTGTACATCCCTGCCCAGTGCGCTCTGCAAAGCTCTCATGCTTTCTGGGCTCCAGACAAACCAGCCACCACGGCCACGACCAACAACATCAACTCTTCACATCCACGAGGGCGAGCTCCCGAACCCCTGGCTGCTTGACGCTCTCGTCTTCTGCCGCCTGCGTACGCCGTCGAACTGCGCGCGTCTCTACGCTGCCAGCCCTCATCACCGTCGCGCACAAATCCCCGACGGCCAACCAGCCTCGCGAATCAAGCCGTCCAACGTCGCCGACCATCTGCCATCATGGCCCTCGCCGACCATGACCCCCTCCTCCTCCTCCGCCAGGCCATCTCCTCCGGCAGCCCCTTCATCCCCACCCCGTCCGACGACCCTGGCGCCGCAGAGGCGGCCCTCGCCCGGGCCTCCCACCTGCAGTTCACCAGCCGCGGCACCGCGCTGCCCTTTGACGCCCCCACGCGCTTCATCTCCAACGACAAGCCCGTCGACCTGCGCAGCATCTACTTCGCCTGGCTGAACCGCGAGCTCGCCATCCCCGAGTACAATGCCTCGGCCACGACGCTCAACGACGAGCTCGCCGCCGCGGGCTCCGCCGGCAAGGTCCAGAACCTCGGCTTCATCGAGCGGCTGGATCTGATTACGTGGCTCGAGGGCGCCAGCGAAGAGAGCGAATACATCAAGCCGCTGGCGGGAGATGCGGGCGCTGCTGCTGCGGGCGCTGCGCCGGCGGCCAAGCCCGGGGCCTTGTCGTCGGCCACAAAGGCGAGGTCGGGCAAGGGGACCATGGACCCGCGGCTCGCGAGCGTCTACGATGGTGAGCGCCGGATGGGCGACCGCAATACCGCCCTAAGGGGCATCAAGCCTATGGTACGTTCCCGTCAAGCTCCGCCCTTGTGTGGGAAGTGGCAAGACTGACGTTCAGCAGGACTTCTCCCATGTCCGAAAACTCGCCGTGCCTTTCATCCAGAAAAAGTCCCAGTCCGCCTCAGCCGTTAGCACCAACCCATCCCTCTCGATCAACCAGAAGGGCCCCTCCCGACGACCAGATCCCATTATCCTGCTCTCGCCCTCGGCGTCGTCCCTCCTCCGCATGTCCAACGCCCGCTCGTTCCTCGAGGACGGCAAGTTCGTGCCCCCCGACGCCGCCGCGTCCACCGCCAGCATGCTCCACGTCCAGCGCACCATGCGCGGCATCGACCCCAACCGCCCCATGCGCTTCATCCTTGTCGAGGGCTCCGAGCAGTTCAAGCCCGAGTACTGGAACCGCATCGTCGCCGTCTTCACCACCGGCCAGACGTGGCAGTTCAAGAACTACAAGTGGAGCAGCCCCAACGATCTCTTCAAGCACACGCTCGGCGTCTTCGTCGGCTGGCGCGGCGAGCAGGCGCCCGACAACGTCCGCAGCTGGGGCCACCGCGTGCTGTCGACGGGCGTGGACCGCTGGAGAGGCGGCGACGGGCAGGACGCGTCCCGGTTCAGGGACAAGGAGGTGGTGGAGCAGATATGGAAGACGATTGAGATGAACATGCGGAGCAAGGGGTGGAGGGCGGACGCCGCGCCTACGTCTATATAGACGCCTGCGGACCATGGTTTGAGATTATGAGCTTGCTTTGTTCACTTGTTTTCTCTCTTTACCACCTTGCTAGGTTGCTGCCGCCGTGCCGAGCGCACCTGGCTTAAGTAGCCGCCGAGAGACTAGCGATGGCGTTTGGATTTTTTCTAAATTTACATGGCCGGGGACATGGACGGGGACATGGTCGGGGACATGGTCGGAGACTTGGTCGGAGACGAACGAGAGAGAAGAAGAAATCACAGTGCCCGAGCATGCTGAGGCCGGTGTCGCCGAGGCAGATATGTATTCTATTAATAACATGTTGCAAAGAAAAACAGAACACGTCCCGACGCCCAAGTGGCGGTACATTCCGAGATGCACAGCTATCTCAGCAAGTCGCGTTTTGACATGGCGTCTTGTTGGACATGGGCCTTCATGGACGCATAGACGCACCCGGCCATGCCTCACAAATAAAGTTTACGATCACGATTGCTTTACGTCCGTAGATGACGCCTTATTATTGCTCCCGTCGTGCCTAGCGCTCGCGGCCACGGCGTCTACACGCTGCCATGCCTGCAGCCGGCCCCGGCCGACCGGGTTCCAGGTTGAAGCGCGTTGCTCACGCGACACGACGAAGGAGCAGATGGAAGGGGGAGTATTACTCGTACGAGTCCAACTCCGGATCTGCAGCTAGCTCGGCCAACGTACGCCCCGGTCCTCTCAAACCGCCTTGCCGCTCGCCCTTGACGCCCTTGACGCCATCATCACCGCCGCCTCGCAGGATGGCCGCCCTCGCCAACGGGTGGCTCCGTTTGGGAAGCTGGGAGCGCCCGTCGGAGTTGGGGGCGTCCCGTGTGCCTGCATGCCACGGGCGCCTGGACCCCTGGGCCGCAGGACGCGTCAAAAAAAAATATCTGCCATCATGCCACTCGAGAGACGGGGCCTGCTTCGAGGTGAAACTCGTCGTTTGCTCGTCGCTTATCCAGCGGCCGGAGCATGTGCGCGCGGTTCGAAGCAGTTGGCCCAGCGTACGCACATGCCACCGGCTGGCGTCGGGCGTTTTGCCCCATCGCCAAACGCACACTTTGCGACAAGCTGGCTTCTCAGGGATGCGGTTAACCCAGGTATTAAGTCGGCGGATATGTCGTTTTGCCTCTCGCTACCGGGGATGCTAGCGTGCGTCTTGCATCTATCTTCTTCCCTCCGCGCTGTGCTCGTATGCCACCGTATGCCAGCGGGGGGGGGGCGCCATGCCCTCCTGGTCGGCACCGGCACCGACAGCGGCAGCGAGCACAAGATCCATGGCACGGTGGATGGATGGGTTTCAAGACCCTTGCGACCAGGCTCGCAGATGATGCAGGAATCAGATGGTGGATTAACAAGAAGCACGCAATGCCAATGCAGGGCTACGTTTTGTCCGCCTCGCCAGATGCATGCAGCCTCAGCCCATCTCCCGGCATCCGCACAAGGGGGCAAAGGGGAAACCGGCGCGTGTCTTGGGCAAGGGGTCGGGCAACGGGGAAACAATAGGCGAGACGTGCCAGCGATAAGATGAAATCTGGTGACATCGGCAGATGCGACAGGGTGACAAGGTAGGTACGGATACTTCGCACGCCAGATGACAAACGCCGGCAGACGATCTCGGGGGATGTGGCCCCGATTCGGCTTCTGACGGAGGTCGGCAACTCCGTGGCGGTCCCCGCAGCGGCCAGCCCGAGCCTCGCAAGTACTTCGTAGTAACGAGGTGAAAGGGGGCTACAGCCCGCACCCAAGGCGGCAAACAGGACTCGGAAACCGGGTTTCATCACAGAACGAGCGCAGGACATGGCGTCAACACGTCGCCGTCGACGAGTGCGTAGCTGCTGCATGCATGGTGCCATGATCGACAGCATAGTCACGAAAAGCCTCGTGCGCGTGCCCGTGGGGAGGCGGGCAGAGCAGCCAGAGGTGGACGCATACTGTTCAACTTGAGACCAGCCGTTCCTCTTGAAACAAGGAAGGGCCACCCTGAGTCGAATGATAACTCGGCTGCGGAGAGGACGAGCAGGCGCGTCTGCCTGTGCCGGCAGCGGTGTGGTAACAAGAAATTCTCATCAGTAATACACAGATGGTATCGGCGAACTGCGCGCGATCCACGTGCCCACAAGCCTCAAGCATCGTACCCACTAGCCGCGTAGGTATGAGGCTATCGGCTATTACCTTGAGAGATGCAGCCGGGCAGACGTCCAAAGGGCCCATGCGGTGGTGGATTTGGGGGGTTGCCAGCTTCGAGACGTGCCCCAGCCACCGAACATTATCGTCTTGTGCTTCGTCAAGCAAGATAGTCGGCAGGGACCGGCGTGCTTCAGATAAGACTGGGTGGTGACACCGGGCCTTGGTGCTCGCGAACCGTTTGCCCGGTGTCACCGCAGCCGCCTCTGCATGAAGAGGGAGGATCCAGATGAGGCTTGCTGACGTTGAGCAGTACCGCGTTGGTCCGCTCGTACTCCGTGAAGTGAAGCCAGAGATATGCTGCAAGTTGCCGTATGGTGTCGTGCTGCGGTTCCTCCGGTGTGGTTGGCGCGGCCACAAACCAAACCGGCTCTACTCGCACAATCAGAGGAACCGAGGCCCGCGATTCCGCCATGGCAGCCGTAGCGATCAGAAGGGCAGCCCCTCTTTATCAGGGACGACACCAAGACACCTGCCCAGGTACCTAGTCGTCGTGAATGGCGCCCTCGTGGCCGGGCCAGTGGTGGCCGGGCTCTTGGCCTGCTGGGGCCTCAGTATTACCTTACGAGTATGTCGCGAGTAACCGTGGCATAGGCCCTCGCAGACTGTCGGTTCCGACAGTGGTTGGACGGGCCAGTCTGGAGTCGGGCAGGGGCAGCAATGGGCGTATTGGCCAGGGCTGCCATGCTGGAATAAAATTGTCCTCGGCCCGGAGCAGGCTCGAAAAGCAAGCTGCAAGAAGCCCGTTCCGGCCCTGCATCAAATTGACAACGCGACCGCCCGCCTGTGCTGCTCCACCCGAGGGCTGCTGTGTGGCGCTCTGGGATAATCGTAATTGCATGTTTGGGGCCAGGGGCTTTGGCGTTGGAAGGGGAGTGCGCAGTACGTCCGCGTGGCGCGGGATGGCCGTCACATGGCCAAGTACTCGGTACCTCAGATTGTGTGCCAGCCCTCCGCTCTTCTCATGGCTGGGCGTCGCGTTGCCACCCGTAGCCCCGGCTGGCTGGGTTTGACGCCACTCCTCGCAGCGACTTCCGCGCAAGTGCTGTCTTCCGGGAGGTCGAACGGTGGTGTGATGGCTCCTCTGACTGGTGGCCTCTCAGCGCTCCGGTTTCCTCTTGCTGGAGCGTACCCGCCCGGGCCCAGATTACTGTTTATTAATCGCGAGTCACGTACCCAGTCGACCCAGTCCAGCGATGCCAACGTCTTCACCGCATGGCTGGCCTTGCCGGCGGCAGGCGGTGTGGACGTCACCAAACAGACGGCTTTCCCGAAGGAAAAGTTGACCGGGAGGAAGACGGGCAAACGGGCGTCTTGGCTCTTGACGCGGCGCCAACCTCCATTTCCCAACGGCATCACGAAGCAGCCCTGACTTGGCGCTGGCCGCCGATCTCAACAGCCGAAACCACGTGCTGGCTGTGCTGCAAGTAACTGGCGCTGCGCAAGTGTCTCGGGTGGCGCTCGCGCAATCAACATCATCCAGTCCCTAGGGTTTGAATGCAGTTCAAGATAAGGTAAGGGGCACTTCGCAAACGCGACAGAACTCGAGGCTGCGTCAAACGGCTGCTCGTTCCGCAGCGTCGCGCGGCTCGAGGGAAATGCTGAGCCCGCCCTGGGCAACAGGGGTCTGTTCCCTCATTCGTGTTCCGTCCCACGGGCCAACGGCCACGTCCGCGTCTGCGTGCGTGTTTGCGGAAGCGTCTGGGCTTTCGGCTGCCGTCACCGGCACTCGACTGCCCGTCTGTGGCGGCAATGCCATGTGGCATGGCAGGGACCAGCGACGGAGAGGTAGTGCGGGCCCTGATGCTTGTTCTTCGTGATCAGATGTCCGGGCGGCCAGATTCCGTACACCCATGCCTGTGCCTGCGCCTGTCTGTGCATTACATGAATGACTCGGCTTGTTGGGGGCCATTTCCTTTCTTCGTCTTCCCCCAACCCAACTCGACAGCTCGACGGCGTCCCATCCAGACTCCTTATTACTGTTTCAGATCGCGATTAGCCACCACGAGGCATGGCTTTGGGCTGGGACTCGAACGAATGAATCAGGCAAGCAAGGGACGGGAAGGATGGAAAAAAATCGCTTCTTTTGTCCGCTCGCCGACTGCGCAGCATTGGGCGATGCAAGGATGAAGGGTGTTTAAGCAGCAAACATAGCCTGCACGCAGTGGCATGGAGGCCTCCCAGTACGATTATTTTGCGCCCGCAACCTGGCCAACCTGGCCCGTCTCCGTTCATGCAGTCGAGGTCTTGGACTCATACGGACTCCTCGTACGGAGTACGTACCCGTTGTACATACAGAGTGCTGATTCAAACCAGCCCCTCCCCTGTCGCACAAATCATGGTATGCCCTGCTTGCCCGCCCCTGGCTTGGACGCAAGACTTCGCGTGGCTTCTTCAAATCCACGTGGCATTACCTCCGTCTGGCGGGGGACGGCGGGCCACGGGATTGGGCTTGCCTCCCTCACCTTTGATTGCATCACGGGATCATGCTGCACACGCCCCTCTGCCCCCCTGTCACCCCGAATCTGCCATCTTGTCTAGGTAGCTCGCACTGTGCTTCCACGTTTCCCAGACGGATACGGAGTACTCCGTGCAGGCATGTGTCTTGCGCCCGCAACCCCCCCTCGACGAACAGCGCCCGCAGCCACCCCTCACGGCGCCCGCGATGATGCGATGGCAAACACCGCGAGTGTGCTGCTTGTGCAACCCTCCTCTGTCCGGTGAGGCGAGTGGCTGCAGGCCGAACAAAGAGGCAGCCAGATAACTGCGCCTTTCGAGAACTGCACACTCATTCCATCCTCACGTTTAAACTCGAGCCCATGGACCTGCTTAGCCAATTGCGGGTGTATCAGGACCGCCTCGCGGACGACTTGTCGACGACCCTAATGTCATGACCTGTTAGCACCGACCGTAAAAGCCGGCCCCAGCGCCGGAGCCCGCTCGCTGAGCGACTGCCAAATTGTACCTAGCGGGAATTGCGCCGATTGCCCGTCGACCCCAACTTGAGGTCTGAGCAAGCAGATGCACGATCCAACGTGAAAAGAAAGCGCTGAGATCGTTGGCGATGCATCTCGTGCGTCGGGGAATATTGGCTGTGCAAACGCAGGGTGATTGCTGCAGTCAACTACGTCGGCCAACTGCCACGTGCAGCCACCACGCTTCTGCCACGCGCCCTTGTTCCCTCTTATCGCAAGAGGGGAACCGCCGGGAGTAGCGGAACCACAAGACGCAGTAAAGTTTAAACCCGCACTCGTACGAGTAAGGACGACTTGTACGGAGTACGGAGTACGAATGGACAAATACAGACTTGGAAAGGGCGGGGTCGGGCAGATTGCGCCGACGCAAGTTGGCAAGGCTTGCAATGGATTATCCCGCCAGTCACCACTCGAAGAAACTCAATCCTCTCTTCCTTGGGCTTGGCGGTGCAGCAAGCCAGCCAGCCAGCTGACGAGTGCTGAGGATCTGGCCAAGAAGAACGACGCAAGACTCACTCAGCATCCTTGCATTCTTACGGTTGCGCGCTGCATCCCATCCTGCCAACGCTTTTTTACAGGACAGGCTCCCATCCCTCTGCTGCCGTGCCGCATCACCCATGTTGATTCTGTGGGCCGTATCGTCTGTCCGTCACTCGGCCGACTCCGAGTGGGGCACAGATCTCGCATTCTCTGCCCTACCTCCATCTGCCCAGCGCCAACAGAATCTTCCCAATCGTGCACACCACTTTGTTTGTTGCCCTGGCCTCGGCGGCTGCGTTGCGGCGTACGAAGTACCACGAGTAGCCCCATGGACCCGTCTGTCTTTACCAACGACATTCCTGTCAGTACTACGGAGGAGTCCGTACTCCGTACTTCGTATTAGGGCCCGTTGAAGGTTTTTGTGGAAAATATTTTTTTTACTTTGCATCCCGTTCCACTCGGCCCGAGCTTCCATCGCCGTGACCCCCGCGCGTGCTCCGCTCCAGCCGTCAAGGTGGGGAGACAGACAGCCCGAGCCGAGCAAACCCAGCGAACCGCGGTCCCTCATCGGCCACGGCGACTTTGGCAAACTTTGCACCTTCTTGATCCTTCCCACATGTCACCACTACCCTCCGGTCACATCTCACACGCAGCCAGCATTATGGCAGCATCGGCCGTCTCCCTCGCCATCGCCGTACATTTCCGGGCCGCGTGCTGAGAGCGAAGAGCCGGAATCCTTCTGCAGCTAGTGCCAGGCACTGCCTTGTCCGGTTCAGGCATTAAGTTGTCATAACTCGTCCAGTAGTCCAATGAACTCTTCACATGCTGGTCCCGTCCGATGCAGCTCTACTGCGCTGCTACCCTAGAGCGGCCCAACCACCAGCCAAATCCCTGCTTTGCATGAAGATGGCATCTCGTTTCCCCTTCCTCCTCACCTGAAAGGAGGTACGCCTAGCAAAGCTCATGGGATTATCAATAAAAATGCCACGAGCACAACAAGGCTATAGCCGAGCAGTTTAGTCCGTGCGAGAGTCGCCGGCTTTGGCGGAACGACCGATGACGCCGGTTAACACTGTTTTCATCTTGTTCGGTGACAACAGCGGGGGTCGCAACTTGCCAGCCGCAATGGTACTTAAGATGCCTGGCCCAACGAACTTCGCTGGACACGTCGGCCCAGGCGCTTCAGTGACCTACGGAGTACACCCGCATCGCTTTGCATGTACTGCCGGGCCTATCTCCTGGCTCGATCTCTTTTATGGTGTGAGTCCAATGTATACCGAGAGCTCCCGTACTCCGTACTGCGGGGTAGATTGTCGCGAATTACCGATGCGCTGCTATTTATGGCGCGTGGCCATTGGCTCAATGAATCCATCCGAAGAACGCACCCCTCCTCGGTGGCCAAAGTCGTACGCCTCCTAACACTCGTGGCGCCTCCTCTTCGCATTGCAGATGCAAGGTTGCGTTGCAACGTATGGAGAAAACAATAGACGCTTGTCGATTCCACGTAGCAAAAAAGCTTGCGTTGCAACGTCCTCTTGTGGAATGAGAAAAAAAAGGGACGCTTGTCAATTTCACGTTGAAAAAAAAGTTTGACAGGCTCCGAATTCCGCTGAGCCTCTGCGGAGCATCGGAGATTGAAAAGGGACACCTGCCCGTACTTTTGTCGCAAGTTGCAACTCACGACACTTCCACCCACCGTCCCCGCGTTCCCCGTCAACGAGCGATTGACTCGAGAGATCTATCCGTCACCGAATTGAGGCCATTGTCCGTCTCGGTCCGAGGCTCACCGAGACGGTGAGACGCTTGTCCGTGCACCGCACAAATCTCCGAACGGCGAGCTGAGCCACGGCGTTTACGAGTACGAACTGCACACCTGACCTTGGCAGTTACCTACTCGTACTCGAGAGAGGAAGTCCGGAGAAGCAGCCTGGTGCAGTATGTAACAAGTCACTCCTGCGTACCATCCTAGTCACAAGCGCAAATGCTCCAGCCCTGCGCAAGCTCAATTCTGCGCCGACGACGACAAGCCCACGCGGCGTCTGCGCCAGCCTTCTGGAACGGCGTTCGCGTCCGGAACCATCCGTAGATGCGAATTGCCTCGGCCGGTTGACTGGAGAGACAGCGAATGCGTGCGGGTGGATCGCGCTGGCTCATTGCTGGAGAATTTGACGGCGCTAACAGATGCCGATAGGAGACCCGCAACGGAGAGTGCCCACGGAGTAGTCCGTAGATTAATAAGCTGTCGCGAAACACCCTGTCGTGCGCAGCTGAGACTCTCGAGTCGCGAATCCGATAGGAGTGGCTGCCTCATTAGTCGCGGACAAGGAGAAACGCCGTGGCGTCGGGCAGCGCGCCAACAACCCCGTCCGGTCCGTCAGCTCCACGGCCAGTACGTGGCCAAGGCGCGACGACGCAGCCCGACAATTGAGCCCGGGGAGAGCGGTGTCTGCTGGGGTATTGTGCTCCGTACACAAGAGGCAATAGCGGTTGCCGAGGTGAGTAGAAGCGTCCGTTCATTTGTTCATCGATGGTCAACCGCCGCGCCAAACGGGCGTGCATTTAAGGCGCTATGTCAGACCCATTCAGCACCATCATCACCGGTTGACGGGACAAGGTTGTCCCTGGCGGTCGGCCCATGAGAAACACCCTCTCAGACTTTTCGCAAACGAAGGAGAGAAACGAGACCTGAAGATGCCATACCGCAAGTGCAGGTATCGCGGGACGTGACAGTGCATTACGGAAGCCTTTTGCACTGTAGCTAGGACTGCCTCCCGTCTCCAGTGCAACGGAGCTCAACTCCGCTGAGAATCCAGCTACTGTCGAAACTCCATGACTTCGAGAAGGGCATCAAGGCATTCATGATTCACGACGGCGGAGGACAAACGCTCATCCGGCGAGCACGGTACGCGGCGAGATGCCGCGCAATCCAGAGCCGGCCTCACGACGACGTGCGCACTTAGCGAGCGACGGGATGTTGCTGTTGGCGCACAGTGGTGGCTGCTACATAGCAGCTGTGGACGTGGTCGGTTGCGCATGAGGCTGCCGCACATGGCGCTTCGGAGCAGCACTCGCAACGCAGACTGCAGAGCAGCGGGATGCCCAAAACGGCATGGGCCGGTGGATGGACATCCCTGGAGCCACGCGCCGATCTGGGTGAAACTCGGTCGCCCACGAGGGAGGTCCGCTTTGCCATGCACCTCAGCTTGCGTGCGTGCTGCATCAACAGCATCCAATCCATTCAACCACCTGCGAAGCTGCACCGCCGACCTCAATTACCCATGCACGGTTCGAAGTTACGGCGACGGGAGCCCTGCACAGGCGCTACTGTTGGCGGCGACAGAGCAAGGCACAACGTGCGTGTCAGCCACCCCCCACCGCAGCCACCGTTCGCGACCGTCTATCGTTTCGAGTATGGCGCCCAACGCCCTTCCATCCTCATGGCTTCCATTCGGCGGCGCAGCGGCGTGTAAGCGAACTGGCCTGTCTCGCTGGATCGCTCTCACGCGCTCGCTAGGGCGATTGTGGTAATTGCTGGCGTTCTGCCGTCGCCCTCACACGACCTGCTCGACTTCCGTGCTAGCGGGATGCGCGTCTGACGTTCTGCCACCGTCCGACTGCCTTCAATGTCATCGACGCCTCCTGCCACAGCTTTCCCAAGGCGTTCCGCGGCTGGTACGGAGTACTTCGTTCCTAGGTATGCGCGAGCGTATGTACGTACTGTGCGGTCCCAAACGGGTCCCTATCGTCAGTAAGCAGGCATGCAGCAAAGGGGGTTTTCAGTGGACCAACCAGCACTGGCTCGGCCATGCTCCGTTTGCATACAGCACTCGCACTGCTCGGCAACGCACCACACGCTGTTGGAGGCTGACAGCACCACCTGCCGCCTGTTTCTGCCCTCCACGGCATCCACCGGCATCAGCATCGGCATCAGCATCGGCATCAGCATCAGCGTCAGCATCGGCATCAGACCGCGCGGCTTCGTCGACACCGCATCGTGGTCTGACAAGGGCTCGGCACTCGATCAAGCGCGCAGCGGCCACGAGGCAAAGGCAGAGGCGCTGGCCCAGCGCGCGGCACTCGTCGGGCTCGTCTTCTACACATCCGTCTCTCCCCCACCTCGACAACTATTGACGCAGGCCTTCCCAACCCCACGCCATTGCGGCCGGTCTACAGCACGTCACTGCATCGGACCCCGTCTTCTGTTGGTTCGTCGCAAGCAATTCCAAATTATTTGTCTATTTCCCTTTTCCGTGTCCTGCACGTGGCCAGGCGCAGCAGCGCTACCTACGCAGGTGAGGCAGGCGAGGCAGTGGACAAACAACAAGGGCACATCAACAGGCCAAGCAAACAGCTTGCTGCCTCTCTGGACCTTCCAGTGCGCTGGGTCAAATGCCAAAGTCATTGGGGAACAGGGGTCCCAACGGCCGCTGGACTTCCAGCGCCCGCGCTCGCTGCTTAGTTGCTGTGCCACACCGCCCCGGTGTCTGCCGCTACACTGAGCGCCAGGCACACTGTACACCGTCCCAAGTAACTGAAAAAGCCGGCGAGCGAGTGCTGCAGCCACCCCCTCCCCCCCCTCCTACGGCCCCTGTGGCCCCACCGCAGGTATCATCTACCTGGGCCCTGTCACCCTGTGGCGACCCCATGGAAGTCTTCGCCTCATCGTTGGCGCACCCCCCCTCCGCCCACAACCACTTGGTACGGGTACTTTGTACTGTCCAAGGCCCTCCCCATCTCCCAATCTCAAGCTCGTCCCACGCCGCCGTCTCGCTCGTTCGTTCGCCTTTTATTTCAACCTTGACAGCTGCTGTCACCACTTGTTCTGACCTCTCTTCTCCTCGTTCCGTCAGATGGCCGCTCTCTCGCATCCTCCCACGACTGCCGCCGATAGACCGCCGCCGCAGCAGAAGCACTCGTCGCTCCCGAACCACAACCCCCATCGCTCGCCGCGCGCCTCCGTCTCAGAGCGGTCGCCCGACCTCACTGCCACCTCTCACCACCACCACCACCACCACCACTCCTCACAGCGTCACGGTCACACCAGCACTCTGTCGACGGGCTCCTTGTCAACCAAGACTCAGCGTTCGTCAAACAGCCTCCTCACCCGCGCGGCCGCCGCCTTGGACCGAACCCAGAGCGCCATCGCCAGCCTGTCGGACCCCGTCATTCGGCCCCGCCCATCCAACTCGGCGCTGGCCCGCCTCTCTCTCGTGCCCAGCTCTCTCCCAACTTCGGAGCCCGCAAGCCCGGACAATAAGAGCGCCCTGTTCAAGAGCTCGCCGTCTAGCCAGTGATTGGTGTCCAGCTCAAAGGTCGACTTCAGGCAGTCGGCTCACGCTGCGTCGGCCAAGGACCCGCCGTCTCAGCCATACTCTGAGACAGACCCTGGGCATCCCGCCCCCGTCAGGTTGCCTGGCCCCGATAGCAAGATGCATCAAACATCGTCGCGCTTGCTGCGCATGACTGATGATGACCGGCCGTTTACGAGGGTATGTGGCCTGTTCTCGGGAGGGCTGTCGTTGCGCGCTGAGCTGCAAGATCTGTGGTTGTCATGTACACCATTAGATCTCGCCTCGGGACGCACAATACCCCTCCCTCACTCACATCGCACTCTAAGGGGAACCCACTCATCTTACTGACAATTGCAACCACAGGACTTCAAGGACCTCTTTGCCACTCTCGTCGTCAGTCTGTTGCCGCTCTCGGCTCACAGGGTCCGGTTATCAAAAGTGGAATACACCTTCCTGTCCGAGGATGCTATCAACAACCTTGGATCCCTGAAATTCTCTCAATCCAACCGAATGCCAGATCCCAAGGATCCCTCCAGAATTGTCACGACGACGACGACAACGACCTTCTCCATGGCTAAGGACATGGCGAGGTCAATCTGCCAGCGCTTCGTCGAGGCTCGCTTCATTGAGTCTGCTGATGGAAAGTACCAACAAGTGTACAACATGAAAGGTTCCGTATGGCAACTCACTGCCAAGGGAGTCACCGTGCTGGATAGGTTCTGCGCGCGGAATGGCATCCAGCAGAAGCAGGTTGCAGAGCTGTCGAGCCTGAACTCGGCTCAGCTCGTCATCTTGGAGAGGGACCAGATGTCGGACAAGTTGCTCAACGATTTGGGCACCGTGGAGGTCATCTTCCGCAGATTTGTCGGTGCTGATGGCCGGAACATCAAGGCGACGGTGACGGCCGCCGATTCCGATTCGCTGCACGACTACAAGGACGGTCTCACTGGTGTCAAGATGGCTGCCGAGCGCAAGGTCAATGGCAAGACGTACCGCGACACCTTCACCGGCAAGGCGACGACGGATTGGTTGATGGACTGCTCCACCATTGTCGACCGACGAGAGACGATCGAAATCGCCACCCTGTTTGTCGAGTACGGCTTCATCGAGGCCGTGGCCCAGGACCGTGCTTTCATGTCGCAAAATACCGGCTGCAACCTGTTCCAGCCGACGAAACACGCAATCTACCAGCTCACCCAACGAGGCAAGGATATCATCAATGGCAACGGCTCGAGGGGCCGGGCGTCGGAGAGCGAGGGTGGTACGGGCTCACAACGAAACGGTATCACCCGGGACTCGAACACGCAGCGACTGGAAAAGATCCTCAATGACCCTGCCCTCCGCCTACTCTTCAGGGAAAACCTGCGGGAAATGCATTGCGAGGAGAACCTGTCCTTCTACAAGGACGTAGCTGAGTTCGTCCATGGGTGCAAGGCTGCCATCCGCCAAGCCCAGAAGACACCGACAGCCACGTCCATGGACACCATCAAGGAGATCATGGCCCAAGCTTACGGCATCTACAATGCGTTCCTGGCCCCCGGTTCTCCCTGCGAGCTCAACATTGACCATCAACTGCGCAACAACCTGGCCACCCGGATGACCAAGGCGGTGGGCCAAGACAACACGATGATCGAGACCCTGCAAGAGGTGACGTCTTTATTCGAGGATGCCCAGAACGCGGTGTTCAAGCTCATGGCTAGCGTATGTGATATCTCCCCCCTCCTTCTCTACCTCTACCCCTTGGCCCGACGTGTCGGAAATGTCGACGGAAGATGATGCTGACTTGGCACGTGAACAGGATTCGGTGCCAAAATTTCTCCGTAACGCCAAGTACGAGCAACAGCTACGGAACTATGACCTCGACCTCACAGGACGTGCGCTCGAGCGGAGCCAGAGCCGTTCTAACCGCAAGTAAAACGCGACACAAAAAACCCTCGTCTAAGCGAGAGCGGACTCGAAGCGCGTGCATTGCTAGCAACTTGCGGCGAGTCATGCGATGATAGCAACGTTGGGTCTGCAAGCGGCCAGCGCGCGCACATGGTCACGAATTGGCCATTATCACGATGTGGCAGCATTTCGCTTTACACGGTCTACATGAGACGTTTTAGATTCCACTCTATACCTCTGCATCAACCGGTGTTTATGCGTCATTTACTGAGATTTGTTCTATTTTCTTCATTTCCTTTAATTCATTCATCCACTGCAGCGGATCGGCATCCTGCAGCGTGTTCAAGCCAGGCTACCCACCCGTGGCATATGGCGACCTTTCTCCTGCCTTCTGCCTCTTTTTCTTCTTCCTTTCTCTGTCAATTAATTGTCGAGTGCTGTTTGGAAACGGAGACGGGGCGTTCAGGGCAAGCCGAGCATAGAGGGGCGGGGTCACCTATCAAGGATTATGGTACTACAATGCATGGCGTGTGCGGTGAAGCACACCCGAAGTGCTGGCCCAACTAGCCGGCTAGAGGTGGTGGGATGGTGGGATGATTGCAGGCATGGACGGCAGTCTGCTCTGGACGAGCAAGCGAGACAAGGACGAGACGACTGGAGAGCACGGACATAAGGGATCGGTGCTTGATCTCGGATCAGGTGCAAAGGGTCAACGGCCTTTGGCTGCGCCGAATCCGGATCTGAAGGTTCAAGTCTGCGCTGGCAGACTGAGACAGACAGATGCTGGATTGCAGGGTGATGGCCTAGGCCTGTCTTGTGAGAATGTACTGTAGATACATACACGGGGGAAGGGGGCAGCTTAGCTCAAGAGAAAGACAAGGCTTTGAGTGTCGCCGATATGACTTGCACACCAGACTGGGGACTGGGAATGTGAGGCTTGTTGCCCGGGTTTCTTGGGCAATTAATGTATGACGGAGGTTCCTTTGGCACGATGGTAATCTGCGGTGGGAGGGGGCTGGAATGGGGGCGAGCCTGATAGGCGGGTGTTTACCATTCTTGGCGGCACGCAGCAAGGACATGATTGGGCAGAGCGTGTCTCGAAGCACCGAAACTCATGAGAAGGCAGTCAAGGCTCACGGAGATATTCTTCGTTATTTTGTTTTGCCAACGGCGGTGATTTGCGAGGAGCAGACGGAGCATAAAAAGCAGCATATGCTGCGGCCAAGACGGAAAGTAGATGTCAAGACTCTAGACTACATCTCTCGCCCTTCCCTCACTACACTCGCTTACACACACACGCTCGCTCTCATACCCAAAGTCGCTGGCCCGGACTCGTCAATCTCTCTCTGACAAGACTCTAAAATCCCATTTCCGACAAGATGCTCTACGGAAAGACGCTCCTCATGGCGGCGCTGGCTGGCGTCGTGGCGGCGGCCGGCATGGCCGAGCAGCCGAACATGATGGCGGCCAGGGGCGGCGACAACGGGCTCAACATGCCGCTCGTAGACGGCGACAAGGACAAGGACCATGACGACCACAAGCCCTGGAGGCCGTCGATGAGCCACAACCATACCGTCGTGACGACGACCAAGGTGGTCAGCAGCTTCACGACCTTTTGCCCGGAGCCGACGACGGTCTGCATCGGCACCAAGACGTTTACGGTCGTCAAGCCCACGACGCTGACCATTACCGACTGCCCGTGCACCATCACCGAGGTATGCCCCCCGCCCCCTTGATGCCATGAAGTCGGGCGAGGGAGAGACTGACTGACAACGCGTAGGTCTGCCACACCTGCGTCCCCCCTCCGCCAACCAAGGTCCCGCCTCCCCCCCCCAAGCCCACCAAGGAGGTCCCCGTCCAGCCCACGCAGCCCCCAGCCGTGACGACCCCCGTTGTTGTCATCGCCGGATCCGAGGGCCGCACCGTCGCGTATGGACTGGCCATGGCCGCCGCCGGCGCTGTCGGCTACTTTGCCCTGTAAGGGACGATGTCCCGTTCGACTTGCTTGGGCTTTCTCTTCTTTCTCCTTCGACGAGCACTATTAGGGTTTGACGGGCCGGGGCGGTTGGGTAACGTCGGGAATCAGTTTCTTGTAGGATTGGGAGTTTTCTTGGAGTAATATTTGTGCATAAGTATCGAGGGGAGGGGGGTCTTCTCCTTAAGCTTCCCCGAGCCCCCAACAGAGTGCCAGGTCTGTGTCGTTGGCGCTGGTCCTGCCGGCCTGATGCTAGCCGCCACGCTAGCCAGGTACGGCATCAGCTGCGAAGTTATGGTTGGAGGTAATGGGATGCCTTTTTGATTAACCACGCTGGGTGTCTTAGAGTGAATATGTGAATGCCAGTCTTGAACCCCCGTCTCGTTGGACGATGCCGGTTTCCCGTGCTTAGACGTGGAGCATAGCTGTCGTTATTGGTCATGAATGCTGAAACACGCCTATTCGAGCTCTGCCGTCTGCGTGTAGCCCGGCGGCCGAGTTGTGTCCGCCATCTCCACCGATTTAGGATGCTGCTGTTCCAGCGGCTTCGCGACATCTGGGCAGGAGGAGGAGGGAGGAGGAGGAAGGGGAGGGCTTTGACGGTGATGTTGCTGCGGCTGCGGCTGCGGCTGGAGGTTCAGCATGCTGCCGTGCCAGGACAGTCGTTGCGGGTTGCCGACGGGGCACAGAGGCTGCTGCGGCTGCTGTTGTTGCTGTTGTGTCTGCTGGTGTGCGGCGATGGTCTCGGCCTTGGCGGCGAGCTTCTCAACCAGGATGGCGTGCGATTTCTTGAGCGTCTTCTTGACAAAGCCGGCCATGACGATGTTGCACCTCATGTCCACATCCTCCCTCACGTACAGCCCCGTCAGCGGCGCGCCCAGCCCCAGCTCGACGGGCTCGCGCGGCTCCCCCGGCAGCGACCCGGCGACGGACCAGCGATCGCGGATGTCGAGCCCGAGCGGCGCGTAGCAGTGCGTCTGCAGGCCCGTGGGCAGGTCGTGGAACGCGCACGTGTAGCTGACGTCGCTGGCGGCGAGGCCCCCGGGCAGGTAGGAGACCTTGTCGGTAAGGCGGTACCAGGTGCAGGCGCGCTCCTCGGGGGCGGCGTGGGCGGGCGGCGGGATGCGGGCGCGGGCGACGATGAGCGGGTTGAGGTCGATCATGCCGAGGTGGTCGTGGAGGAAGGCGATGGCGGTGGCGCGGGCGATGGAGGGCGGGAGGGGGGTGATGGTGGTGAAGACGGTGCGCTTGGACATGGTGATGGCCTCGGCGGTGTCTGCCTGGGGCCGACGAGGGAGAGAAGCGGCGGCGCTGGAGTGAGTGAGCGAGCGTGAGCGCGAGCGCGAGCGAGCTGAGATGAGATGGGATGAGGCGAGATGACACGGGACGAAGTCGGCAGAAGCTGAGGCCGCCCGACGTTTCCTGCGCAGACGCCGTCAGCAGACGGGGGGCTGTTATGGATGTTATACGAGTCGCCGCAGTGCGCAGACCACGCTTGTCCAGGGCGTCCAGGCGCTTGGCGTCCCCGCGAGACCTTAGCGCGCGCCCCTGGAAGACGCATGCGCCACGACCTGATCCTCTTACTGCTTGCCTCGGCATCAACCAGAAWCAAACAAACCAGACAAACAGACAAACAGACAACACACACACATGCATACGCATACAAAACATCAACCGCCGGAGGCCACGAACAACGAAGTAGGTCATTGCCGCGAGGCCGTTTGCGGTTGGAGGTCTAGGGTAGCACTGTAGCTGACACCGACGTGGCGCAGCGACAGCCGGCTGTGCACGGGGCGCGGGATGCTATTCTCGGCGCCATGCCCACCCATGCCGGCCGGAACCTCCACCAGCCGAGCGTGGATGGCCAGTTCCAGGCGCTTCCGCGTGGCGCTGGCCTTCGATGGGAGATGCTTGTGCTATTTTGAATCTCCGAGTCCGTCCAGACCCGGCCATCATTCAGCTGCCCGCTATCCATGCATGGCTATCCGTGTATGGCTTTCCATGCATCCCCTGCGTGCCATGCCAACGCAAGTAACCCCGTCGACACCGGCATCATATCTCGCGGCACCACCTCGCCAGCGCGTTGCCCAGCTTCACTGCCATCGCAATCTCCTCCAGCGCCACGTCCACCCTCCACATCCTGCTGTCCAGCCCGCCGTGCCCCGGCGCCTTGCCGCCGCCCAGGCCCGCCGGCACGAGGATCCCCAGCGAGACGAGCCGCTCCCACGCGATGCCCGCCACGCCCCGGCTCCAGACCCGAGCGCTACCGCCCACTGCCAGCATGCCCGACGTCGCCGACTGCACCCTCTGCCTGCCCACCAGCGAGCTGTACTCGTCGTACGCCATGGCGAAGTTGACCGTGTCCGTGTGTGCGATGATGTCCAGCCGGGCAGCCGCGATGAGCAGCCCGAGATCGAGGTCCGACAGCGTGGACAGGAGGTGCAGCCGCGAGTCGGGAGCCGCCAGCGACGTCGCTTCTGAGCCCGCCGACGGGCAACCCAGGGTCACGTCCATTTCCGAAAGCGACGACAGCGGCAGTATCCATTCCGTCAAGAACGCCGACGCCGATTTCGTCGTATAGAAGTGGTACTGCAGCAAGTTCTGGAATGGCCTCTGCTTGTAAAGTTCCTGCGTCGCACAGCGTGAGCCGACGAACCTCGCATCCCGCACCAGAGCCTGCCGACTTACCTCAATCTTGTGAGTCCAGTACTTGTGAAACTCCTCGTATCCCTCCAGCGTCACGTCCACCCCCTCCTTCTCCACGTCCGTCTTATCAATCATCAAGCCTTGCCGACAAATCTGCCAGTACGCAGGAAGTCCCCTCGGCGGCGACAGATAGACGTATCGGTGGCTGAATCGACTCTTGACCCTCTTCTCCAGCATTTCCACAACGTCAAGCCGGGTCGTGCACCCCAGCACCGCGACTGGCGCCTTGCGGGATTGCGCAATGTCAAAGAGGTTGTACAGGAGCGTCTGTCGCGGATGCGCGGCAAACATGTCGAACTCGTCGATGACGAAGATGACCGACTGCGAGGTCACGCCCTGGTCTGTTCCCATGATTTCTGATGGATGCGAGAGCAACGCCAAGAGAGAGGCCATGGTGTCTGCGTAGTTGGTCTGGAAAACAGTTAGAACTCCCCATGCTGCTCAGTGCACCGCGCACCAAATGGCTACTCACCCTGTTTACGACGTCATCCTCAACCTCCATCTCCTTGCCCAGCTGCCGCCATATCTCCTTGAGCGCGAGCTTGTCGTCTGTATAGATAAAGCCATTCAGCCTGACCACGTGGAACAGATGTCGGTGCTCCTGTGACAGCTCCAGGATGATGTTTTCAACCATCTAGAGTAAGCGTCAGAAATGCATTGGGACACAGTGTCCTCGGCCATCTTACCGTAGTCTTGCCACACCCCCTCGGCCCGATCAAGAGCATCGAGTTGCCTTCTCCAGCCACGACGGTCTGCTCAACAAGCTGCCGTGCCTTCTCGTAGGCTTCCTCCTGCCCAAATATCCGTATACGCCGCCGGCCCGAGCACCGGTCCAGGAGAACCCGTTGGAATGATCGCAAATGATGGCTCAAGTTGGGGATATCCGGTACCTCGGCAGCAGGCGCGGCGTTGGTGCTGGCAGCATCCGTCGGCTTGCTCGGCGTTTTGAGGACGTCTTCCTGGGCACAAGACTTGCACAACCAGTCCCCCTCCGGGATCTCTGGCACCTCGTAGCACTCTTGGTGAGCGGAGAAATCGCAGTTGTCGCACAGAATAATCTCGTTTGGCGGCCTGGAGTCCGCCTTGGAGCATATGGCGCACCGAATCTCATCGTCGTCCTCTTCCTCCGCAGCCCTCTTGGCCTTGGATGCCCGTGGCTTCTTGGCGCTGGGGGTTTTCGGGAGGTCTTCGAAGTACACCTCGCCGTTGAGCCCTCTATTGAAGGTGACGCATTTCGGCGGGCGACCCCTTCTCTTTGTAGGGGTGAGTATGCCCTTTGGGGCTGGAATCCTGCCGGTAGATCCAAGCAGGGACTTGCGCGCCGCGATCCCGCGACCCGTGGGTGTGTCGGGCTCGTGGTCAACTGTCGGAAGCTCGTCGGTCGATTCTCGGTCGTCGGTGGCGAAGCCCGTCAGCAGAGAGCTAGGTCGACCTTTCGAGGGCGAATCCAGCCCGCCGTCTTGTGCTCGACCGCGTCCCTTGCCCGACGCTGGAGATGGCTTGGCCGAAGTTCGTCTCGGCGTCGTCGCCGGCTTCCTTGCCATCTTGGCATCACCGAGGTCTCCTCTATCCCATTCCGTTCCTCTGAGCGCCGCCAGTTTTATAGCCGGCCGCGGGCTGTGGATGGGGAGGATCGGGGCTTGCGGTTGAGGCCTTGGAGCGAGACCGTGGCCATTCGGGCTCTGCACCTGGGCGTCAGCGGTGTCGCCATTTGCGAGCTTCGGCTGCTGGCGGCCGTATCCAAAGACGCCCGAGATGGCCGAGGCGATGGCGTCCAATGCCTTTGGGGTCGATGGCGATTCGGCGCCCGCATCGTCAAGCTTGCGTCGCTTGATGGACGCCGGCGTCGGGACTGGTTCGGGTTCGGCTTGAGGGGGGTTTCGTTTTCGGTTGGTAGGCGTCGTCGTGGTCGCATCGTCGTCCATGGCCACCCCGCGCAGCGGCAATGCGCGCAGGGAGAGGAAGGGAGAGGAGTTTCAGGCGGCTGCAGATGCGAAGCAGTCGACGGCAGTTGGACAGTGCGGTTGCATTGCACGCTGGCTTTGTCCGTTCAATTCAATTTGGTATGTTGCACGCCACCAGACGTCGAGCCAATGCTGTCATCGAGCGCGGAAAGCCGCGGCCTGGCGCGTGTCGGACGCGTTTACGTACTTTAGCGCGCTGGCTAGGTTGTGCTTGTGCTAGCCAGCTTGAGTCACAGCGTCACAGCGCCACAGGGTGTCTTTCCGACAGGGCACGTGCGAAGTACTCCGTAGCCGTGGCGCAGTTCTGACATGACATGGTCGGGGAGGAGCAGAGCACAGCCTCGAACCCCATTCCTCAAGTCGTGCAACTCGTCGTCGCACAATCATGCTCCAGAGCGCATAGCCTTGCCAAGGAGGAGCCCATAGGCCCTGATCTAGCCCTTGTGGGCGAGATGATTCGAAATTACGAGTATCGTTGGCAAACTGCCCCAGTCTGCGGCGCTGCGCCGCGAGGCGACCGCAATCTGCTCTACTCGTGCTTACGAGTACAGCAGCGTTCATGTCTCAGGGCCAGGGTGGTGTTGCATTTGGCGTCTCGAACATGCCGTCGCATCGTCAGCACTGGCGTTGGCCCGAGTTCAACGCCCCGGGTGAGAAGCCAGAGCGGCCTGGGCTTTGATGCATCGTCGTTGGCCTAGTTGACGAGCTTCCCTGACCCTCGTGAGTCATTAGCAGCCCTCGTCGACGCTTACGGCCAGGCTCCATCTCCGGTGGGGGCGCATTCCTTTTCAAGGACTTTGCAAAACTCTTGTTCAAACCTCAGCCCTGTGGCGACCCACGGCGATCTTGGACCCGCTTGCATTTTGGCCGCCCTGTGCTGCATCTTCAACCATCACGTCGCCAACAGACGCAGAGCACGGATACAGAGCAGGGGCACTCTTACGCGTACGTACGAGCACGGAGTACCCTGTGGTACAAGGCAGCTCGATCCGGCCGCCGTCGGGCCTCCAAGGCTTGCCCCGAGGCGTCTTCCGTACCTCTCCTCTCAGGAACCGTCGTGTCGCCAATGGCGCGTCAGCCACTGGCCTCTCGGCCGGTCCGTCGGTGGGGCCAGACACGCATGCCCTCGTTCTCGTTGCCGTCTGCGCAGGGCTTCGACCAACAGTAGTGGTTCTGATGGCGCGTGATTCTGCTGGGGGCGAGGTTCTGGACCGTGCGAAACAATCAAAACAATGCCCCATTGCGTCCCGGCATAAGAAGTCTTTTGGCTCCCCAACCATGACGGCATCGTCGAGCAGTCCAAGACGACGTCGTTCCCTCAGCCCTCACGGTGCCTCGTGGGCCGGCTCGACTGTCACGGCAACGCCAATTTGCAACAGCCAGCTCCATGGCAGACCACCACCAGCACCATTTGCATGTGCCCGACAAGCTCCGCATCTTCAAGAGCCCCGTTGTCGGCCCTGGCGGCGACAAAGACCTCGGCCTGGCCCATTCTCCCGACGACAACCGCGAGTTTAGAGACGGTCGCGACCACGACGATGATCTCCCCCAGTTCGCGCGGGTTTGTCACTGCTGCCCATTGACATTGACAGGCTGCTTCATGCTGACAGCGTACGCCCGCAGTACGTGGAGCCAACCCTCTTGGAGCTCTTCTTCGACCTCTTCTTCGCCGCCAACTACAATGTCTTCTCCGAGAACCAAGAAGTCACCAATCACGCCCGGTTCAAGGCCTATGTTGGTTACTTTTGGCAGGGCTCATCCACCGGCCGTCAATTGCTGAGGCTGCCGCTATCCTTGCGAGACCCTGGCTGACTTTCCCGTGCCGAAGCTTGCTGTGGTTGACCTGGTTCCTGGTGACACTCTACGACGTTCGCTATGTTACAGACAGCATCTTCAGTGAGACTTTCCACCTCAGGACTAGCCCAGGGTGCCCTTGACTAACAAGTAATGAAGCCCGCGTGACGAGAGCCATCCAGCTTGGCGTGCTGGTCGGCTTCGCAGTGGTGGCCCCGAAATTCGACCCGACTAACCAGCATAGGGCAACCATGAGGGCCATGTGTGCGTACCAACCGGTGTCGTCAACCTCCGGACTACGTTAAACTGACAGCTGCAGCGCTTATCCTCGCCATCTCACGTGCTTGCCTAGCCGTCGAGTACGCGACCACGCTGTGGCATGTCAGAAAGTTCAAAAAGGCCCGCCTGCCTCTCTACCTCCAGACCGCTGTCCACGTCGTCGCTGCGGCCATCTACCTCGGCATCACCTTTCGCTTCCAGCATGGGAGAAGCCGGGTTTTTATGACGTGGTACTTCATTTCGGGCGCCGAGGGTGTTCTCACCATCCTCTTGTCCAACTTTTCACCAGTCCTCAGCTTGACCAAGACGCACCTGATGAAGCGCATGACTCTTCTGACAGTCATGATGCTGGGTGATGGCATCGTGCAGATTGCAAAGGAAGTTGTGACCATTGTCAAGACGCCGGACGTCTGGAGTAAGTGGCCCGCCGCTCGCCTCGGCCTGCCAGTGACAAGGCTGACGATGGCTATCGTACCTTAGACCCTGTGACAATTGGTCTCGTAACGGCCGCTGCTGCGACAATCTACTTCGTCTTCTTGATATACTTCGACTGGCTGAGGTCCTCCCTCTATCTCCCCGCCTGGCGGCAGCAGCTGTGGACGAGCATCCATCTGCCCTTCCACCTCTCCCTCGTCTTGTTCATGCAGGGCTTTACACAGTACCTCATCTGGTCCAAGATCGTTGACGTGCTCAGTCGCGTCACGATGAGTGTGAACCAAGGAGACGCCGAGTTGCTCGCTAATACCACAAGCAAGGAGGTTCAGGACAACTTCAATCAAACCGTTACGTCCTTCTTCAAGCTATACCCCCCTAAAGTTCAGAGCACCTTTGATACCGTCAACGACGCGATCGCCAATTTCACGCAGATTCCCGACAGCTTCTGGCCCGACCTCGTCAAGTACTTCAAGACCAATGACGAAAATGTCTTCGACGGGGAAGATGCAAAGGGGATAGAGATTTTCATCAATGCCTTGACTGCTGTCATGCAATCCATGGCCAATGCCCTGTTTGCGAACTTTGGCATCAACCTCGAAAGCGAAATCACTACCAAGAATCCTACGGCGAGCAGCGATATCAAGGGAGGGGGCTTCCAAGGTCGAATCCAGGACAAGACGTGGGAACGCTATAGACTGGTAGTATGCCTTCCCGCACCGTGGGCAGTTCGTGAAGCGAATCTGATGCTAACGCTGCGAAGTTTGCATACGGCTACATCGCCTCCGGGTGCGCCCTCTTCTTTATGATCATGCTTTCTCTCATTGCACGCACCAAGCCGCTGAAGACCTGGCCAATCATCCGCCTCGTCATCATCTTCCTCTTGGCGCTCGGCCTGGGCCTCACCGCTACACTCTGGTTCAATACCGATAGATGCTACGAGTTCCTGCAGACGGCCTGGGTCTTGCCCACCATCACCTTTGTCTGGACCGTCGTTCTCATCATCACTCACATCAACGGAGAGGGCATTAAGCGTAACGCGCACCGTTTCAAGCGTCGCCGGCAGCCGTATACCTCCGTCTCTGTGCCTTTGACGTCGACGGGCGATTGGGCGAGCAACGACCGGAAAGGCGCGGGCGGACCCGGCGACGTGGACGCCGAGGCGCAGCGCCGGGCCCCATCCCCTCGGGGGTCGGACGACGACACGGGAGCGGAGCGATACGAGGGCCATCAGGCAGAAGAGATCGGGGTTGCGTATGGCGGTTCCGACAGGCCGCACTCGAGTTATGATCCGTTGGAGGCGCCGACAGAGTACAAGGGTGCTTCTCATGCTTGAGACGTGACATGGCACTTCTATGATACCTACATCAAGGGGGCATATCTTGTTTGGAATAAAGAAAAGCGATGGTGTGTAAAATGTCTATTCTCGTATCTAGCTCCATACCCTACTAAACGTGTAACGCTATCCCTGACCTTTGATCCTTTATGATTATTCTGTTTGGTTTTATCCTCTCCGGCCCACACCCGAGCCAGAGCCGGAGCCAGAGTTCTCTCCCCGGCTCCTCCTATCCCTAAGCGTCGCCTTGGTCCTCCGCCGCCCATGGTATACACACACCCCCGTCCCGCCGCTCGCATGGCGGAAGTTTGCAGGGCACATCGGGCTGCTGGGCAGATGCTCCGGGACGTCGAACTGGAAGTCACCGGGCGCGACGGGCGGCCCCCGGCGGTTGGTGCGCTGGGGCATGGGCTCCCACCACTCGCGCGTCTGGGCGGACAGGCTGCTGCGGCGGTACCCGTGGCGGGAGGCGGGGCGGGCCGGCGGCGGCGTGGGCGGCGTGAGGCTGTCGCTGTTGTTGGCGCCGTTGCCGTTGCCGTTGCCGTTGCCGTTGCCGGACCCGTCTGGGGGCGGCGTCATGCAGGTGAAGAAGCCGCGCGGCTTGCCGTCGGCCGTGTCTTCGTCGAGGGGCGGCGTGCTGACGCGCACCGCTTCCTTGAGACGGTTGTGAGGATCAGGACACATGAGGGAGATGCGCGAGACGCGAGGTTGCTTACTCCACCGGGAAACTGGCTGTTTGTGGACTTGAAGCCATCTGTACACCAGCGTCAGCCCACATCCGGACCAGCAGCTGGAGGTTTGAAACGTACAGTCCGTGGCAGTAGACATGGACATGGACATGGACATGGGCGTGGCGGGCGGCGTGCCACCCCGGAGGACCTCCCTGACCGAGCTGGCCACCGAGCTGGCCACCGAGCTGAACGAGCCATCGGACCCCTTGCGGTGCCA
Organism: Tolypocladium ophioglossoides CBS 100239; assembly: GCA_001189435.1. Taxonomy (NCBI): domain Eukaryota; kingdom Fungi; phylum Ascomycota; class Sordariomycetes; order Hypocreales; family Ophiocordycipitaceae; genus Tolypocladium; species Tolypocladium ophioglossoides. The sequence goes on from LFRF01000023.1 coordinate 428,007, forward strand.
CGGCGCCCTGCCAAACAGCTTGCGCGAGATCTTTGACGTGCCGAGGTCGTCCTTGAACCAGGTGCCCCTCTTGCTGATGTTTTGCGACAAGAGGAAGCTGCGCGTGCCGTCAATGATGGGACCAGCCGAGTCGTTGCCGKCGTCGTCGTCGTCGGGCATGCGGACGCTGTCGGCACGTCGTTTCTGTATCCGCGTGAGCCACGCAGTTACATACAGCTGCCAGGCGCGGTACTAGGCGGAGCTGCTACCTCTTTGCGGCTCTTGGGCTTGAGCTTGGATTCGAGATCCTTCTTGGCTCTGATATACCATCGTTTGGCGGCCATGGGCGAGGCGGTGGCGGAGACAGTTTTCGGGGGGGAGGCTTTGACGACAGTCTCCTGGGAGCGGACCTCTGCCACGTCCTCATCCGTGTCCTCGTTCGAACGCGGCGGCACGACAAGGCTCTCGCTCGACTCGCTCGGCAGCACCATGATCGTCGGGTTCTGTAGCGAGAGCACGTGCGCCGACTCGGACAGGAACGGGCTCGGCAGCGCCTCGTGGGATCGCACCACCTGCCGCTGCGGGCCCGTTATGCTCGCTGCCGGCGAGGACAGCAGCGAGACCACGTCGCGGTCCGTCTCACTCGCCGACTTCGTCGAGCGCGAGCGCCACTTCCAGAAGCGCGAGCTGGCGTTGCTCTTGTTGCGCGGCACGCCGCCCTCGACGAGCCGGCGCTCGGCCCAGTACCCCTCTGGAAACCAGACCTACTCGAATCCATCGCGAGGCGGGCGAGGCGGGTCGACACCGAACGTGGACGGCGAAGACGCGGCCGGGCGATGTGTTGCTGCTGGTGGTGCTGCGGAGCTGGGGGCAGTCGACTTTGCGCCGCTGCCGCTGCCGTGCTGGTGCTGGTGGGAGMGAGCGAGCAGGCCCGATGCCGAGGACGCGCCGTCGTCGGCCATCATCCTTCGCCAGCCGGACCTGGTCGCATCGGAGGCGTCGGGAGGAGACGTGGGAAAGGTGAGGTAGAAGAGCGGCGGCGTGGGGAGGGAGTGAAAAGGGAGGTTGAAGTAGCTATTCGCAACCGTCAGCACCGCACTCTCGTCTCATTATCTCACCAGCTGTAAACAGGCAGCCAGCTATAGCGCCTTGTCCACCCACTTGATCTCGCCAGGGCTCCCGGGCAGCATCGGTCTCTGAATTAGCGAGTCCGACATGGCGCCACTGACAAGGCGCGGCCGCGCCGGCTTCGCTTTGCTGGCTTCCGGCCGGAGAAATAAGGGCGGCAGCGTGGGAAGCGGATGAGGAGGGGGCGTGGCTTTGGCGACGTCTGTAGGGCCGAACGGGAGGATGCTGAGGTTGAGCGAGGCAAAGGGCAGGCGAAAATACTGGCGCTCTCTTCGGCAGAAAGGGATGCACACGTAGGTTAGGTTAGTACTCATAGGTCGGGTAGGATGACGGCCAAAGGGCCTGCGACGGTCGGCGACGGTTCTGATCGTAAGAGTAGGGAGAGTAAGGAGTCGGCGAGCCATCCACCGCCTGCCTTCGTCCCATTGCTCCTCGCCTTCGATGTTGGATATCGCCTGCCAGAGGACCAGAAGCTTGGCTTGGCTGGGCTCCGCGAGCACAGCTTGGCAGGCGCAAACACCTGGGGGAGTTCTAAATCTTTGTCTCTCAAGAAAGGCTGCTCTACTTGGTGTCGACCTGACAATGCTCTTGCATTCGCTGCCTTGTGCAGTCGAACATCCTCCTCCTCGTATGTCCAAAAGGATCACAGCCTAGCAACCCAATGCTCCAAACGCCGTATATGACCTCCCAAACATCATTCCCATGTCTTGTTGTTTCGCGCACATACCATGGGGCTGTTCTGTCAATCAAGAGTCGATGGCCATGGTGTCATCTCCATCCAGGGCCATCTCGTGCTGCTCCAGAGGGACGCCACGGCCTCGGCCGGCCAACAACTCTCGCCGCACTTCCGGGCCGATGGCAGAGTGGCCGTGGCTCAGCAAGAGATCAAGAAGCGCCTCGCGCTGGTCCTCGGTGACGTCTCCCTTGTATCTCTGCGCGAATGCCAACAGGCTCTGATGCCAGATGACGGGCAGTTTGGTCTTGGCGTCGCCTTCAGCATATACGCCCGTCATGGCGTCTCCTTGCTGAGCGCTCGCCGGGTCGACGCTACGGAATCGTAGGAAATGGAACACCAGCGCATCGATGACCAGGTATGGCAGCGCATACTTCTTTTCCAGCAGCGCCTTGATGAAGATGTTTGTCGCACCGCCGCCTTCGCTGCCTTGCGATGCCTCTTGCGCGGCGATGTCGCAAAGGCCCTTGATGGCCGCCGCAGAGTGTAGAACAGGGACGGATATCCTAACCAGGACCGCCGAGATGATGTGAGCCTCGCGGAGGGTGCAGGTTCCACTGCCCACCAGGGGGAACAGGAAACCCTTGAAAAATGCTGCAGGCTTATAGAGGGCCTTCTTGAGCGAGTTGAATAAATGGACGTTGAGCTTCTTGTTCTCGTAAATGTCCTCGCGGACCTTTTCCAGGATCACCATCTCTAGGAACCGTTGTACGATGAAGGGCTTGTGGGAGACGAAGATCCTCGTCGCTTGGTAACAGGCATTGGGCGTCCAGCTCTCGGGCTTGGTGATTTCGAGAATTTCTTCCCAGTGCGGAATCGTGGGGAGGATCTTGAAGGGCTTGGGGAGAGGCCCAGACTTGTAGCGAGACAGAATTTGTCCGATCCTGTCTGATGTCAGCATAAAGGATGTGTATCATGAGCTCAGAGGCGCCACTCACTTGGTGTAAGCCTCGACGACCTTGGGGGGCAATTCGTATTCGTCAACTGGTAAGTCGGCTTTTTTTCTCGCCTCGGAAGCCTCGTGCGCGGCAATCTTCTCCAGAATGAGGTCAGCCAGGTTGACGCTGTCGCCCTGTTCCTCGCCCGTAGGCTTGCGATCCCAACCGTGCTTCAACAAGTCGTCCTCCTCATCCGGCATGAACTTCTTGTACATCTCAAGGTCGTCGGGGTCCACCTCAATCTCCTCCACCACCTCTTCCTCGTCGCCCCATGCCTCGTCATCGTCGTACGTCTTGCCCTCTTCGTCGGCAGCGTCGTCGAACCGCGAGTCGTATCCGAAGTTGTCGACCGTGGGCACCGACATGGAGGCTGCGCGCTTTGCATTTTCTTCCTCGGCCAGCTCGCGGCCTATCCGCAAGATGTTCTTGGACGCCTTGGAGTCAACGAAGCTCTCGTCGGCATCTTCAACGTCCTTCGCCTTTTTCTTGCCCGGCTTGGTCCGCAGGACACCGGTGGCGATAATGTCGTCTTCGAGGGGGTTATGGCGCCTGGCCGGGCGGCCGGCCGTGGGAGTTGTAGCTTTGGGCATTTTGTGTCGATTGGGCTGTGAAAAGGGCAGCTCAAGATATCACGGGTTGGACTTGATGGAGTTGAAAATCCAAAAAATTGTGCTGTTGTCGATCTGCCACCCCTCATTCCAGTTTAGGTTTAGCGCAGAGCCAACAGGATGCAATCCAGCTCACCGCCTTCGGACCACCTTTCGGTATCTTGACGTGATTGTAATCTCGTGCACTCAGATAGAGGAGTAAAACGGGAATTGAATGGTTTAATAACTTGATCGAGGGCATAGGTTTTGCTTAAAAAAAACCCCGTTTCAAGCTTGAGAGTCGGGACTTGCGCCATCTTTGCTGAACTACGAACTAGGCCGTAAGGATATTTCTTTTCACGAATGCAACTCCAAAGAAATAACACGATTTTAACAATCCAAATCTCAACTCATCTTTTTGGATTTCAAAATCATGTCTATTTAGCCAGCTCTGGAACAAGTGTGAGCCGAGCCTGGTTTACAGCATGAGGCTGTCGTCTTGAGTGAACCCAGTGGGTCCCGCAGAGCCTGGACCCTGCTGATGACGCTGGAACTTTAGGCTGTGAAGTTTGAACCCCCACCATCAAAAATGCCCCTCCAAGAAGATCACCAACACCACCATCACCATATCTAACTCATCGGCTCAAAAAAGATATTTGGGGCGCTGAAGAGCCAAAATGCCGACAGAACTCGAAGAGGTATGTGAATATTAAGCAGTCATTTGTGGCATACCACCTTATAATGAGGGATTGCTGACCAGCCTTGGCCACTAGCTCGTGGGCTTCATCGCCCATCCCAACCCTCAGATTCGCCTCGCCGCCGCCGAGAACCTCGTGCCCTACTCAACAGCCGAGCCGGCAATCTTCAAGGCGGAGGAGCTGAAGCCAGTTAAGAACCTCAAGCTCCTGGTTAAAGACCATCCCGTAAGTTGGAAGCCGCCGGATCTCAGCCCCCGCCCCGGGCCACGAACTGACAACCGCTTGCGCAGAAAATAGCCAAACATGTCCTGACGATACTGGTCAACGTGTCCGGCGACCCGGAAGTGCTCAATGAGATGGTAAAAGATGACAAATTCTTGGAGCTTGTGTTTCAGTATATAGTTGTGAGTCCCAGACCGCTCGCTCCCTCACCCAAGTAACGAAGTCTGACTCCCGTTGACAGAACCCTGAAGAGCCAAACGCCAACTTGCTGGCCATGCTGCTCGCCAACCTCGCCAAGTGGGATGGCATCAAGTCCGTGCTGCAGCGGAAACAGCAGGCGCCCGAGGCGCTGGGCTCCGACGACGTCGTCCTCAACCAGCTCATGGACCTCTTCGTCAAGGGCCAGGACGGCGCATACAACAAAAACGCCGATTTCGACTACCTCGCCTACGTCTTCGCCGACCTGGCCAAGCACGCCGAGATCCGGCAGTACTTTGTGAACCCGCAGCCCTACGACGGCGTCATCCCCCTGACCAAGCTCAAGGTCTTCACCGAACACAAGTCCGACGTGCGCAGGAAGGGCGTCGCCAGCACCATAAAGAACGTCGCCTTCGACGTGCAGTCGCACCCGTCCTTCCTGTCCGCCGGAGGCATTGACATCCTGCCCTACGTCCTGCTGCCCATCACCGGCAGCGAGGAGTACGAGGTCGATGACGCCATGGCCATGCTGCCCGACCTGCAGCTCCTCCCGCCGGACAAGCGGCGCGACCCGGACAGCACCGTCGTCCAGACGCACGTTGAGACGCTCACCCTGCTGACTACCACGCGAGAGGGCCGCGAGCTGATGCGCGAGGTGAGGGTGTACCCCATTGTGCGCGAGACGCACCTCAGGGTGGACGACGGGGCGGTGCGGGAGGCATGTGAGCGGCTGGTGCAGGTCTTGATGCGGGACGAGGAGGAGCCGGATGCGAATGCGAAGGGGCGGGTGCAGGAGATTGAGGGAGCCGAGGATGATGAGATTGTCGAGGTCTAACAACCCGTGCATCGAGCTCATGGGGTGTACGAGGGAGCCTATTTTGATCAGTGGCATGGAGTACTGCATACGGCATTTGAACAAACGGATCTTTATGGTCATGGAAAAGCAAATGTCTTGTTTGCCAAAAGAAGGTAAATTTAGAGCCAGGGGTTCTGCTGCTCAGATATGCTCCACAGCAAGAAAGCCACAAGGTATTCGAGAGCAACTTGTGTACATAAAATGACACGACGAGAAGGAACCTGACTCCCAGACAATTGCCAGCTCCTACTTCAATCTACCCATGTCCTCATCATTTTCATGAAACACGCTCTTTTTCGCCGAAATAGGCACCTCTCCCACTGATATATAGTCGTCCGCGGGAACCTCGCCGGCTGTTGGCGGCGAGACAGGAGCAGGCGTTTTCATCTCTTCACGGCCTTCGTGCATGGTCTGCATGTGCTCTCGAGGCCCCGAGTCGCCAACTGCAGGCCTGGACACGCCGAGGATCGGAGACGAGTTTCCAAGGAGCGGCGAGTCGACGCGGGCGCTGTTTGCTGCGCCAGAGGTTCGGGAGACGAAGCTTGTGTTATCGGCGAAGGAAAACGAGCTATGCGAGGGATCGGTGGGGGAGCGCGTCTTGTTCTGGGCGAAGTTGGAGTGCTTCTGGATCACCTCGATGGGAGAGAGGCCGGTGTCGTGCAGCTCTGCAGGCGGAGACGTGTCTGCAATTGTTAGCAGCGTTCCTCTCCATGTATCAGCGAATATGCCAGACTTACCGCCCAGTTCCGCGACTTGCGTGTCCTCCATCTCATGGTGAACAGAGCGCTCGGTTTCGGGCGACATGGGCGCAACAGATGGCGCCTTTCCAATCTCTGGGCTCGGAGACATGGCATCTGAAGTGGTCATGGTAATCGTCTTCTCGGGGTGCTGGCCCCTAATCCACGATCGGATGCGCATCGCAGCCTCGTCCGGGCCTGACTCCTTGGAAACGCTACCATCACGCTTCCTCCGGTTCAAGAGGCAGCGCCAGGCAATGAGGCCGACTCCGACGAGGAAGACGATGGGAACGACTACGGCGGGGATGATGATGTGCCTTTTGTCGTCACCGCCATCATCGTCCTTGTCCTTGGGGAGGTCCGGCCGCCCTGTTGCGGGTGCAGCGCCATACGGCCAGTACGTGGTGATCTTGTTGGTATCGTACTTTTGGGCGAAGACGTCGCCGAGGCCGCTGGTTGCCCACCCGGAAGGCACCGGCTTAGTTACCGTTGCGCCGCCAGAGGCATCACCCCCTATTGCTGCTCGTACTTTCTCATGAACACCGTACGAGCCGTGCTTTGTCGGATCGTAGGAGTCCATCCACTCGCCGCTAGTAATGTTGAAGATCACAACAGGCCCTTTGTCCAAACACGAGGGTAGGTGGCCCGCTTGGGGAGTGTAACCGCCAAAGACCATCATCTGATCTGGATATGGTTGGAAACATTTATGGCCGGCCCGCCCGTGAATCGCAGTGCCGTTGTTGATCTGGGTCCACGTAAACGAGGGCAGCGAAAGAACCCAGACATCATCGTAAAAGTCGTTTGTGGGATGAATTCCGTCAAAGCCGCCGTAGTAGTAAATATTGATGCTCGAGCGGTCCGCAGCAGCAGCGACGATTGCGCAACCCCTGCTCCGTGTCCCCGGCGCGTCCTTTGTCGGCTGCTTGTACCACTTATTGCCGGCAACGTCATATATGTCAATGGTGCTCATAAACTCCGGACTTTCTTTTCCCTTTTGGGCCCGTTAGAGAGTTTGTCCGGAGTCTGGGGCCGTTACCGCACTCACACTTGCGTCTGCGTCTGCCGACTTGTGGGAGACGGAAGCCCACTCCGGGTATGTTACACCACCGAGAACCACGAGGATCCCTTGTTTGCCGATTGGGACCCAAACAACTTCCGCGTTCGATCGCCCTTTGATATAGCTGGGCAACGTGCTATTGCTCCATTCCTCGCTGAGTTGCGTGCTCATGTCTAGGCTGATGAGAGTGTTTGAGATGTTGACCGCCATGGCAGAATCGTTCAGGCCCGTGTTGAATATGATGGGCCCGCGGGTCGGCGAAGTCAGCCCGGAAAAGTACCACGCCTTGTTCTCGGAGGGCGCGTTGACAGCCGCGCCGTAGGCGATGTATCGAGTGATGTGATCGCCGAGACGGGTGTCAAGAAAGCCCCTTTGCCACAGCGGCTTGTTCACCCCATACTGGTATGCCTGGTATTTCAGTGCCGCGTCCGCAGCGGGCTGTTCGTACAGCTTGTCGTTCCTGAACACCGCGCCGCCGTCCAGGTAGAATTCGGCATTGTTGGCGAGCATGGCCCCGTCGTAGTAGTTGGGCTCTGAGCTGATGCCGTTTGCTGTGCCCCCTATTGCTTTGGAAAGTTCGTTCTTCAGTAATATGCCTGTGACGTTGGTATCTGGTGAGAATGGCTCGCTCAGATTGTAGGTGAGGATAAGCCCTTGGTAGTTTCCTACGGCGCGTCAGCTCGAATTATCCCCACGGCTACTATGATATACACGAACCTGGGTTTACAACTGTTCCCACCTGCCCGGAGTCGAGGCCAGGCGACCACCAGATGTTGCCCCCATCGAGATAGACGATATCTCGTATCAAAGCCGCTGCGGAACGCAGTCAGTCAAGCGCAAACCCCCACCACACAAATACCTCAAGTCGACCACGTCGAAGCCTTACCTCGAGGCTGTTCCCAGTAACAAATAGTGGTGTTGATCTGATGCGGTACCCAATTGCTGAACTGGGCGACAGATGGAGTCGCCAACAGGGCGAGGAGGCCCCAGGACAAAGCACCGTGATGCTTCATTGCGACAGCTTCCTTTGACGTACAAAAGCCGACATGAAATGGTGCAGATACCGTGGGTCAAGGGAAGACAGGGCTAGCATTGCCCCAAGGCCCTCGGGAGACGACGTTCTTGCTCGCAGGGCTTGTTTGCTTGAATCGTGCTGCGGGAACGGAGCTGAACTGTCAGAGTCAGCAGAACTTTGCGCCGACGACGCGATCATGCATGACCGGTTTGTCCGACAACGCTCGGTATTATTAAGATGGTGTTTTACGTTGAAGTGAGTCGCCGCGAAAGGCTATCGTGATAACCACGCATTGCCTCCGGATGAGATCAGACGATGTGGAGGATGGTGGGGTTGAAGGGACGACACCAACAGCGCGTTTCATAGGCAACTGGTATGAATGACAAGGCACGCAGGGCTTCAGGCATGGGACCAGAAAGCACGGGCATGGCCTGGTTGGTGTGAAGAGAGCATGATGCAATAATACCTGGGGTCCCACCTCTCCGCCAAGGCTTTGGGACGGCGGCTCGTGGCAGAGGTCGACGACTGGAGTATTCAGACGAGACATGTTTCTCGATTTAGCAGAAGGGGGAGGGGGGGGCTGTTCCATAGGAAAGTACCTCTTGCATCATGTACCAGGGTGCCTCGTGTCGATGCTCTTGCAGCTCAATGCGTACAGCAGGCCTGGCCGAAGGGACCGAGGGTGATGGTGCTACTTCGTAGTGAAGGCCGGAGTGGTACAGAGCAGGATGTCAATGACACTGCGGTCCCATTCGACCACCAGAGCCAGCGTTTCTGCAAGACTGGTTTGGCTGTGGTGGTCAGGAGGGGGCGGCATTGGAGCCTCGCGTCATACCTGGCCACCCAGCATGTGAACCTGGACAATGCACGTTTTCCCGGGTGCTTAGCAGGCAACTGCGCGTATACAGCACAGCCGCAGAACTAGAACACTAAAGCGGTCCTTGCCCCGTTGCACGGAATCGCGCACGCAAGGTCCCGAAGGGAGCGTTGAATCGGGCACGGCCGTTTGGGAAGCCGTTGGCGGCCCTGGCAGCATGGACATGGCCGACATGGCCCGGATGATGCCGCGAAGGCAATACAGGGCAGCCGATGAGCAGATTGCCCGTCGCCTAGTTTGATCTCGTGCCTTGCAAGCACCTGGAAGCGCAAAGAGACCACGCACGGAAGAGGGGCTTTGCAGCCAGATCGAGTCGTATATGCCGCTCGGCCACCAAGACGGGGACCTGCTCGACCGAGGATGCCAGCCTGACAAGAGCATCGGCCGATGAGGCTCGTGAAGACTTCCCACCTCGGCCGGGCCAACGACGCGGGCTCAGCAGCGCGGATAGGTGGGCGTGCTCCATCAACGAGGGTGAGTTGTTTGTCCTGATTCAAGTCTCACTGCATGTCGTCTGCAGCTTAACTTGGCGCTAATTGATGGACGAGCGCAAGAGGTCCGTAGTGGCAGGCTAGTGCATGAAACCGGGATATGCAACTCGCGACCAACAGCCACCGCTTTGCCGTGCTGAGCTGTCGCTGAGGGTACGGAGTACTCGTACATGCGGCGCTGCGTGTGCCCACGGGCCATCCGGGACATGGACTGCGCTCCCCATGTTTGCTGCAAGGGGCATTGGGGTCTGGGCCTCTGCCGGACCCGAGACGATGGGTTTGTTGTTGTTGTTGGGCCGTTGTTGTTGGGCCGTTGTTGTGCTGTTGCAAGAGGCAGGACCAACAGCAACAACGGTCACAAAGAAAGTCTGGTGCCAGGGAGGTCTGCCAAACCCACTATACGCGTACGATAAGCCCCGCCGGCAGGGCTGTGCGGGGCTGCGGCGGCCTGGCATGGGCGATGGGCATCGGCGGTTGCCTGGAAGGGCAATCGAGGCAGCCAATGGGGCCTCGGGGTGTCAGGTGCCAGGTCCCGTTGTGGAACCCGCAAACAAGCTCTTGCCCAAACGAGCGCGCCCTCCTCTCAGCTCCCGTCGCTTCTTCCACTCCTGCGAAGGACGACGAACCATCACCAGCATCATCTTTCACATCGTCACCAGCCGGCACTCGAGATCCAGCCGTGGCCCCTCTCGCCTCTCAGTCCCACTGACTCGCCCGTCTCTCGCTGCTGCTGGCTCGACTCTCGGCTCTCACTGACTCGCATCCCCGTGTGTGCCTGGGGTTGCTGCCCCGTGCTGGTTGCGCCTTTTTACGTTCAACGCCTGCCGTACCATCCCCCGTCCACGGCGCATTTCTAGACCATCCATTGACTTGTCCGGGCGGAGCGCACGCATAATACCACCCAAGGCACTCACAATGAAGTACGTGCTCCGTACTCCGTACGTCCATGCAGTAATACGCGATCGTTGCATCCGCCAACCCCCATGCCGCGGGGTAAACCCTTGCAACTGCCACCTTTCCGCTGGCGCGGCAGCGGGCTCTCTTCGCTGCATGCCTACTCATACGCATCCGTTCGTGCGGGCCGATGCCTCATGCTGTGCCACACAAGGCTTTGGGCAACTCGGGTACACGGTGGTGTGCTTCTACTGCGGCCAAGCCGACTTGCTCTGGGTCCTTTTGCACGGGGCAACAAGATGCGGCCCATTGCATCGCAAGTTGCACTGTTGCACTGCAGGCCAATACGGATGGCAGATCTTGTCGGTATCATACTGAGCTGCGTTGCGCAATTGCCTGTCTCATCTACTTCGTACTTCGTCTTCCGCCACGTTGTCTCGTCCGGACTGTGCGAGCGTGGGGGGGCCAACAACACACGTTCTCTTATCATACCCCCGTTGTGGCCATATTGGAGCTCTACCCTCACCGAGAGCTCTTCCTTGTTCGTTCCCACCCTCGTCCCGCTGCGACGCGCGAACCCTGGCTGCTGGGCGGGATCTACGAGTGAGGACATGGTCCGCACGGAGAATGAGGGCGGATATGCTTGCGTTGCCAGTTCCAGTCGCCGAGCAGTTCTTGGGCCAGCTGACCTGCTTCTCAGCTTGATGCCTGATTCCCATCAACCCGATTGATGCTGCCTTGCGCCACAGTTCTGTACTCTGTCCATCATGTACGGCAGAGTATACGCCCGAGGCTGGACGCGGAACCAGTTGTCTGGCGGATGGACCACCTCTTCTCGGCGTGTATAGGTGCATGCTTCGTCGCCTTGGCCCGTGGCCCGATCCAACCCAGGCCGGCCCTCCGCATTGGACCAGGAAGCCTATCCATGTCATGGTTACGTGCGGGCTCCACTGGGCCGCAATCTTTGCATGTACGAGGACGAAGTAGGTCGCACGGCTGTTTGGTACCTTCTTGAACTTGCTGCCTCCGGAGACGCGGTCACCGGGCCTCCTTGTGGCCATGACTGCGTCGCAAATAGGCTCTGGCTCAACATCCCCAAAGATCTGTCCACCGGGGCATCTCTGATGCGCCCCCTGTCTGTTGTCGTATCTCCGCCTCTGTGTCTTACCCAATGCCCTCCTCGCGAGCCTCGCGTGTTGACTGTCTTCTCCTCCTTCGTTCCGTCTTGGACCCTGGCAAGCGGCAAACAAAGTCATCTCGGTTCTATACTTGCGGGCTATAATAGGTCCCCCCCCCCCCCCCCCCCCCCCCCCCCCCCCCGACTCTCGCTTACACGGCCACGATTGCTCCACGGAGCCTTCGACGTACTCGCAACTCTGCCTGCGGCTTGCTTGGTGGTGCTTCTCGGCTGAGTGCTGTGCCGTCTCCCGTGAGCTCAGCATATCCAGGTCGGGCTGCCCCCTTGCGTTCTCTGCCCCGTCGTCGCAAACTCTCGTTTTCTGCGCCGGGAGTCGGGACTGCACCTGATACGACTAGGCGAATTCGCGCCTCGTGTCTTACACGCTCGCTAACAGTCGCGCGCCGTTCTTGATCTCGTCGTCCAGTCCGCTCCCCGACTCAGCCCAAGATGCGGTTCGGCGCGGCTCTCTGGGTCGTGGGCTCCCTTGCCTCGACCGTCTTGGCCTCATTGGGCAACGGGACGGTCAACGCGAGCCTTTTTGCGTCTGATCAAATGCTTCGCGTGGAGACGTACAGCGCCGAGTGTGATGTTTGCTGCACATGCACATCGACGCTCATCACGAAAACGTAAGTCTGGTTTCGGTCTGGCCTGTCGTCAGCCAACTGACTCGAACCCAGGTACTTCACCACCATCTACGCGACATCGACGGTCCGTGATTCCCTTCCAACCAGATTGAGCGCCTGCTTACCGTTGTCGATGGACTAATTAGGTCCTTGCCACAATTACCGAGCATGACATTTCCACCAAATTGGAGTGTACGACACAATTTGTCACCAAGACAACTACTTCAACCTTTGAGACTGTAAGTACCAACGGCCACGAGAATTGATGAGTTCATTGACTGACCTTGCCACCCAGTCTTACCCCGTGACTGTGACTACCGTGAAAAAGTAAGTAATGGCGTTGACGGCTCTAGACCAAGACTCAATTGATGCTGCCTGGCGAGAGACTTGTGGGACTGGCCTACACTCTCTCGCTGAGGCTGAAACATATTCTTCCGATACAAGCAGCGGCTAACCCACCGCAGTTGCGTACAGAACTCGAACTCCCAGGCTACTCCTCTGACGATATCCTACGGTTACCGCCGGGATGCCGCAACCGTTCCCGACACGGACTGCGACACCGTAACAACCACAGAATGGGTGACAACGACCACCACCGAGGCTGTGACGGTCATTACGCCGTCGGTTACCACCAAGACTGTGATAGTGCCGACCATCTCGGTGGTGCCAACCACAGTGGAAGACACCCGGACAGTTACCCAGGTGCAGACCACATCCACAACCATATGGCTGACCACCACATATACAAAAACAACAACCTTCTCAACCAAGTACCCAGTTACTGTCACTTCTGACCACACGGTTGTAACTACAAGCATCAGCACAGCGTACATGACCACCGTTTCAACCTTCATTACCAGTTACCCAGTGGTGACCCAAGTCACCAAGCTCATCACGCAGACGGCCACCGTCACGGCTCCGGGGCAACTCACGACACTGACACTTCCGGGAGAGACGAGGACTCTTCCCGGCTCCACCATCGTATCGACTCTCACCAAAGAGCTTCCTGAACAGACAGTCACAATCACTGAGGGCGGAAAGACATTCACGACGACGCTTCCCGGCACCACCGCCATAACGACGACCACGGTTGTCATTGGCCCAACGACAGTCACGGCTCCGGCCGGAACGGTGACGGTTACGCCAATATTCGACGTCACCGTGTGCCCGTCGCTAACCGGCTCCTCGGCTCCGTTGCCGACGGACTCGGATCTTACCTTCGGCTGCAAGCCAGGATTTGTTTGCAACCCCCCAAAGCCAAATGGATGCAACTTGTGGCCCGAACCTCCTTTGAAGGACTTCCTTTGTCGCCCTCAAGACTGCATTCGGTCGCCCCCATTCACAAACGTCACCTGGAAGAAAAATGTGACGGAGTATTACCCTCCCTCCTACGGCTACTTCAATCTGAACCCAGAGGCATTCGGATTGTCCTATGGCATTTTCGAATTCGAAGTCTACGAGAAAGTCAAGGATGGCCATACGACGACGGTTACAACGGGCAACTGGGCGTCCCAGACCAGCCTGTCGGATTGGCCCCGTGCGTCTCACACAAGCACCACCAGCGTTCCTCCTCCTCCTCCGTACGGCCAAGAACATGAGCGGCGAGAGTTGCACATGTTTGGCAAACGAGCTGTCACTCCTAGCATCTGCTTCGATAACTGCAACAACGCCTGGTTGATTGCCCAGTCTATCGGCAAAACGGACGAGCTGTGCAGAGAAGGCAGTTCTTTCCGGGAAGGCTATAACGCGTGCGCAATATGCATTTTGGACAACACTGGGGCCACGAAAGATACCATTAGAGACTACGTGCAGCCGGAGTTTGCTCAATATCTGGATTTCTGCAAAGGCAAACAATCGAGTCCTATCGCATCAACGGCAACTGGCCCTGACAGCGCCGTCACGTCCCTACCACCCGTCGGAACCAGCGCCCAGGCGCAGACGAGCCAGACAGACTTCACTCCGATTGACTCGGCGAATTCGACGACTATAAGCTCGACCGCTACCGGGTTGATATCGTCCAACCAGTCGGGAGGTACCACCACATCCGCCACGCAACCTTCCTCAACGACAGCTCCCCCGTCTTCCAATGCCGCGACAACAACAACCACGTCGCAGCCTGGATCATCAACGAGCGTCGGGTCCTCTTCACCCACCAACGCAGCTTCCCAGACTGGAGCGACCAGCGGAACGAACGCTTCCCAGACTGGAGCGACCAGTGGAACGAACTCGGCGGCACCTATTTCTGCCACAAGTTCTGGGTCCGCACTGATATCTGTTGCTGCCACAGGTCCTGCGTCCGTACCGATGCCAATGTCTGGAGGACAGCAGAGCTCCACGGAGACTCAGGGGGCCGGCAGTGGAAGCAGCGCAAGTGGCACCGCTCTGCTGGGCAGCTCCGCAGGTAACAGTCTTGCCGTTAGCGGATCGAAGACGCCATCTCAGGGTCTGAAAACAACGAACTCGAGCGTCGCGAGCGGAACAGGGTCCCCGACTCAGCCGACCATCGTCACCGCCTCCGCGCCTCGCCTGGCCACCGGCGGTACCCTCATGATGGTCGCCCTGCCTGCGCTGGCAGCCTTTCTCTCCTGACAAGTTCACGTCTGATCCTCAACCATATTCATCACTCTCTTTAATGACCATCCTTTGCATTTTAATCGGGACTACGGTTTCAGCTGCAGTAGCAACTGCCCCCTCGATGATGCTTTTGAGCGGCTATGTGGAAGTTTACAAGATACCCCTCGGCGCTCATCAATAGAAGCACATTTGGGACAGGTTGGCGCGTGTCTCAAGGCAGATTGATGCTGGGTGCAAAACACGGAGGGTAGCATGGTATCGAGTTTACGTCGATGGCGGACGGACCTTGTGGAATACTTGGTTAGATAATGGTATAGTCTGGTTATAGTGATTGCACTGTGTGCCTCTTTCAAAGCTTGTAATCACAGCCGGTTGTGTCTCGTGTTTGCCCCATGAGCAAACGGCGGATAGTATTGACCAAGTCACCCCTGTCTTGAACTTTCATCCGTGTGTTGAATCACTGCATATTTCGCTATTGACTTTTCTCCTCTCTATTGTACTTGTCTGAGATTCGAGTGAATCCCGTTTGTTCACCCCACTTCTCCACCTTGATACCAGTTATCGTTCCTCCAATTCACTACCCAATGCCTCTTGATTCACTGCCCACCTCCGACTATAAAGACCCCTGTCTCTTCCTGCTTTTCTGCCCCCGTTCCTTTTCCTTCTCATCATCATTACTACCATCTACTGCACCTACAGACTACAGCACACGGCTTGGCCCAGCCCTGCTCAAGTATGACATCCCGCTCTCTACTTACGGTAGGTAACTACTCTCTCTCTGTCTTTGTGCGCGATTTATGTCGATGTCGATAGGCAGATGTCATCTCAGGGACCCTATGACGGTTCGGGTGTGCAGCCCAACGGTGGTCACCTCCAGAGCTAGCATGGCGAACCCAGCTCCTTCAAGCTGCCCTAACGTCGGCGGGCTCGAGGGGATTGCATCCTTCGAGGGGGTTTCCTACGCGGACCATGAAGTGCCGCTCGTGCAACCCAGGCGACGGAGATGTCTGGCAACCTGCTGAGGCCGGTAAGTGTGATCTCGCGCAGTTGTCGAACCAAGCTGACCATCAACCCTAGATGTTCCGCGCTCGCAACACGCCTGAGAGTGACGAAGCAAGCTTTGTGACTGGCAGCCGCAAAGCTGTCATGGTCCTGGATAATGAATTCAAAGCCATCAAAGGCAGCAAGATCTGCGGAGGGCCTTGGTGACGGGAGGTGCTTTGATATCTCACCTATTGCCAGCTTGGCATGCACACCACATCATCAGAAACTCGAGTCTTCGACTCAGCCAGCTCATCATCTCATCACCATACACTTCTCTCTCGTACGAACTGAATCCGCGCCACATCTCCAGGTCCAGTACAAACTCCCTCCCTGCCAGTGCCTCGTTAGGTCATGAAGCTGTTTGGAGACAGAATCCGTAAATCTCCTCGGTATGTGTACACACAACACCCTGTCTATGGCAGGAGTAGTCGTAGACGTACATCTGCATCAAGCCCCACAGGGAGCAAGTCCCAACAAGCATTCATTAATTCAACTTTGATTCAAATGCCAAAAGCTCAACAGTAACGCCATTCCCATGTACTCGATCCAACCAGCCTAACCCGAGCCAACAGGCATTGCCATGCTCTATACACACGTGTTTCATGCATCCATGGTGATCCAACTCACATCTATTCATTCCGCCGACAGTCCCTCC
Source organism: Tolypocladium ophioglossoides CBS 100239 (assembly GCA_001189435.1). Taxonomy (NCBI): domain Eukaryota; kingdom Fungi; phylum Ascomycota; class Sordariomycetes; order Hypocreales; family Ophiocordycipitaceae; genus Tolypocladium; species Tolypocladium ophioglossoides. Next base: position 444,493 of record LFRF01000023.1, read on the forward strand.
AGGACATTCATCGCCCTCGTGCCCTCTCTCTCAAACTGATTCACCATGGTCTCACACTCGTGCTTCAGCTTCTTCTCCGCCTCACCCGCGTTGAAGTAGATCCACTCCTCCACCGTCATGCGCTTCTCGGGGCTCGTCATCTCCTTGCCCTGCTTCAGCAAGCGCCCAACCGCATTCTCCTTGTCCACGCCGGCCCGCGGGGTGCCAATCACTGCGTCAAGGTTCACCGTTGTCCAGGGAGTTGTGCTCTGCAGTCCCGCAAGCACATTGCGCTTCGACGGAGAGCTATGTATGGGAGTTTCCACCACCTGGGCGAGAACGACCCTCTTTGCCGTGGCGCTAGTAGTGGGCTTGGATGAAGGCGGCTGGTTTTCGGCATCCGACGATTGCGGGGACGGGGAGGGTGATATCGCTGGCTGTCTCGCTGAAGGCGCTGGCGAGACGACCTTGGCCGGAGTAGACGGAGGCTCTGCCAAATGCCGGGAAGAAAGCACGGGGCGTGGTGGCGCGGTCTGCTTCAGCGCAACCGGTGGAGTAGTTCGGCCTTCTTCAACTTCTTCACCAGTTTGGATGACATCGACCTCATCATCCACTTCGGCTTCGTCTACTGTCGTGGCCGGCTGTGGTTGCTGGGCTTCTGTAGAATCCCTAGTCTTCTTTAGCGGTCTTCCACGGCCACGCTTTGCAGGGGCATTGGCAGATTTGGTCTCATCGCCGCCATCAGAGGCCTGTGACACCAATGAGGCTTTGGATGGGCGGCCACGACCGCGCTTCGCCGGCTGCTGAACGGGTTCAACCGGTTTGACAGGTTCGACTAGCTCCACAGCGGAAGCGGAAGCTCGCGACGCCAGCGATGCCTTGGACGGCCGGCCTCTGCCCCGTTTGACCGGCGGCTGAACAGGCGGCTCCTCCACTGCATCAAGCGATTCTCGTGATGCCAAAGAGAATTTGGTGGGCTTTCCTCGACCTCTAGTAGCCTGCGCCGCCTCTGCGTTCTTGACCACAGTGTCGGTGCTCTGAACGCTAACGTCATGCGACTCCGCAGCAGGCTCCTCGGCAGGCAGCTCAGGAATCTCGGGCTCAGGAATTTCGGGCTCAGGCTCGGGAGGCGGCGACGCAATTCTTGACTTCTTGGATTTTGTTTGCTTGGATGCCTTGCGCGTGCCGGCCTTGCGACCCTTCTTGGGCACGTGCAGCTGTTCTTGCTCGTCGACTGCCATCGCCGCTTGCAATGCCCGAAGCTCTTCCTCCACGTCTGCGTCGTCTGGTTCATGCACAGTAGGGTCGAACATGGCATAGTCGGCAGAACTCTGGGCCGCAATATCTCCATTGGTCCTATTCGCTTCGCATTCGGAATCCTGCGCAATTTCGTCGTCCTCGCTCCACTCTCTCTCGAGGTCTGCTTGTAGTTGACGCTCGATCTCCTCATCGTCGGGAAAGTCACAGGTCGGCTTTCTCAGCGACGCCATGGATGCAGTCGAGATGGTTGAAATGGCTCGTGACTTTGCGTTTGATCCTCGACCTTTATTGCGGGCAGAGTTCTTTCGAGCCGGCCCAGGTGCATCGGCTATCCCGCTGTCGTCCGGGATGACTGTAGAAGCATTGGTCACAGTGCTGCTTCGAGTACGCGTCGCTCGCTTCTTTGCTGCTGGACCTTCGGATATGAACATGACTGAGTCGTCAATGGTTTCGCTGCCTCGCTTCTTTCCACGCGAAGCCTTTACCGGCTGCGGTTCTAGAGCAACTTCTTCAGATTGATCAACAACTTCGGTCTCCACAGTCTCGTTCTGCTTGGCTTTGTTCCGACTGCCCTTGGCGGAAGCCCCTTTCTTCCCCTTCGTTTTCCTGCCGCCTTGTGTCCTGGTGGACGTAGTGGTGAGGACGCTATCCTCCACATCCGCTGTAACATCTGCAACGGACAATGCGTCGGACGCAACGGTGGCGACTGACTGCGCCGACAGCCGTGACGCCTTGGATCCACGCGCGGCTTTGCCCTGGCCAGTCTTTTTTCTTGGAGCACCCTCAAACTGGATCATGAGGGCGAAGAATGCGCAATCTGGGGATCGCTTATAATGCTCATCGCTTCCCAAGAGTCAGCATATAGAACACGAGTGACAGAACGTGGAAGCTTACTAGGGCTTGTCGCTAGGCTCCCATCCGTCAAGGGCCAATTGGCAATACGCGCAGGTTGCCATGTCGTCAGATTCGGCAGTTGGTGTGTATTTCCACCCGGAATCGACAAGCTGCAAGGGTCAGCAGATGGAACCTGCCGCGGCATTGTCTTCCAGGCTCACCTGCTTGGTCTTGCACTTCCATCCCTTCTTCCCGTCGTGGGGCCACCTCCCTGCAAACGTTGCCTTGCGTGCCTCGACCATGTGAGGCTGGCCCGGATCCGCCTTCTCGTAATCGCCTATTTCAGCTTCAATGGCAGCTACAACAGCCCAGCCGCAGTGGGACGCGTGCTTCAGATGTTCCAGCAGCGGGTCGTCGCCAGACTCCCACCCGTCCAGGCCTTTGTTGCAGAGAAAACAGACCACATTGTCGGGGCTGTCGGGGCTCGGGTCGAAGTAGAATCCTGCTTTGGCGAGCTATCAAAAACACCGTCAGCTATGGCCACAGGGCGCAACGCAGAGAAGAGGAGAGCTGGACGCGTACACTTGCTGGCGCGATCTGCTTGTGTGGCCAGTTCAGAGCTTTGCCCCTGCCGCTAGCCGTCGAGCCTCTCTTCTTGGAGCTCTTTTGGAAAGATGCCAGGCGGGCTTCATGGGAAAAGTACTGATCGACGTCGACGGCGGCCATGTTGGCGATTGCTTGACGCTGGCGCTGTCGGCTCAAGTGTTGGTGTCGCGATCCAGATGCTGGCGATATTCAGACGCGGCAGGCGCGACGCGACAAAGACGGGGGGCGTTTAGAAAATCATGCAGAGCGTGCCAATGCCGAGGAATCACCAAGGTCGCAAAAACGACCGAGAACCCCTTCTTTAGAGCTGCTCAATGCTGTGCGTACGGTAGCTGGAGACGCTGAGGGTCGTTGCGAAGCTGCGCGCGGTGATGGGCCATGAACGCGTTTGGTTACTTTCGGGTTTATGTGGGGCCGAATGGCAAGCAACCAGCCACTGAGAGTCCAGACTGTAAGGGGCTGTGCCCGCAGCTATGGATCCGGAGCCCGGACTAAATGCTGCCGCGCCTGGCCCCACTCGCGCATGGGCGGACCAGCGTAGCTACATGTACGGAGACCGSACATAGGGGAGCGCGCTCCCCTTTTTCCTTTCTCTCCTCGTAGCTCGTTACTCTACTAGTACGACCAGTACCTCCAGTACCTATATACATAGCGCTAGCCCCGTTATATAACGAGCTACTAATTATATCTATTAGGAACACGTAGGATGAGCGTATATAGCGGGAGGGATACGCCCCTAAGCGTACCCTCGATTGCGCTATAGTAGTAATAATAGTAGGCCTCTTACGAAGAGGCGCTAAGGAATAAAGAGGCATACCTCCTAGCTATCCTTAGGAGATTATTAGAAAACCTAGAGCTTTGAGAAGCGCTAGCCTCGCTTGTAAGAGCTATA